>CAWUFW010000313.1:1200000-1747500 GCA_963921515.1 Calotriton arnoldi | reverse complement strand
TGATCACTTTCGTGGGAATATTGAATGGAAAGCGATTGGACCTTCGGAAATAGATCTAAACTATAGATAAAATAATCTATTATTGAGGACTTAGTTGGACCCAGTCTGGTGTATGCCGCCGGAATATCGCCATCTTTTCTCCCGTTTATTATAACGCCATTAATTGCTTCAATAGATGACAAAAGCATTTCCCCCCTTTTATCTGCTTTTATTTTATCGGGGAAGACGGGAGTTGGTATTGAACAGGCTTCTTCCTGTGGAAGTGTGAATCTCAACACTCTCTAGGGTGGTCACCTCACTCAATGTCTCCACAGGCACTGTTTTGAGTCGCAGGCCGGGGAGGTGCAGCTCGACCTAATAGGGGCTTGCGTTGAACACCTCCGGAGAGTGGGCACCCAGGAGGCGGAAAGGACGGCAAGCCCACGAAAAATGGGTGCCGCAATTGACTGGCGGCCTTCAAATGGCCCAATCAAAAGGATGGCCTTTTGTGCAGAACAAGTTAAAGGGGCAAGCGTTGGCATAGTTTACAATGTGCCCCAGAAGATTGGACTGCCCCCAGAAGAAGCGCGGACCGTGAGGATGCCATGGGATTCAGTTGTCAGAACTCTGAAGGATCACCAGCCTGGTACGTTATTGGCTGCAGAAGGATTGCGGATAGCACCCCGCACGGACCCTGCGCTCCTGGTCACCTCGAACTGCCACCCAGCAGTCCTGCTGCAGCGCAGAGAAGTGTCCCGCTACATTGTGGAGTCAAAAAATTAGCAGTTGACCGAAGCAGAGCGGGCAGACCGACCCTACGAGGCTGAGGAGGAAGCAACAAAGAGGAGCGGGCAAGGCAGCACGCTGCGAGAGCTGCCAGCTGCAACGAACGCCCAACGGAGACAAGGGCAGCTGTCACAGTGAGTGCAGGGCGGGAGCGGCGGTCACAGTGATTGCAAGGCAGGGGCAGCGGTGGCAATAGCTGATTTGAAACTTGATAAACACACAGCACCTCGTCCGCTGCTACTATACTGAGGAACATTGTCGGCTGGAGCAGGGGTCCAGCAAGGAACTTAGCGCTTCGGAATATGGCGCCTGAAGGCAGGGGAGCAGGCGAAAGGAGAGAGCAACACAAACCTGCCAAATACAGGAGCGACACAGAGGATGAGGAGATGCAGGCAGAGCACACAAAGAGGTGCATCGTGGGCGATCATGGGGAGAACGATGTTCCAGAGTTGGATGAGGACGTGCAGCAGCTGCTCGGTAGAGCACAGGAGTTGATGGCACACAGAGGCAAGGAGTGGGTCAGCAGGCAGATGCTGCAGCAGGAAAATTGAGGCACCCGGAAGCAAAAGGGGGCTACCCGAGGAAAGGCGGCGAGGGCTAGGAGCAGTGCAACAGGAAGATCGCAGACCCAAGGTCCTAGTTGCGAATATATGCAGCTGGAACAGCGGCCCCCAACAACAAAGGATGATGGCAAGTGGCACAAGGAGATACGGCCCAACGATAAGAACACGGGTCAGAGAGGACGCCAATTGGTCAGATCTGGGATGCCTAGTAAGGGGTCAAAAGGACAGAAGGGACCACTGCCTTGGAAGACAGCAGAACGGACAGCAGCAGCGAAGACAGTGATTATGGCTACCGGACGCTACCTGTAGCCAGGACGGTGGCAGCCAAGGGTTTAAATCTGGCAAGGATAAATACAAAGCTACAGACACGTGGGTGATGCAGCTGCGCCACAGGGAGGAGGGACACCCATAGGGAGCATTATTAACTTTGGTATGCAAGAAGGGGTAATGAACTCCACATCGCAGGGTCATTTGGGCTACCAGGGCAAAACTGGGCAGGCCTGGCCGTGCTGCACAGTGCAGGGCTTTGGCAAGGAAGACCAGGGGCATGGGGACAGAGCCTGTCACCATTGCCAGCGACACCATGGTGGGATCGTCCCCCACCTTCGGGTTACCCTCCCTTCTTCTGGCAAGGCATGGGGTCCTGGCAGGGGTAGACGCAGGGTGGGGCACCCCGAGTTAGGCTCAAGCTAAGGGAGTCCATGGGCAGGCAGTAGAGACTCTGGCCGAGGCTCGGGCGGGCGAGAAAGTCACGGGTAATCAACAGGGCAGGACGCTAAGACCGGGTAGATTACCAAAGAGGTGGACCTGGTAGCGAACAAAGAACCAACTCCGCCCAGGAGTACTGATTGCACATAGGCCTGGGCTGGGGGAGGGCCAACTGGGGGTGCGGAAGGGAAACCCTCCAACTAATACATTCGACCTTACCCCGGGAATCAGCCCATTATAGCCTGGGAAACTGGCCTGGCCAGTCTCATCCCGCTAGCGGTAAAAGAAAAGATTTGGGGCAAAGAATTTATAGATATATTCTCCGTACTAGAAGTGCGCCAGGCGGGGTTGGACCTGACATTGCAGGACAAAAAGGAAGAGGACAAAAGGGATTGGCGCCAAGCCAAGGGTAGAGAGGTCTATTGAAAACTGGCTACAAGCCTTCCGGACCCTGGCATGTGTTTTTGTAGAAAAGTTCCCTCCAAGTGCCGCAACACTTTTCCTGCATGAGGAGAAGGTACATGAGGCACAGCAGAGGCACCAAGGGGAAGCATGGCTCCACTATGACGGGCCTTTAGGGAAAAAATGCAGACCTGGCCCGTAATAGACTAGGACCATCAGGACATGGAGGGCTTCACGAATCACATGGTAGCTGTAGTGGCCTGGGTGAAGGGCACTAGGACCCTGCACCGGACCACAAGGGGGAAGGAACTGGACACCAGTTCCGGTCAGCGAGTGGGCAGGGGCAGACAGGGACGAGGAGAGCACGAGGGCAGACGTGCGTGTGGGCAGAGCAGCAAATGTAACAAATAAAGAGCCAAGTAATCTTACCGGTGTCCTGTGTGGTTCCTTGGGTCGGAAGACACGACAACTGGCGACGAGGAAGGTGGGATCATCAGCGCGGCACCAAACGCGTGCACCGAGGTCCCTCGTGAGTCGGAAACGGAGCCAGGAGCCCACCCTGGTCCGCCTGCCGCCCGACAGAACAAGAGAGGAGTAACTGCGACGTCCGGAGCCCACCCGGTCGCAGAAAGAAACGGAGCCAGGAGCCCACCCTGGTCCGAGGATCGGAGCATCGCGCGGGAGCCAACCAGACCGCAGCAAAGATGCGGTAAGAGGCCCCCCCCACCTGCCTGACAGCAAGCGGTGCCCTGTATGAGCGTGGGGAGCATCGTGCCCGACTGTGTCCCGGCCGCCCGCCGCGTCCCGAAGAGCCCGCGTCGCGTGCAGATTCAAGGCAAATCTCGGGTGAGTAAAGCGGCCATCTTGGGATCAGGCGGCAGCGGCCAATAGGCACCCAGAACGACCCGGCGGCCATCTTGAAGGGTCAGGCACCTGTATCTCGGTCTCGCGAGACCCGGCGGCCATTTTGAGGACAGGCGAATCCGGCCAATGAAGGGAAAGGAAGGCCGGGAGGCCATTTTGAAGCCAGGCAGGAGATAGAGAAAAAAAAAAAAAAAAGATCGTGAAAACACGAAATACAAAGGCAAACAAGGAAGCCAATCATCGTGGAAACACGGAGTAAAATAGACAGACAAAGAAAATACAGGAATAATAAAACACAAAGGTGTTCTTGAAGAGGGAAAAGACGACAAATTAAAAGGAAATTAAAAGCAAGGTGAACGTGGGAATAGAAACAGTACATAGAGACTGTCACTGGAGAAAGAAAGCAAGTACAGAGAAAGAAGGTATTGCAAAGTAGCAGCACGCCAGTGAAATGGGTGACGAGAGTGACACAAAGGGTCCACAAGCAATATTTCGCAGACCATTGCCCTTCAGCCTGTCGGAACCACAGGCTGGAATCAGGTGGGAAAGGTGGATCAGGCAATTTGAGCGCTATATGTGCGCCACAGAAGTCGTAGACAGCAAACAGCTCGATCTCCTTCTGAATCTTGCAGGGGATGAAGTGGAGGACCTGCTCACAACATTTCCCAGCGGTCAAACAGCGACATACAAAGGGGTGATACAGTGTCTCACGGCGAAATTCGACCCGCAACGTAACATTGACTTCGAGAGATACAGTTTCAACACGGCGTGTCAGCGACCAGAGGAGTCGCTCGACGATTTCACAACACGGCTGCGAAAATTGGTCACATACTGTGAGTTTGACAAGTTTGACAATGAGCAAGCGATCCGGCTACGCATCATTGAAGGCTGTCAGTCTGTAGAGTTCTGTGCACGTGTTCTGAAAGAACCAACGACGCTGGAGAAGATCTTGACCATGGCCCGCACGGAAGCGAGAGCAAAGGCGCATGCCAAAGAAATGGAGCTGGGGAAAGGAAAAAGAGTGGAACAAGTGAATCGCATTACAGGAAACGGCAAGAAGAAAGAATACCCGGCGCCCTCAACAACAAAGAAAAACGAACAAACGTGCTACCGACGCGGGCTCGATTTTCCGCACGTCGGGGCATGCCCGGCGATGGGCCAGAGATGCAGGAAATGCAACCGAGACAATCACTTTGCAAGCGCCTGTATGAGCAGGCAGTTCAGAAACGAGCTGGGAAGAGCGGCGAAACCAAGGGTGTCCAACACCCGGTATGCCAGACACATGGAAACAGCAAATCGCAGTTCCTCCGAGGAGTCGGAAGAAACGGCAGCACCTGTGAGTGTGGCCCGCCTGTATCTAATGTCAGATGCTCCCAAAGAAGACAGGAGACGAGAGCACATTCATCTCGTGGAAAAGCATCATATTAAGAAAACCGCGACCGTGGACATTGAAATAGGGCGACACACTACACGATTCGTGCTTGACAGCGGGGCCACATGCAACATCATGTGCATGTCTGAGTATGAGAAGATGAAAGTGAGGCCGCCGTTATCACCGTCCATTGTGGATGTGTTCACGTGGGGCTCCCAAAAGCCAGTAGAGAACATGGGGAAGTTCACAGAGACCTTAACCTCTTCCGTGCTCATGACTGCTCCCGGCCGTCATGAGTCACGGTAGTCGTGTGCTCATGACGGCCGGGAGCCGTCCGAACGTTGCCGCTCCGCCCACGCGTGGTTAATTCCCCGCCTGTGCGGGAGAATTAAAGAGTGGGCGGAGTTCGGACGGCTCCCGGCCGTCATGAGCACACACCTACTGTGACTCATGACGGCCGGGAGCCGTCCTGGGCACCCGAGCGCCACGCCCAGCCCCACCCCCCCTTGCACCGCGGCAGAATTTGCCGCGCAGTGAAGGGGTTAACATACAAGGACACGTCCTGCCAAGAAGAAATACATGTGCTGAAAGATGACATCCCAGCCCCATGCCTGCTAAGCAATGTCATGGCGCAGGTGATGGGTCTACTAGCAATGACATATCACATGTCGGAGAAACGGAACATTCTACAGGAGCATCCGACTCTACTACAAGGCCTGGGAAAACTGAAAGGGAAACAAATCACGTTGCACATCAATGAGGCGATCAAGCCAGTAGCGCAACATCATCGACGGGTGCCCATACACCTACAACCACAAGTCGAAGAGGAGATTAAAAGTCTACTGGCCCAGGACATCATTGAGCCGGCAGAAGGGCCGACGCCATGGGTGTCTCCAATAGTGGCGGTTCCAAAAAAGAACACCTCCAAAATCCGCATATGTGTGGACATGAGGGTACCAAACACAGCTATTGAGCGAGAACGCCACCCGGGGCCACATCTAAACGAGATGATCAGCTATCTCACTGGGGCCTGCCGATTCTCAAAGTTAGACTTGTGCAAGGGGTATCACCAACTAGAACTGGATCAACAGTCAAGATACATCACCACGTTCTCGACGCACTTGGGCCTGTTCCGCTACAAGAGACTGAGCTTTGGCATTTCATCGGCTGCTGAGATATTTCAAGAGACGATAAGGCAGGTGATAAGGCCGGTGAAGAGCAGCCTAAACTATAGTGATGACATTCTAGTATTTGGGCGATCAGATGAGGAACATGACAGGGCCCTGCATCAAGTATGCCTACAGCTGGAACAAGCGGGACTAACGCTGAATGCAGACAAATGCGAGCTGGGGAGAAGTGAATTGGTATTCTTCGGACACATCTTCTCCAAGAAAGGAATGAGGCCAGATCCCAGCAAAGTAGAGACACTGAGAAACGCGAACCCTCCGACCGATGTCGCAGAGGTAAGATCATTTCTCGGGCGGGCCAGCTACTGTGCTCGCTACATCAAGGACTTTGCCACGGTGAGCACACCACTCCGAGAGCTGACAAAGCAAGGGCAGAAGTTCCTCTGGTCACAGGAGTGCGGCTGGGCGTTTGAAGCTATCAGAAAAGCAGTAATGACTGTAGATCACCTGGCCTATTTTGACCCTTCGCTATGCACTGAGCTGACGGTAGACGCCAGCCCAGTCGGACTGGGAGCCATACTAGCGCAGCACCTGCCGGGGAGAGACTCACCAAGAAAGATTGTTGGGTATGCAAGCAAAAGCTTATCTGACATTGAGAGGGCGTACTCCCAACCAGAAAAAGAAAGCCTAGCAGTGGTGTGGGCGTGTGAACACTATCACATGTTCATATACGGGAAGTCGTTCACCATCATAACAGATCATCAGGCTCTGGTGACAATATATGGAAATCCGTCGGCAAAAATGCCGCCTCGCATTGAGCGCTGGGGCATACGGCTGATGGATTACGACTTCAAAATTGTGCACAAGCCAGGAAAAGAACACAACCCGGCTGACTACATGTCGAGCCACCCACTACCACAGGCACCAGAAAGCGCATCTATGGCTGAGGAGTATCTCAACTTTGTACTAAAGCAAAACACTCCGGCATCAATAACATTAGTGGAGCTAGAGCAGGAGACAACGAAAGATGCCACCATGCAACTGGCCAAAGAAACGACAAGGATGCAGAGATGGAGACACATTAACAACAACGGCACCTGGGGAGAAGGAGTAAACAAGGAGGAAGTACTAGCACTAAAGAAGATACATGAGGAACTGTCAGAGACAGAGACAGGGATAATGATGCGAGGAACAAGGATAGTGATACCGAGCTCACTAAGGCGACGGACTGTCAATGTGGCCCATGAGTCGCACCGCGGTATGGTCGCAACCAAAAAACTACTAAGGGAAAAAGTCTGGTTCCCTGGCCTGGACAGACTGGTGGAGGACGCCATCGGGATGTGTCACATCTGTCAGACAACAGGACAGCCAGCCAGGCCAGAACCACTACAAATGTCAGAACTCCCAAGGGCGGTGTGGACAACATTGGCAGCTGACTTCTTCGGGCCGCTAGACATGGGCAACTACCTGCTCGTGGTCATTGACGAGTACTCACGATTCCCCATCGTGCGCCACGTCTCATCAACGTCGGCAATAGCGACGCAACCGATACTGGATGACATATTTGCAGCCTGGGGCTCCCCAGAAACTCTAAAAACAGACAATGGTCCGCCATTCTCAGGAGAAGAGTTCCGAAAATTCATGACCTAACTGGGCATTCATCACAGGAAGGTAACACCTTTGTGGCCACAAGCGAAAGGCATGGTGGAACGATTTATGGGGAACATAAAAAAGGCCATCTAACGAGCGAAGCTGGGGCAGATTTCCATCGGACAAACACTGTGTCAGGTATTACGAGACTATAGAAACACCCCCCACTGCTCCACGGGAAGAAGCCCCGCTGAGTTGGTGCTGGGGAGAACAAGCAGGACGAGGCTACCACAGGTAGAAGCAACGGTGTCCCCAGAGCACAGCATCATTGCTGCGAAGGACAAAGAGGCCAAAGAGAAAATGAAAGCCTATGCAGATGCTAGGCGACATGCCGCTCCGACACACCTCAAAGAAGGGGACGAAGTGGTAGTGCGTCAGCGACAGCAAAGAAAGTCTGACAGCCTATTCTCAAAGGACCCGCTAACGATCACAAACGTGAAGGGGCCAATGATTACGGCCGAGTCAGAACACCACCGAATAACACGGAACAGTTCCCACTTCAAAGGACTGAAGACCGTGAACAACGACGGCCAAGTGACTGCGGCAGAAGGAAAGGAAGCAATGGATCACAACGGAAAGGGAACGGACAAGGGTGAAGAGCGAGCAGAGGAACTACAGGAAGAAGCTTGTCCGAGAAGAGAGCGCAGAAGGCCGAAAAGACTTATTGAGGAAATGCAGTGAAGGGATGCACACTATCATGTTCTCTGCTCTGAGCGCTTTTCTTTCATTCTCCCCTATCTCTATATATTGCGCTACATCTTTCGCTACATCTTTCGCTACATCTTTTCTCTCTCGTCATTTCTTTGTGACAAAGGGGGGATATGTAGTGGCCTGGGTGAAGGGCACTAGGACCCTGCACCGGACCACAAGGAGGAAGGAACTGGACACCAGTTCCGGTCAGCGAGTGGGCAGGGGCAGACAGGGACGAGGAGAGCACGAGGGCAGACGTGCGTGTGGGCAGAGCAGCAAATGTAACAAATAAAGAGCCAAGTAATCTTACCGGTGTCCTGTGTGGTTCCTTGGGTCGGAAGACACGACAGTAGCGGCCAGGGAAGGTGTGAGCTCGTGGTAGCCAACATTCCGCACAATAGGGCCAAATAGGAGACAGGCAGGGATTTTTCAGGGCAACGGAATGAAGCCCTTCTCCGGGGGGAAGCTTGGGAAAGGTCACAACACGGCCTGCTGGAAATATGATAAGGACGAGTGCAAGTGGGGGCAGTCCTGTAAATGCAGACATGCTTGCAGTAACTGCGGCGGGGCGCACCCCGCAATTTATTGCAAAAGGGCTAAAGGGGCAGAGTATAGCAAAAGCAACAACAACAGGAAGTAGCGACCTAGCACCGGGAGCAGGGGATAGTGACCGCAGTCAAGTCACCCCTCTCCCCACACCCATAAAGACGGCAAGATTGTTACGGTTATTGAGCAATCACCAGAAGCAGAGAGGCAGCTGCTGGCACATGGTAAGGCCCTAGAGTACAACGCTTTAGCCAGAACCTGAAGTCAGTCTGAATGAACTCAGCTGTGGCTAGACAGAAGGTGGATAAAGACAATTTTGTGGTCTTCCTTCTCGGGTGGTACCAAAGAAGGAAGAATGATAGTATAGGCTGATTCACCACCTGTCACACACCCCGGGTGAGCCGGTAAATGATTGGCTAGACCAAGGGAGCTGTTCCATGTCCTATGCTACCCAGGATGATGGCATAGATCTGATTAAATCTATAGGAAAAAGGGCATTGCTGGCAAAAACAGACATCAAGTCGGCCTTTCGCCTCCTACCAGTGCATCCTGACAGCTACTACCTGCTGGCCCTTTATCTCGAGGGCAGTTATTATTACAAAAGGTGCCTTCCCATGGGTTGCGCAGTCTTGTGTGCATACTTAGAAACATTCAGCAGTTTCCTCGAATTGGAAGTGGGGGGTCCATCACCCGGCAGGAGGACGAGTACACTACCTCGATGACTTCCTCTTCATCAGTGCGCAAGACACCACCGAGTTCGAGGATCTGTTGGGCCATTTTGTGGCAATGGAAGGGGAACTGGGGGCACCACTAGCACACAAAAAACCAAAGGGCCCAGTCACGCAGCTGTCCTTTCTGGGGATTGAGTTAGACACAGAGGAGGGCCTATGTAGGCTGCCTCTAGCCAAGGTAGAAGATTTCAGGTGGATAATCGAACAGCTGCTCTCAAAGAACAAGGCCACACTAGACAAAATGCAGCAACTGCTAGGGAAACTGAATTTCACAAACAACGTTATCCTAGCATGGAGACAGTTTGCAAGGTGCCCGGCATGGTTGACCAAAGGACTGACAAAAAGACACTACACGGTTAAGCTCACTGAAGGGGTAAGGGATGACCTCAGGCAATGGGAAGACTTCCTGGAAGGGTTCAATGGAACCTTGATGTGGCACGAACATTGGGTGACAGCAGAGCAACTAGAACTTTTCACTGATGCAGCAAGGGGTGAAGGTTTCGGGGCCATACTGACTTCAGCATGTACAGCAGCCCGCTGGCCAGCGCAATGGCACGCAAAAGGAATTACTAAGAGCATCACAGTTCTTGAAGTCTATAGCGGTTTTGAGCTTCTCCTAAATTCAGTCTGTCAAACCAGGGGAGCCAGCAGAGTTAGGGAAGGAGTTACTATTTTATGGGAAGGGTTCTTCTGGCCCCGCTGACTTGAGAAAAACATTTTAGGAGAAGCTTAGCACCTCAATGATCACAATTAAGTAATTAACAAAAAACCAGAAGTCTGCAAGCCCCTACAGAGTTTCCTCCGGCAGCATGTTTTTACACCGGCATGTTCTGTCACTTTTCTTGGTCTTCAGTGTCTAAGAGCAAAGCACACCTTTAAATCTTATGATTACGCACATGTATCTATGTGTGTATAGTGTCAGTTGTATTTAAGGTGTGATAAGAGTATATACTGTACTCTGCATACTAATACCAATTGAATAAAATTAATTGAATAACTGAACACAAAGCACTGACTTGTGGCGTTAAACGGAAGTGAGGAGGATGTAAGCATACGGTTTCTGAACTGAACAATGTGCAATCCTGAACTCAATCCCAGCTTCTCCACCAACCAAATTGAGTGATTCATTTTGAGAGCAAATCGAAGTTATGTTATGTTATGTTATAGGCATTTATAAAGCGCGAGCGGTTACCCAAAGGTGTCCTGGCGCTAGCTGCTCTCAATCTGGGCATTGGGGTGGAACTCTAGAGTACAGGATCTGCGCTCTACAAAAACCTCACGTATGGTTAATATAAAGCAATCTTGCTTCTTATTTAATAGCTATATAGGCTATGTAAATAGAGAACATGACAAACGGACACATTTTATGTAACTTGTGTCAACGTCAGCAGGGCATCATGTTGGTATTCTTGAATATTTCATTAAAAATTAATTACTTTCAACAAATGCCACTTAATTCAGTGGGATATTCATGTTCTTGAGACAGTAAGAAATGTTGAAAATACATTTTTGTTAATCTTAAAGTCTTTATCATATTTTTTCATGACGTAAGTTTCCCGGTTTATATCTTTTGATGGCTCAGCCAATGCTTTGGCTCTAAGTTACAGCCAAACCCCTGCCACCCACTTCCCTCTGAAATGCAGTGTCTTCAACGGGCTTTGGTCAAGGGCTTTGGACAAAACATTAAGTTTTGGCACCCTATTGTTAACTCCTTTGTGGAATTTGTATCATGATTTCTCTATTCTGAAAGGTCAGTCTTATACTTATTTAATTATATCATGCACCTGCGTATTCTGCAGCAAAGCTAGCCAGAAAAAAAAGCGAAAATGCTTCTTAAATCCCCGCCCATTCCCGGCACAGTATTCTGCTGGCCAATCACAGAGCGAGGGCGGGGCGTAGCGCGGCCAAAGCTTGTCTGGGCGGCAGGGAAACCCCCTACCAGTAGTACCAGTGAACCTCAACCAATAGCGGGCTGAGCCTGTATGGGGTGATTATACGTCACTGCTTCTAACCAGTGAATTACATCATATGGTAATCCTCTCAATCAGTCTCGTGGTTCAGTGACAACAACACATCCAGCTTGCAGCAAGTGAGGTGGGCGGGAGAAAACGGTTGTCCGTTAGTAACCCCGTCAGCGCAGTCTGAATCCAAAATTAGATTTCACTCAGTATTCAGCTGCGGGGCAGGGTCGAGATTCCAAATTCGGCGAGGAACCTGAGACTTCCGATGTAGAGATGTTTTTAAAAGTGTCAAATACTCCCGTTTGTATTGAGAGGTAATGTAACAAACGTTCATAAGGTCAAAGGATTTAGATTTTACGAAATGCATGCAGACGCACACAGAGTGGCACAAATGCAGATTTCCATACCCTTGTCGACTGTCACGGGCACCAAGGCGGTCATACATTGACAAAACCAATAGGTTTGGGTGATCTATGATATATTTATATATGATATATTTTCGCACCTTAACCTAAATCACACGTTATATAAATGTGTACACAATGTAAAAACCATATACCCATGCGTACACAAAACACATCTATAGACATAGGTAACTAGATAGCTCCATCACCATGCCACCGGAACAGCGTGCTACCAGCCGAATGCTTTCTTTTTACCAGTAATTATTTTCGGGTGCGTTAGTGCAATTGTTTCCGTAGCATCTAATCAATCCGCTGCCGCCCAGATTGAACTGATCTAATTGGTGAGAGTCATCTGATCACCCTGTACACGTGCCTCCACCACCAGAGAGCTCAAGTATGTATGTACTTCCATGTCTGATTAGCCCATCTAGCACATGCTTTTTCGTTGCATTCTGGGACTGGTAGTCGACAATACAGCGTACATTTCCACAGAGAAGTGAAGTGCCTATTAGAGGCGCAACTAGAGCCAAATTTCCGGGGGGGGGTAATTCTTCCAGCAATAGGCAGAGTGGGGATGCAGGGGCTCTAAAAAGGGGTGAAAAACAACAGAGCCTCATTTACAAGCAAATGGTCTTTTAAAGACCTGTGAAGTACTCGGGTGCGGCTGTGTGTGTGCCCGGGAAGCTGTCTCAGCCCGGGCTGACACACGACGGGGGGGGGGGTCCTGAAGCCCTTTGAGCCCAATGGGCGTTGCACGCCTGGTGCCTATAGCAGTACATCTGACCTAGGGGTTATTAAAACCTGCTAAATATTGAAAATGATCTTCATGAACATATGGTATATATATATATATCACTCCGAGTTCGTCCAAAGAACCAAGGCGCACCCCTCATCAAGTTCCAATATTTATTTAGCAGGTCTGGCATTTCATTTAAATAAAATTTAAAAAAAATCTCATCGCCTAACGCGTTCCGGATCCTCCCAGGCTGCAGTATGGCTCCAACACGCTCCTTCTCTGGTACTCTTTTCCGCATGCTCATTATAATTATTGCCCTTGGGTGGTCCTTTTTGGTAAGTGTTCATATTGCGCTGCATGTTGGGAATCGTAGTGCCAAAAAGGTCAATTCTATGTCAGGACCCGGAGGCGAGGATTAGGCTTTTCTTTCTACTTTAATTCAGCCAGCAGCCTTAAACAACAACCATAAACATCAATAGGACTTCATTTCCCATGAAGCCTATAGGAAAAACAGTCAAGTTTGTAACACAGTCCATCAGCCAATCAGGCGCTTCCTGGGATGATAATAGCCCATGCTGCCTCCAACTATGAGATATCTGCTGCTATCACAAGTCTAAAACTTGGGAAATATTCCACACAATGTGATTCTTACAGACCGGTATTGCTTATAGTCACTGACACAAAAATCCTAGCTAAAATGATATCCACTAGGATTCTCCCCATGCTCTTGGACTTGGTCAAACCTGATCCTGTACCAAATAGATCCACATCACACAATTTATGCACAATGTTTGCACATATACATAATTTAGAGTTCAAGATTGTGGCGATACTCCTGGATGGAATAAAAGCATTCAACTCACTTAAGTAGAAAGATAAGATCACAATCCTACAGAGGATTTGCATGCTGATGACCTTTGTGGACTGGATAACCTTACAATACACCAGTCCAGTGGCACAAATTTGAGTAAATGGCAAGATCTCTAACCAACTATAAATAATAAGTGGGACTAGGCAGGCACCGTACCCCTAATCTTATTTGTGATAGCACTGCAAACACTTGCTTGCAGGGTCCATCAGAGCTATGTACAGTATGCACTCAACTTTACAGAACAAAAGCTCATTGTGTCTATGTATGCTAACAACGTGGTAATTTACTTAAAAGACCCACATGAACACCTCTCTCCTATGAGAGAGTATATAAGATTCAGATACTGATGAGGGCTCCACTTTAATTGGGCCTAACAATGATTTTTCCACTCACCTCAGCTACTGTGGAAATCCCCATTACATAATAGACACGAAGCCAGTCTATAGTGGTTGTCTACTCTGGAGATACTCCGGCGGATGGTTTTTTAACCTCTCTATTCATCCCCCTACCTTTTGGAGGTAGGATTTGTTGATATTGATTGGAGCCAGGGCGCTTATTCATTGAAGTGAGTGACAGCTGCATGCTTTTAACCATAATTGTAGAGGCGGCACAACAAACATAGAGGCACCCGAGGTGGTTCTGTGACAGATTGAATAACAAATTGAGTGAGGTTTTCTGGCCCACTTGAATGATATCACCAGATGTTATGGTTAAAAAGCGATAGGAGGGAAATTTATATATTTTTAGTCCTGAAGAAGGTGGCCTTTATCCTGTTCTACCCACCGAAACGAGTCGATGCCTAGTGATTGTCAAATTTGGGAAGACAGTGCCACATACCGAAATAGAAATTTAACTCTATAATGTGTCACTTATATTGTTCCCTACAAATTCACAACAATTAATGACAAATGTGAATGTCTTATACATTATCTCTCCTTTCTCTGTCTCTTTTTAGGTCTCGCCTGGCGACGCAGCGCGAAGCGCTGTCGCTAGCGAGATCTATTGTCACTGACTTGCTTCGGAAGGGAGACAGGAGCTGTGCACGCGCAGGCCAGACTGGAAATGTGAACACGCACGTACAGGCACGCGATGTGCACATCTCCTGTCCCCCTTCCGTCCTCTCCAGCCGCATTGCACGCACTCCCCAGCTGTCCTTGCACCCCCTCCAGTGTCAGTCAGCCATGCGCCTGCCACCCCCCACCCACCCCCACCTTACCGTCGTTCCGCCATGCTTCACGCGATGCCCTGCAGCGTGTCCCCAGAGCTCACAGGGTGATCAGTGTACCTCGCAGCCAATGCGGCCGCCGTCACGCTGGTCTTTGCTGGCGATCTCCAGACAGCAAATGTGCACGCTCACGGCGTGTTCTGATGTGCACTTGCCCGGACAGCTGATGTGCACGCTCACGGCGTGTCTGTGTTCCATGGAGACATTTGCGTGCCGACTCTCCAAGATGGCAGCTTGGGGAAGAAGGCGGCTGGGAACGGGCGGCAGGGAGAGGTGAGGTGACGAGTGCTAGTGGATTAGGGAGGCGTACTACACAGCAGAACCTCAACTAGAAAGCACTGGGTTGCGGTACACAATGTTGGTTTGTAGTGTAGAAGAAGGGGTAGTAGGGAGAGGACACAGCGGGGGCACAGCGCCATGGTCAAAGTGTTCAGTGGAGAGTGGAAGGACTCAGGGATGGGGTTTGCAGGGATGGCCGGGCGGCAAGGGGGGTGGTGCAGTTCCGGGGGGTGGAATGGGTGAGAGCGGGAGCTCAGGAATCTGAGTGGCAGCTTGTGGCAAGGTGTTACTAACAGATGGCTTCAGCTCCTTCCTGGAGTGGAGTGTGGGAGGGGGGATGGGGTCGGGTCCGGTAGCGCTGGATGAGATGCTGGTGCAGGTCCTAGGAGCATTGAAGGTAAACACCTGGCATCTTTTCTTTTCCTTTCTGCTTTTCCTCTTGTCCAGTCTGGCAGTGTTAGTGCTGAAAGGTGTGCATGCCTCACCAACTACCAGATGTGATCACTGCAGCTTGCCTCGGTTTGCTGTCTTCATGCTCGAGGACACCATGCAATCTGAGTGTGTTCTCTCTAAATGTAGCGTGCATTGAGCACCAGCTAGGGGGCGCTCATGAGCAGTCTGCCTCCCTACTAGCAACAAATGCGCAATATGTCTATTGTTGAAGCCTGCATAACGTGCTCAACAACTGATTGCTCCCGATGCACACTGCAGCAACATTCTGCAATCTGCATTGGCAGCAACTGGCTGCCGAAATTGCTTTATGTCGGCCCTCTTTGCAAAACAGTCTTTAATTAGGGTTTGAAAAATGTTACAATGCGGTTCCTAATACACCATTTGCCAATTCATTTGCTAAGAAATCCTTACTGAGAGAACCCACAACACCCTCGGTAAAGTAGTCCGTACATCCCACAGATAATGACCAATGGTGTGAGCCCAATGAGCAAAGTGCTATGAAGGGAGGCCAGGCGTCGTAAGCACTATAGAAAACAATTACTAAAATACAACAAGCATTTGCAATGCAATAGGTCTCGAGAGTTTAAGCTATTGGCATTGTAAATGACAATGCCTTTATTTATCTGTTTTAAAAACAACACATAAATAAAAGGCATTGTCATTTACAATGCCAATAGCTCAAACTCTTGCAAATGCGAGACCTATTGCATTGCAAATGCTTGTTTTGTATTTGCTTTTAGATGAATTTTAATATTTTTGAATTGTATCAAAGTGAGATTTTATCTACTGTCAATTAAATTTTGTTAATTGTAGTAAATTCTCAACTTTTGGCCCTTTCAAGACAGGATGTTTGGGGGTGCAGTGAGTGAATCTGTGTGCGGTTGATTGATGACCTCCAAGGAAAATATTTTAAGACTGATAGTCTAAGACGGAACCCTGTCCTTTGGAGTAGTGGGGCCTCTCTCTTTGTACTTACATTTATGTTCTACAAGGGACCTCGTCTAGTGCATGCTTGCTCAGTTTTGCCATCGCAGCTGACATGGGGTTGAGATCCCTCTACTACAACCTGTGTACTGAGTCTGAGATCACAAGCCGATTCCCGTCACTATTCCGTGGCCTGGGAAAACTCAGGAAAAATAAAAGTGCAATTTCATATCAATGAAGACATTTGTCCTGTGCTCATTGGCACAGTAGAGTTGCTTTTCTTCTACAAGAAGCTGTAGAAAAAGAGTTGGAAACACTTTTAAAACATGACATCATTGAACACTACACAGGCCCTACGCCATGGGTTTTGCCCATAGTAGTTGTACCGAAAAAGGACTGTAGCGGTGCAGTGCGCATTTGTGTTGATATGCGCCAAGCAAACAAAGCAATTGAGAGGGAGACACCCTAGTCCACACATAGTGGACATGATCATGCAATTGAACGGAGCTAAAGTCTTTCCCTGTCTTGACCTGAATAAAGGATACCATCAACTCGAGCTGGAAGAGAACTGCAGGCATATTACTACTTTTTCGATTCATGTTGGTTTGTTCAGATATAAGAGACTGAGTTTTGGAGTATTTTTTGCTGCTGAGGTATTTTAGGATGTTATTTGCAGAGTAATCCACCCTGTTACGCAAGCTTTCAATTACAGTGATGACATACTGTTTTTGAGAAAATACAGAAAGAACACAACACAACAAAGCCCTTACCCATGTGTTCAGTTACTTGCTGATGCAGGTCTCACTCTGAATGCAGCAAAGTGTGAGTTTTACAGAACCAAACTTAAGTTTTTGGGCACATATTCTCTGATGGGGTAATGACTCCAGACCCCGACTAGGTGCAAGGACTGTCATCCACTTGCCCCTCCCCCCTCCAGGATGTTACCATGCTGCAATCCTTTCTAGGCATGGCCAGCTATTGCTCAAGATACATTCTCAACTTTGCTGCAGTGAGTGCCCCTTTAAGAGACTTGAGAGAGGAAAATGTCCAGTTTCAGTGGTCTCCTGAATGTGACCAGAGTTTTAAAGAAATAAAACATAGGATTGAGAATGCAACTGAAAAGTCCTACTTCGACCCCAAGTTACCTACCGAAATAACGGTTGATGCAAGCCTGGTTGGGCTGGGGGTGGTTCTTGCTCAACACAACGGCCACCGAAATGCTCAGAGAGACACTGTGGCTATGCCAGCCGAAGACTGTCTGAAACAGAACGTGCCTACTCTCTGCCGGAGAAGGGGAGTCTGGCTGTGGTGTTGACCTGTGAACATTTTCATGTATTCCTCTTTTGGAAAACTTTTCACCGTCAACATGGACCAATAGTTGTTGCTCACCATCTTTGGAAACCTGAAGGCTAAGATGCCCCCTCGCATTGAGAGGTGGGGGTTAAGACTGCAAGAGTACGGCTATGAGATTGCACACAAAACTAGGAAGGATCAAAATCCAGTAGATTACCTTTCACGAGTGCTGCTACATTGTCACAGTTTGACATCCAGGATTGCTGCAGAATATCTCAATTTTATTGTGAGGTTCAGCACACCAGAGGCTCTGTCTGTGGAACAAATCAATGCTTCCACCAACACAGAGAGAGACATGACCATCATCCAAAAACTAATTACAACACAATCATGGAGAAAAAGTACCCGGCCCCGTACGGATGATGTTGACTTCCAAAAGTTCAAAAATGTACAGGAAGAGTTGGCAGTTAACCTAGAAGGCGTAATATTAAGAGGCTCAAGAATTATCATACCTGAGAGCCTAAGGCAGTGTGTCATCGAGCTGGCCACAAAGGACATAGTGGTATTGTAGCCACCAAAAGAGCCTAAGAGATCGAGTGTGGTTCCCTCGACTAGATGAGCGAGTTATGAAAGAGCCTAAAGTGTGCCACATTTGTAATTGTTTGCTCCCCAGGTGTCGCAGCACCCATTGACAATGTCTGACCTTCCTGCCCATGCCTGGGAGAGAGTTGCAGTTGACTTCTTTGGGCCTTTAGGAATTGGACACCATCTCATGGTAGTCATCAATGAATATTCACGCTTGGTGGAAACCCTGTCTTCGACAACCCATGACAAAGTCATAGAACGGCTTGATGACATCTTTGCAACCTGGGGTATCCCTGAGATCCTCAAATCTGATAATGGCCCAGCCTTTTATAGCAAAGAGTTTAAATAATTCCTTGTCCGACTCAATTTCAAACATCAAAAGAGTACACCCCTCTGGTCCCAGGCTGTTGGTGTAGTTGAACGATTCGTGGGCACCCTCTAGAGGGTCATTAAATGAGCGTCCATGGAGGTAATCAATCTGAACCAAGCCATGTGCCAGGACCTCGAGGCCTATCCATCAACTCCTCACTCCACAACTGGTGAGATTCCAGCCACCTTCCTATTTTGGGGAGCCATCAGAACAAAACTACCTCAGTGGACCCCGGATCGATCAGTGAATACTGACAAAGTTCAAGACACCAACACAACTCAAAAAAGAAAAATGAAAACGTATGCAGATCAGCGTCGTTATGCCCAGGAGACAGTCTTTGAGAAAGGAGACTGGGTACTGGGCAATTAGAGACGAAAGTGAAAAATGGATACTCCTTTTGCCGCAGACCCTCTGCAGGTTGTGGCGTGCAAGGGGCAAATGGTGACTGCACATCATCCTGGAAAATCCATTACTCAGGACACATCATACTTTAAACACCTACCTCGAGACTTGTCGAAACCACGATTTAGGCGACCCCACCCGCAGGTCTGGCTCAAGCACCTGAGCCTGTATCGCCATTGCCTGATCAGGGTGGATCATAATCATCTCGGATCACCTGATCCAGCAGAAAAAATGCGAGCGCCTTTCCGTCTAATTGAGGAGATGTGATTTTTAATGATGTCTGCCACATTCATTTAACAAATCGGGAGATGTAGCATATTGATGCTATACGCACTAGGACCCTTGTGGTTCTGGGGCGGACCCTGAATAGGAGCTACGTGGTATGTCGGAGATATTAGGGTGTGGCTATGGAAGTATAATGTAATGCGCATTGTGCGAGTGAATGCTGGAGAATAAAGTAATGCTTAACCGCAGCTCCTGTGTGTGGTAATCTATTTGCATGCTCCAGTGCTAGGGACTACGCTACACATATCACTGGTACCATGTGATGGCATGGCTTCCAAATCTGGCGGTTGAGAAAGATAAAACTGATACTATATTGCTGCAAGCCATGATCTATCAAAAGGCACTGAGCCTTCAAGCAGAGATATATACGTTGGGTAGCATGCACAACAACAGCTTGGGGAAACTGACCCCAAACAAGCCACTCATGCGCCATCCAAAGCTATCACTTACTACCTTGGGATGACCTTTTATTGAACGATCCGCCGCCTCCTCCCCTCACCACATTCCACTATTATAGGGCCAGAAGTGCACTGCGGGATTTACTTGGGGACGAACTACTGGAACCCCCGGAGGTCCTGTCCTTCACCTCCTTATTGCGTGCTGACTCCCCAAGGAGGATAGTCTCCCATATATACTCACAGACGCAAGAGTTGCGCCGTAACCACTATGTCAAAGCTAGACATGAGTGGCAAGCGGACCTAGAACTTGATATAGATGACGACATGTGGAAATACTGCTGCGAAGCCACCAGACGCATTTCACTTAACGGTAGGCACCGACTGATACAGTTCAAATTCCTTAATCGAATCTATCATACTCCGGTGCGTTTGCACAGATTTGGCCTACGTGATACGACCAATTGTGAGAGATGCGGGGAAGGTGAGGCCGACTTTTTACACCTAGCGTGGCTCTGCCCTGCGATCGCCAACTTTTGGCAACAAGTGTTTACAGAATTAAGCACAATCACGCAGGTGGAGCTTCGCCCTGACCCACTTCTGGCTCTCCTCGGATATTCCCAAAAAGTGTTGAAACCCATCAGACGCTTGGTGGATATGGCTCTCCTGGTCGCTAAACGTGCTCTGGCAATGCACTGGTCCCGCGGCCCACTTCCCTCCCAGTCTCAATGGACTAGGGACATGTTGTATTGCAACACGCAAACAGAAGCGTATAGTGAACTGCTCCCACCCCGAAATCGCCCAAAGAACTTCTGGAGCTTATACACAACTTGCATTGAGACACAGTCTCGAGAGCATGCTGCACAGTCCCTTCCCCCACCGTAGGGTCACAACAGTCATGATAGGATTTATTGGTATTGGGAAATGTGTTGCCGGCCTAGATGTCGGTCGAGGTGTGCTGCAGTCTCCACACCACTGTGGTCCTTGCTACAGGTGTTGTTGAATGCATTTGGATATCAATGTATGTATTTCTTTTTTGTGTTATTGTTTCTTTTTTCTTTGCAGCTTGCTCATAACCCTGAAGATAATTTCTTGGAGAGTACTGTATCTTTGGTTCTCTTTTATGTCTTATTTATGAGTCGGTAGATTGTTTTGAATTTTTGTTTGATTTGTTTGAATAAAATGGAAAATAAAATAATAAAATAAAGAAGTATTTTAGAAGTAACATAAAAAAAAAAAAAGCTATCACTTACTAGCGAAAGAAAGGCACTAGATGATCTGTGCAATCAAGACCTAAAACTTTTGGAGATATATTCCTAAACAGGCCTTTTATCAGTTTGGAAGAAATGATTGGGTCACTGCCACGTGGGTACTTCAATATATTTGTATACTACCGATGTTCAACTCACTCCCGAACGAGCCGGGGGTACTTCAGACACTGACGCTGCTGACTACCCATTCTGCTAAGCATCTCATCACTACATTGCTGTGCGAGTTCCAATTATTGCACTCACGGCAAGAGATAAATGAAATATCGACTTGCAGGGGCAGTTAAAAGAGACAGACTGTGAGTTCTGTTGCTCGCAGATTAACGGCATGATTGCCCAATAGCTGATTGTGCATTATTCACTTAGAATTTCTTCACTGCATATATCACACACCCCAAAGCCTGATGAAAAGAGGACTTCACACTCACACGTGCTAAGCTGTAGAGGATGCAGGCTTCCTACATCTCTCTTGGTACAGCCCCTGTATCCATGATAATTGGAATACATTAGCGCTGCTATGTCCTATTATATAGAGGTTCAGGTAGAGCCAGAACCCAAATCTTGCGTGCTCGGATTGGTTACACTCCACCCACCCCCTGGGAACAGAAAACTCACTGTGCCAGCAAAGAAATAAATAGCGCCTTGCTGGGGTAGAGGACGTTCTCCAACTTGCAACAAGCATTGGCAAACGCAACAGGTCTCAGAGAGGTTCTATTTTTGTTTTCTCTATTTTACAGTAGTTGTGTAGATAGTAAGTGTAGATTGTTTGTGTTAATAACGTTTTTAATGTTTTGCTGATTAAGTGATGTATGTTGGATGTTTTGTCTGCCTCGGTAGACCTATTGGCTTTGCAAATGTTTTTTGTCAATGTTAGCCAGCTGAAGCATTAACGCCCTGCACTACCTTAATAGCATTGTAAATCATTACTGCAGATTACATAAGCTCCCTTTGGCAAGTCTTCAACGAGCTATAGTACATGCTTTTGTTAAGCCATTTTAGCACAGCACACATAGACTTGGTTCTTTCAGTAGGAGGGGGGGGGCATCATATTTTAGCCTCCATTCAGTACAGATGTTGTATGTATAGGGTATTTAAGAAGTTGTACGTATGAGGTATTTATATATAAACCTAATTGAAAGGCAGCGGAGCTCTGTATATTGTCATGGCAGAGCCCTCACAACATATGATAGCAATCCTGGGGTGAAGAGAATGATAGAATAGATGAGGGATGACGAACAGCAGTGTTTATATGAAGCCTTTATGCAACGTGTCACATAACAAGGTCTGAGGCAGTGCTAAATGAAACTAGGCCACAGAGGAGGCTGTGTTCAAAAGCGGGAGTGGTGAAGAAAAGAACTGTAACGATTAAAAGGGGTCTCCTGTAAAAGAATAAAAGGTGTTGTTCGAAAGAGGGGAGGGGTCGGGAAGTCTGGATTTAATCAGTTCTTATTAGCAGAGCGGGCCTGACATTAAGAGGCTGTAACAGCTGTGCGTGTGCAGGAGAGGTGATGGCGCCCTCCGTTCGGAGCTCTTTGGGGAGAAGAGCTCACAAAATCCGCTGGTGCATCAAATACAACAAACTGCTAATGTATGCTGGACCCCGGCATAAAAGTCAGTAGTGAGAAGTGGGATGCCACCTTGTTCTAGTTGACAGGAAGTGGATCCTTGACTCACTCTTTGTGACAGAAGGTTGGGTGCCATCTTAATCTCAGCAATCCTTGGCCAGCAGCGACAGGTCCACAGTCAGTCTTGATGACTATCAGGTGCCAGTGGTACTGGCTACCCCGTGGCTAAGATTGGAATTAGGTTTAATCTCCGAAATCCAATAGTGATTTTGCAAACAGGTTAACTTTGATGGAAATGGAAACAAAAAGAGCTCCTGTCACTCGCAGTGGGTCTCCAGAGAGACAAGAGTGATAGATGGGTAAGAGTTTGGAGAATGTGGGAGGTGGGGAGTGAAGGCTGGAGCTGAGAAGTGTACGTTCCAGGCTGCAAGCAGCGACTGGCACCGAAGCACTGAATTTTGCAAATAGAAAAAATAACTGTTCTACTAAGCTGAGGCACTGCGATGGGCGGGAGGTGGGCATGGGGATATTAAGTGAACTGCAAGCAGCAACAGGCGCTGAAGCACTGAATTGCTTTGGAAACAAAGAAAAAGTAGTTTGGAAAACACATGGGCATAATTAGAACTCGTGGAGTGAGATTATACTTGGTCGCTGCTCTTGAGGCAGGATAAACACTGCCAGAGGCATGTCGAATGCATGCCATAAGCCAATAGAAAGACAGAATAGAAAATAGCAAGCCTATGGGCAGGATGTAAGCCCATACAGTGAATACAGCATGTCTCGAAGACAGCGCAGGCACACTGCCTAAACTCGACCTAAAAAGAGGCAAAAATCACACTGAATAGGGGTCATGATTTTTAGCAAGCTATTTCCCTTTTTGTCATTGTAACACACAGTTCGAGACAATAAAAAGCATTCTCTCATGTCAATGCTATACTATGGTACTGACCGGAGCAGCGCCTTCTGCTGCCCAGCTGTTCTGGGAGCTGCGAGGGGAAGAGGGCTTTCAGTTTAAGATTGCCAGTCTGCAGCTGGGATCCTTGAAGATCAAATGTGAACACTTCCTTGGTGTAAACCACTACGACAAATCAAACCTGCGTTATCGGTATCCCTTAGTCGTTATGTATGAATGAATGAATGAATGTGCTACAACGCTTATGCCAACCAGAGAAAAATTAAAGAAAAACGGCAATACTTTTAAAGATGGTGTTCACAACTTAATGTGCTAGTTACATCAATAAGGCTTATGTAAGTTCTTAAGGCCATATTTTGTATCGTAAACATGTCAGACACTTCAAAATGCAATTGTTACATTGCTGCCTTTACTCAGAATGATATACAGCATTCAACAATGTCTCAACAGGTATTATTTAAATTTGACAATTTAAAAGAGGCTATGCACATGACATGTTGCTTGAAGAGTAGGGGGTAAGGGAAGACAAGAAAACAGGAAAACATTGAATGCAAAAACTCTTTTATATATTATCGATCAGAGGCTCAAATCAAAATGCACTTTGTTACATTAGATGTCATGTAACCTGTAAGTAAAACAGTGCACAAGTGCTCGAGGAAAGGTGAACGGTGCAAGTGACAAGTGAAGGGATATATACAGCAGGAAGACGCCGGACTCATGCTGATGTAGCGCGGATCCTTGACCGGCTGCATTTCTCTGTCGGCTCGATCTATTCCTGCCCGTCATCGAGCACATTGCCCGCAAACAATATTCTGGATGAAATCACTCCACTTGATTCGGGCTCGCAGGGGTTATAATCGGTCAACTCCTCAATCATTCAAGGCCCATGCCCCTTACTTCTGATCTTCACGTTGTCGCAACCATCACCAGCTTAATGCTACCCTGTGCTTCTAGCAATTACTTCCGCCCTCAAAATAAAGCACCTGTGTTGTATGCTGTATACTATTCTACCCAGGTCTCAACTGGGTCTATGGGTATCCTCCTGTAGTGTGTTACTATTTACTGAGAATGGGGCTGCAATGTTGCATGGCATGTTAATTCAAACAACTAATTATTTGGAGATCTTTAAATAAGGACAAAAACGTATGTGCATAACTAAACCTCCTAATGCTTGCATTTAAATTCAGTACATGCTGAAAATAAATAAAACAGTTGCAAATAATGTTGTAACTTGGTTTAGCTCAGTGTCCAGCGTTTTCTTTCACCCTGATCAGCACGCGCCTGTAAATATCATCATTTTCCTGCAGTAGTGCATGAGTTGTCAGAGACAGCAGGAGTTTCCTTTCTAAAAAATGGTGGCATGCTAGCCCTTCACACAAAAAGCATACTAAAGTGAAAACTACTGGCTTTATCAGTGCTCGCATTCCTAACGCTATAGTGAGGCCGCTGTGATTTGCCATAACGATCTTTCTAGACTCAAATGTTATCCCAGTGTCACAATAGTTAATGGAAATGTTAAGGGTGTGCGTGATCCCGCCCCTTGGGAGCCCTCAGAGTCTCTCTGTTGTGCAAATCGATAGCTAATCGCCATGACGTTCCTGGTTGGTGTTGGAGAGACCATCCCACTGCCATCCTGGGGGAGACCTCCTTAGGGGACGCGTGTTCAATTTACAGCAAGCACAGCATTTTATATCTACCTGCATGTGAAGAGACGCTTGCAGGAAAAATCTTCTTATTTATTTTCCCAGCAGCAGGTTACCAGATCAAGGTTAACATGTTCCGTGTCAAAGCATAAGAAAGTGGCTGTTTATAAAAACAACGTTGATTAGAGTGACGTCATGATGCTTTGAAGTGCAGACGCAAGTAGTAATTACCACTACGTTTAAGTTTGTGCAGCCATCAACTGATTTACATTGCACTACATTCAAGCTGGGGGCAGATAAACTGTAGAGCGCAAAAATGATTATGCAAAATATTGGTGTTTTTGCCATGACTGGAGCAGGTTCTGCTCACACAATGAACAATGCGGCAACCCCTCCCTCTCGCCCCTTGCCCGCGCACAGGCCCTTTTCTTCAAACCGGGTTAGATTCTCGACGGGACATGTCTTGTGCGCCTGGGCAAATCACTTAGAGCCAGATGTACGACCGTGTTTTGCGGTTGCAAAGGGGTTTTAGGCCCATGTGCGACCGCAAAAAACATGTGGCCCATGTACCAACCCTATTTTGCGACTCACAAAATAGGGTTAGCGGCTCGCTATTAGGACGGGGCGTTCCAAGGGCGTCCCTTCCTAATAGCGACTCCAAAACCAATGTATAAATGTTTTGTGACCGCAATTGCGGTTGCAAAACACTCGCAGTTTACCCAGGGACCACTGCCTGCCCTTAAAAAATGAAACTTCAAAGTTTCATTTTTATTTTTTGAATGCAGCCCGTTTTCCTTTAAGGAAAACGGGCTGCATTTAAAAAAACTACTTTATTTACAAGCAGTCCCAGACATGGTGGTCTGCTGACCCCAGCAGGCCACCATCCCTGGGAGTGCTAGCCATTCCCAATGGGGTCGCAAATTGCGACTGCCTCATTAATATTCATGAGGCATGCAATTTGCGACCCCATTGAGTTCATAAACAGTGTCTCAGACACTGTTGTACATAACATTTTGCGACTCGCAATTTGTCGCAATTTGCGAGTCACAAAATGCTATGGTCGTACACCTGGCCCTTAATCTCTCCATACCTAAAAATGAATGTGTCCATGTGTAATGCAACTGGCACCTCATGTAGAGTGCTCCGATACTTACGGATCGAATTAGCGCTATATTAAAGTGCAAAATAAAAAAAAGAGGAGACTGAGTTTAAACATATGCACTCGTATGGAGTATAGGATAAAGGTAAAGAACGGCTGGAACGGTCGTCTTTGAAGCTGGGGAACTGGGTTTCAGTCTTGGCGGGAGGCTCAGCATACACAGCTCCTAGTGGACGAACACATACATTAAACAAACAAATAATGTGTTCGCATTGATGGGAAAAAAAGATGTATTCTGAAAAATTATGCAAGTTTGTATGCAATGTTACAGAGGGGATGTCAAGATTTACAGTGGTGTTTTTTAGAAACGCGCTAGGAGCATCAACACTAAAAAAGAAACAAAAGAGACCCTTACCAAAACACAGGCTGAAGGAAATGAAAAAAATTGTGTGTATACACGAACTGAAATAGACAAAAGTGAAAGACAAGGTAAGTGGTTTTATTTATTTATTTATGTTATTTTCCCTATTCCGTCGTTTGTCACTCCCACCCCCGCCCACCACATTGCGCTTACCTCGACTGGATATTTATTTAACCAATAAATATATTACCTTTATCCTTTTTCAAACATCTTCCCTTACACTGATAACATGTTTTGCATGCACAGTAAAAAGCTGTACCCAGGACCTCTTAGACATGCGGATCCCATTAAACAGCTTGTTGCAAGAGTTACAATTATATTTAGTCTCTAGCCATGGTTCAAGAAGAGCTCCAGTGTATGACACTGAAGAGGGTAGATGGAGAAGAACTCAATATAGCTATGGAAATTGGTTGGACATGCATAATTTTGGACAAGGTATGGAAGAAGTAAAAGGAACTTGGCTTGGTGGATTGTTGGGGCTGTAGACATCCACTGATATAGGTTTACTCTCACTACTGCTATGCACACAAAACCTAAACAGGCATTGATTATATTTTAGCAGGCAAGTGCTTTCTGGCTAGGGGTGATAGAACAAGTGTTGATAACCCTGTTAGATCATGAACCCCTGTCTAGCACCTTCCACAGAATGGGCAAGGATCATAAAGATAGGCTTGTAGAATGGAAACTTGGTGAGCACAAGCTGAAAGACCAAACTGGTGAAAGGAAAGGGATACTTATGTCAGAACGGGAAAGGGGAAATGAGAGACTCTAAGGGGGATGCAGGAATTACTGTATTTAGGGAGTTTGATAGCTGAAGCAGCTAGATTGAAGATGGAGAGGGAAAAACAAATGGTTGATGTGAGGTCAGATTAAAGTAATTAAAATGGTTAAGGCATCATATGTATTCAGCTGCATAACCTTTAGATGCTAGGGCGAAGGTAACAAGGAGAAGACCTCGCTTTCTGACAGTGTTAGAGCTGCTCGGGTACGTAATTATATTCCACACATTTAAGGTGCAGAGGGAGCCTGTGCCACCAAGGAGGAGAGGAAACAAATAATTGTTTCTGAAATTGTATTGAGCTTATACAAAAGTGAAGACTAATGCAGAGAAGAGGAATGCCAATTTTGAGGTGATCTCTTTATCAAAGATTGGCTGAAAGAGGGGGTCAGGCTGGATAGTCCAAACTTAAACAAAGAGTTTCCAGCAGCAATTAAAGGCCTCAGATCATGGAAGACTCATTGCGTCACATCTCGATTCTGTAAGGTTTTTGCCCCAAGCTATTAGTACCCTGAGCCGACCTCTTTAACTCTTTCAGGGGCACACATCAAGTTACCACCAGCACAAAAGATGTCTTTGTCGCTATATTGTTTAAATCAGGGTATGATCTGGTCAGGTGTTCCTACAATAGGCCAATCGTTCTATAAAATATAGACTATAAATTCTTTACAGGGAATTTTGTGACCAGGTTAAATAGGATTTGATAATGCTGTTCCTGGTAGATAATCTATCTACCTGTAGGTTCCTCACTGTAGAATACTCCCCAGCCATCAGAGTGAATCTTTAAAGCTTTTACCAGCTTTGCGCCAATGTGCCTCCAGGAGGCCCGGCACAGCTCCACATTGACGCCATACTGTGACGGAGCAGAGACGCAGATAAGCTCCACCACCGCAGGCTGATGTCAGTTTCTTGCTTGCCTCTTTCCACGCTTTCAGACGGGCAGCATGAACAATTGGTTCTCCAAGTGGGCAGATTTCTAACTTGGGACCTTTTTTAAAAAAATGTTAAAAGGGGACCACTTCACAGATGGGGAATTAGGATGGTAGTGACAATTCTGCAGTTAGATAGCGTATCCACCAGAAACAGTGTTACCAAAGGTAAGTAACTTGCTCTTCTGATGGCTACTTCCAATTGCAGATACCTAACCTTAGAACAGATACCAAAGCAGTATTTCCCCAAGGAGAAAGGCCTATTGAGTTGACTCAGATAAAAAAAAAGTCTTGTATTACACAGCAGGCAAAATATCCTTACAGCTGAACCTGACAGTCAAGTCAATGGTACTTTGTGAATGTATGCAGTGACTCCCATGTCACAGTCTGGCAGATGGGCAGGCACTCTGCATGGCAACGCAGTGGTAGCAGTGTTAGCCCTGGTGAATTGCACTCTCAGACCTTCCAGCGGCTGCTTTTTGGTCAGTGTATAGCAGATCTTAATAAAGAGGACTATCCACCTTCACACGGTCCTTATCTCTACAACCTTCATTCTTTTCATCCCTGAGAACCTCACAAAAAGTTGATTCTTCACACTCTGTTTTTTGGTGCAATCAATATAAAAGCGTAATACTTTTGGCGTCCAGCTGATGACGCCTCTCCACTTCTTCAGAGGGGTAAGTGTAGGGGGAGAATGTGGGCAGCTGATGGATTTACCAATGTGGAAGGGAGTGACGAGTTTAAGCTGGAAAAAATAGTCCAGGGCAGTTGCACTGACAGTACCTGGAGTTCATTTGTGCGACGAGCTGAAGAAATTACAATGAGTAGGATAGTCTTTAAAATCAGAAGAGGCAATAGCAGCTGTACACCAGCTAAAAAGACATCTATAGGAGATATGTCAGGAAAAACTTAAGGTCCCACTGTGGTATCAAAAATAGTTTGGGAGATAACGTGTCAAACTTTTAAGAAACCGTATCACAACAGGTGATTTAAACAAGGAAGGTTGGTTAGACAAACATAGAAAGGCTGAAAGGACTGGCAACCTTTAATAGTGTCCACTGCAAGGCATTGCTGGGCCAAAGATAAAACTGACAGGAGAACACCAGAGTTGTAAAGGGTATGTCTTGCAAAATCAACACAAGGCCACAAATTTGTCCTAACGCACACTTTCTGTGGCAAATCCTTCGCAGTCAACTGCCGCCGTTCAATCTCTACGCATGGAGGTGTACATTGTGTAGGTTCAGGTAGAGTACCTTGCTCTGTTCCTGAATCAGGTGTTCCTGATGTGACAGCCTGATTGGAGGACAGTTATGCATGCCAAGAAGCTCCAGGTTGCACATTTTTGCTGCCCATTCGGAACCACTAGAATGACTTGGGTCTGGTCATCCAAAGTTCCATTTGAGCCAGAACGAATCCCCTAGCGAGTTTCCTCGCTGGAAGTCCAATGCGTACAACCTTTGGCACTACATGCTCTTGAAAGTGGCAAAAAGATCTAACCAGGGTTCTTAACGCTGCTAGAAGTTGCCTTGCACTACCTCTGGATGTTGCCGCCATTTCTGATCTATCAGACACTGCGTGCTGAGGTCTTCAGCACTGGCATTCAAAGACCCTGCCAGGTGGCTCACGATCAGGAAGATGCCCTGACTCTCCAAACAACTCTGCAGATGCAGAACCTCTTGGCAAAGGGGTCCAGACCCCAGTCCTCTCTGATTTTTACAACATTACATGGTGTTGGTGTTGTTTGTGAGAACCTGCACCAGTCACTTTTTGATGGCATTCAAGTCTAAACAAATGGCTTATAACTGCAATAAGATGATATGGTATCAGGCTTCCATTGGATCTCCACCTCTCCTAAATTACCTCCCCAACCCAGCAGTGATGTGTCTGTCCCCATCATCAGCTCTGGGTGGGGAAAGGAGAGGGCCTGGCGCTGGTGCAATTGAGTTCAAGTAGCCACTATTGCAGTTCAAGTACAGACTCCTTTGAGATCTAAATGGCTTCCAATAGGTTTCCTTGGTCTTCTGGAACTTGATATCCCATTGCAGAGCCTGCATACACCACCTGGCGTAGTCAACAGGAGGATGCAGGATGCTATAAGGCAAAGGTGCCTCAGAGCTACTCTCACCGATACCTAGCACGGAGTCTGAAATATCGGGAACATAGCCTGAATGTCCTGGACTTGTTGCAATGGATGGAAGGCTGAAGTGTACAGTATCCAGAACAGCCCTGCTGAAAGAAAGCCTCTGCGAAGGAGTATGGTGTAACTTCAGCTCATTGACCATGAACCCCAATGATGTTAGGAGGTTTGCCGTTGTCTTGAGATAGTCTACGACTGACTGTGGCAAGCCTGCCTTCAACAGCCAGCTGTCGAGGTAAGGGCAAACAGGTATCCCTGACCTTTGATGATGGGCAGTGACCACTGCCATCACTTTCGTGAAAACCCAAGGGGCACTGGTGAGTCAGAAGGGGAGCATGGCAAATTGAAAATTCTTTTGGTTTACCTTGAACCACAGATGTCTGTGGGACTGCAGGGCAGATATATGAAAATATGCTTCCTGTGGTCCAAGGACACCATCCAGTCACTCAGTTCCAGGGCTGACAGGCTCACGACCAGCTGAGCATTTTTAATTTATCCTTCCACAGGAAGGTATACAGAGGACAAAGGTCTAAATTGACCAAAGGCCCCATCCCTCAACAGCACAAGGAAATAGTCAGAGTAGCAATCATACCCTATTTCTGAGTCTGGAACTCTCTTGATAGGTCCTTTGGAACGTAAAACATGCACCACATGCAGCAGAAAGGACCCTGAGATTTGCTCTGATGTGTGGGGAAGTGTTGGCGGAGCAGAAAGAAAGGGCAAGGCATAACCATGCTGAATGATTTGAAAGGTTCATCTGTCAGATGTGATGGATCATCACACTGGGACAAAATGCTGGATCCTGCTTCCCAAAGGATGGGCGTGGTTATGCCACAGGGGAAGGGGGCTGGGAGGACTGATGCCCTTGTAAGCCTCCACAATTCCTACCAGATCCACACCCCTGCCTCAAAAGAACTTGATTTGCAGCAGGGGCTGGGGAAACCGATGTTGCCTATGTGCTAGCCACCTAGAGTAGCCTTGGAATTTCCTAATCTGGTGAGAAAACTGTTTTGTAGAAGTCGAATGACCCAGGGAGTGTGCTGTGTCTTTCCTTTCTTTGAAAAGTTCCAAGGCATAATCAGCTTTTTCGCTGAATAGGCATGATAGAGGGATGTATGTCTCCAGCAAAATCTGTGGAGTGCCCCCATGCCTGGTGGCGGAGCACCACACTGGTGCCAACAGCCCTTTCCATACAATCAGTAGTATCAAAGCCATCACGAATCACGTTAGGGTTGCTACTGGTCTTAAGTTTTCTGGATGCAGCCAGGGTCCTACGTTCCTGGAACTTAAGACCACTGTATCTAAAGGGAAGGGCCTCACTGGACTCACCAACTAAAAACATGGTCCTAGGTGTAGTGTGGTGTTGCACCTGCCTACCCCAGTGAAAACTAAACTTCCAGAGATTGGAGAAAGGGTTGTGCTAGACCCTCAACTACCAATCCAAAAAGTTCAGTAGAACTTACTAGATTACAAAGTATTATATGTGCCTAGCTAGTGATGGTTTTTCCTGTAACCTTCACCTAGATCAAATGGTAAAACAGTGCAGGCTTTAATCCCAACAGCTGCACAACAATGTAGGAGGCTGGATTAGTTTATGGTGCACACTTATTTAAGTGATGCACCATGCACTAGTCCAGACAACCGTAATAGTGATTTTAGTGGTCTTTGATAACCTTTGAAAGCTTTCAAAGTGGTAGCTGTGGAGAGGCGCTTTCAGGCTTATCTTGAAGGAGTGTAAAGCGGCTTGTTTTACCAACTTTAATCTGTAGTGTAGGTTAGATTAGAAGAAACCACAAAGTGTTTATAAAAATAGGGCTTATTTATTACATACACTATCACATTGGTTTATCTCCTACCCGGAGATATCAACACAATACACAAGAACACTTTGAAAGCAATCAGGTAAGTAGCACACAATGCAATGGTGTCGAGGGGAGACCAAACCATATACTAATAAAGTGGAATGTGAACTGCAAAGGAGAATGGGACTTGGACCAGAAGACCCAGAGGAGCAGGGGGACACAAGGAACCACCCAAGGTAAGTAACCAAGAACTCCACGGAAGCTGAGTGGTGAGTGGAAACACAGCAGTGTGCCCAATGGAAGTCAATGGAGAAGTCCCATTTGAAGTTTTAAAGCAGAAGGATCCTTCCCGGAGGACCCTGAAGAAACCCTTTGGAAGACAGAAGGATGGAGAGCCACCCCACCCGTGGATGCTCCAGGAAACAGGTTACCTGCACCAGTGAAGCCGGATGCATTGGGGTGAAGTGATATCGGAACCTGCCATAGACAGCCAAGGGAGACTTCGAAGAAGATGCCTCTGGAGAAGATTGTGAGGGAGTCCAGTGGAATCCAAGGGTGGATTCTGGAAGTGAAGAACCTGCAAGCAGAGGGGATAGAGTCTATGCCACTCGGAGGTGACCAGCAGGCACAGAAACACAATGCCCACTGATGTCAGGAGGTTCTGAAGAGACAACAGTGACCTTGCTGCTGCAGCTGTGAGGACCAAGCAACACTGAGGAAGACCAGAAGCTGTTCATGAGCTGTCCAACATCGGGTGTCGGTGTCTAGGTGGTCAGTGTCTCGTGGGAGCACCAACAAGCCTTGGTAGCTGCAACTGGCATGGAAGACGAGAAGGAGCAAACGTTGGGACCAGCAAGATCGAAGGGATTCACCAAATGCAGGAGAGTCTGTGCAGACCCCGAGCAAACAGGGGAGCCCACTGAAGTAAGAGAAGACCCCCAGGCCAAAGGCACAGGAGTCGCAAGAGGACCTCAAACAGCTCACCAAAGATGTAGGCCCACGGTGCAGAGGATGCAGTGAAGATGCTGATGTTCAAGAGATGAGGTGCTGGAGGCTGGAGCTTCTTGTAGCCCGAAGATCTCTGGAGTGCAGAGCCAACAAGCCTTGGCAACAGCAAGTCGACACTATGTACAGGGATTTGGTCCCAGCGGCCCGACGAGAGATACTATCCACAAAATTGCTGAGAAGACAGATCAGGCCTATAGGGAGCTGCAGAACCACCACCTATGTTGCTGGGCCTTGGGAAGTCCGTAGGACGACAGGAGTAGCAGACCGATCAGCTTTGTTGCGGTGCCTGCAGATACAGGGGAGTGACTCCTTCACACCAAGGGAGATTTCCTTGTGTGTCCTTGATGCCCACAGGCCTGTTGAAGAACCTGGATGAAGCACAGACGATGAAGAAGACTCGAAGAATAGCAAGACCAATAGCAGCAGGAGTCTTCCTTGGTGCAGTCTCGGTCCCAGTCGAAGTTCAAGTGTCCAGGCAATTGAAGAGCAACATAGTTTCAGGGTTGAGACTTTTCCCACAACGAATCAGAGGACCCACCCACAGGGGAGCCCTTAAGTACCCTAAGGAAAGGGTTGGAGTGAATCTGGGGTCCCTCCCAGAGAAGGGGCTGGACAGAGGGGAGGATACTCCCATGTCTTTTGTCCAGTTTCGTGCCAGAGCGGGAACCAAGGGTTCCTGAACTGGTTCAAACTGGAGTATGCAAGGAGAGCACCAAACGTGCCCTTCAAAGCAGTCTGGTGGAGCTGGCAAGTGCCCCCACCGCAGCCTAATCCACTAAGTCCTGTCTTGGAGGTGGTCACACCTCCCTGTGACAGGAAACCTATTGTTCTACCTTCCCCTGCTCGAGCTTGGCTCAGCAGCAGGAGGGCAGAGTCGTGTCTGTGGTCGGCAGCAGCACTAGCTTGCTTGCAGACCCTGAACGGCTGTTACCGGGAGTACAGGGGGGTCCCCTAAGGGTCCACCCCAGAACATGGGATCGGTGTTGGGGTATGATTCAAACATGCTTGATACCAAAGATGACCGGGTTTGGTGCAGCCACTATTTAGTTAGACATCTCGTATTGACTGATGGCCACTACATGTCTAAAAATGGCTGACCGCACTTACAAAGCCTGGAGAATCGACTACGGGGTTTGTAGGCGTTTCCTGGTCATGCAGGGGCACCCTCACACTTCTAACCAAGCACTTTTCCCTCAGGACTGAAGAGCCTGCCATAGCGGTGACGTATAGGTTTAAAATGCAGTGATCTCAGATATAGGGAAACTTTACCTGTTGTGAGGGGTGCAAGCACCAACTCACACAGGCTGCAATGGCAGGCCTGTAGTCACAGTTTAAGTGGACTACCATGGGTGGCCTAATACATGCTGCAGCCCATGGGAGTCCCCTGGTGTACCTATGCCCTGGGTACCTTAGTACCATATACTTCTGCAGGATGGATAAAAGCAAGCATAAGAAGATCTACTTGGGTTACAGGTATTGACCTGGATGACTTCAGAACATGGGCCAGAGTCAGTATTTTGAATGTGGGCAAAGGAGGCGCTCCAGTATTGGACAAAGCCTGGCTTCCAAACTGTATCCTTAAAGAGAAATATTGATAAATATTTGGGGCAGACTGCAAGGCTGACTCTACAGCTCCTTTCAGGAGGATTCTCTCGATCTCCATCAGAGGTTCCAGAGATGCTGACTGAAAAAGCTGTATTTACGACTGAGACAACTGGAAGCTGCTCTGGAACTTAGCCTTCCAGAACTACTGAGGGGACATAGGTAATGGGTGATTTGGATCTAATGATAACCTTTCCATGCAACAGTGCAGAATGAACTTCCCGAGTTAGAGACGACATTGAAGGTGGAGCCACTGGGGCTTCATATCCTGTATTAAGGACTTGGAGGATAGATTTGCAATTTTAACTCTTTCCAGAGACTGTTAGTTCTTTCTCATATGGCTCATTTTGTCTCCTTTCACTATAGCGGATTCTTTTCCCATTTTGTGTCCGAAGCTCTTGCAGTATGTGAATATCCACACTGCACTAATGCTTGTTGTTTCTGGGCTAGTTTTACCCAGTTCCGCAACAACTCCATTCTTTTGGCTGTGAGAATGTGTTTTTCTAGATCCAATCTAAAAGTAATTGTAACATTTTTTAACCTCGCCTTCTTAAGTTCTATTTGGGTGACATCCCCGCCCTCTTGTGCTTGTCCCAAAGTTTTAAAATATTTACTTTTCAAAATGGTCTTACAATTCATCCTCTGATCTCTTTCCCATAATAGAGGATTTTCTTGGGTTGTTCTCTTACAAAAACTTGTTCAGTCTTGTATAGTTTACTTATCTGTGACGCAACGCAGTAATGGAAGTTGCTGCGCTCTTTTACATCAAAGGGAGAAAGCAGAAGTGTGCCAATGGGGTTTGGTGACCCTTTGGTTAAGCCTGGAAAGCCACCAAGACAAAGGCCATTAAGTACACAGCTGTGTAGAACTACAAATCCCAGGATGGAATATGCTCACATGTACCCGTATATTTTCTGCAAAGCCACACTCCTTTCCTGGAAGGAACAGCTTTCCCAAAGGCTGTATCTAATAGTTCCCCAAGTAATGTCATCTGTGGGTCAGTAACATAAATGACTATTTCATTTACCAGAAAGCAGAAAAGCAAATAATTTTCCTAATGTAGGACGCACGGAGGGAGTATTCTGTGTCGGACAGTCCCTTATTAACCAATTGTCCAGGAAGGGGAAGGTTTGAATACCCCAAACACTTCAAGGAGGTTACCACAACTAAAGCAGAGATGCAGGGTGCCAAGTTTAGGTCGAAAGAGAGAACTTTGTGTTAAGACCAAATCCTGTATTTGATGTACTTGTACACATTCTTCAGGTCAGTTTTTCAGTCATAACTTCTCACGCTGAGAGGATAAGAACTATATCAGGGATCACCATCTTGAAGGATACAGTTGGGTATTCTGGATTGCACAGACTCACAGACCTCGTCTACCATTACAATGTAAATGTAACTGATCATCACTTGTGGGACAAGCTTTATGGTCCCAGTTCCGGAGGTTTCTAAACATCGAACAGATGGACGAGATTATGAAGGTAACAAGGATCCAGATATGGCTGTAACAAGGGTCCAGATATGGCTGTAACAAGGGTCCAGATATGGCTAACAGACTAGAAGGGAAGAGGAGTGGTCTCTGAGCATTGTCATGAAGCAGTCCATTTCATTTTGCTGTCTGATACTCCTGATACAATATAACCTGTTGGAGGACTTCAGATAAATTTCCCCCTATCATGGCTGGACCTATTTTGTCTAAAGAGCTAAGTGTTTAAGCCACAAACAAAAGAGAGATTCTGGATCTGTCAGTCCTTGAGTGGCATTCCAATCAATTGAAGGTTTTGATTGAAATAAATGAAAGGCAATTGGCCGTGACTGCTACGTGTACTGCGTAGCAAAATTGTAGAAAATTAGAATGGGACCTAGGCTGGGTACATTTTTTTTTCTTTCCACATTGATACACAGGCCTCTGTGTCTGCAGTTCCTTTTTCATTGGCATTTAGCATTTGTGGCATATTGTACTGTACAGTAATTGCATTTATATAAGAGTTTACTACCCCGGATGAGGCTTTGAAGTTCTTTACACTGGGTAGCAGGCTGTACCAGAACCCAAGGTGAGTGGCAATTGTTTTCTGTGGTTATTGTTGGTCATTGGGATTAGTCCTGTGCTCTTAAGAAAACAATTGCATGGATCTACTCCAGTTTCTAGATTACATTATTAGGAGTTAAGTGTGCTCTTTAGTGGGAGGGGTTATATGAATTCATTCAATAGTTGCCATTATTAATGGATGAGCTACAGGAGATTCAGTGTTTTAAGTTTGCTGGGGTTATACTTTTAAAGGAGAAGTTGTGATCTTTGAAATAAGATGTGGGCAATTTGCAAAAATACAATTGGGATAAAGCAAACAAGCATGTAACTGAGAGGAGACTGGGATCAAAGAGAGTAGACGCACAGAAGATAGAAAGGAAGATGAGTCATTTGAAAGAAAGCTGACAATTGAACGTTTTAAGTGAAGGTTAGTTTTATCATACAGGGTCTTTAGGAATATTGTGGAGTCTTTTTGAGGTAGCATGCAAACCTGTAGAAAGAAACATTACTGGCATTCGAGATAGTGCTATATGAGCTAATGTTGATAGGTGCTAGAATCAGTTGAAAAGTCTGTCCGCTGTTAAGCTACCGCTAGATCCCCATTTCATCAAGGGCATCTGATTGAATCAGGGTTTGGAAGAGTGAAGTAATGGCTGGCTGCATATATCAAGAGCTTTAGGTTGCGCTCAATTTCAATATGAAGTTATATGCAGGCTAAAAACGCATCATCGAAAGAAGTTTCTGAAAAAAAGGCAGAAGTGAGAGTTTTATGATGTTCACCCCTAAAATCTGGGTCACAGTGTTAATTAGAAAACAGATGTGGGTTTAATTATGGACTCCCTTGCTTTAACATGGCACAGAATAGAGATGAGGACAGCCTCCCCATATAGTGCAAGTGTATTGCCTACATTTACACTGACGAGGAGGATGGGGAGAGGGCGTCCCTCAGAAAGGTAATGAATGGCTTGTTTGGAAGGGGCTGCTGATTACTTGGTTTTCCTGAGCGCTGCAGGTAGATTGTAATTGTGTGGGGCGGTTTCTATTATTCAAGGTGAGGAAGTTTCTAGACAGGGCCTTTCCTTTTGTATCTGATTACTGCTTCAGGAAGGCCGAATGGCGGCCAGTTGCAGGATCTCACACTTCTTTGTGCCCATATTCTCGGTGTTCCAGGTTGGAGACAGCCCCAGTGCTACCTCTAACAAAGGCTGCATCTGGAACGGAACCTGAGAAGGACAGGTACTGCTTGCTGTCACCAAAGTGGCATCGATTACAACTTTCTTGTTAACTTTTAAGGAGTGTTTGTGACTTACTTGCCACAAGTCCTCGAGCACTGTTTATGACAGAAGTAAAGTTGTATTTATTGATTCCACCTTCACTATGATGTAAAGCTTGTGGCCCTTCCCCACATCGGCCCTGCCTTGTTTTGATTTCATAACCCTTCCTTGCCAAGAAGCCGCCCTCATACCTCAATCACTGCTCAGCTGCAGTGCAAGCAGACCTTGGAGAGCAGAATTCCTCAGTATCCCTCTCATACATTAGTTCATTTAGGGCTAAGCCATCTCCTACTTCCCTTTCGTTTAACCCCAAGCAACCCCTTTTCTCACCTTATTCGACTTCCTGTGAGAAAAAGGTTCAAGCAATCACAGGTGCTCGGTTGAGGCCTCAAAAACACCCATCTGTCTCCTCTTGCTCACAGAACAGTGTCCCCAGACGAAAGGTTACATGTGCGTTTTGGAAGCAGTTCTTGAGGTACAATCATATTGCAGCTGTGTTAAGTAAGCTTAAGAAGGAAAGTGTCTTTTGTGGCATTTGTAAGTTGAGAGACTCAATAAGTTATCATACCTGCACTGTGAGCCTCATCTTTGCACTCATGCACCCATTCTTCTATTCACTGATTCAATCTTGCGGTCACCCTCTGACACAACTGCAATAAAACACACACACTCGACAACATATGCAAGATAAATGAAAAGAATACATCGAGAACAAAAAAAGCCATGCTGCCATCTAAACACAATAGGCATATGCAATAACGAAACTAAATATATCAGCGGGTGCCCGTCTTGCGGAGGCATTGTACATAGTCTATTGTTGTTTTAAAGTTCCTGCATAGCTGCCACATTTAGAACCAACGTGTTGGCCATTTGGTATGGCAAAACAATTATACACCATGGACAACAGCATTCCATAAGTCACCTGGTTTAGAGGAAGTGGCCACTTGGGGTGTGTGGCACTGCAGATGAAATGAGCAGCAAGGAAGCGACCCGTTAGCACTGCCTAGAGCTTAAGTATACCTTTAAGAAAAAATAAAAAGAGGAGCAAAGCAATTAAAGGGTAACTATAAAGAGAGAAAATGTAAAACTAAAGGACTGCCAAATCATCTCAAACACTGAAGTTAATTAATTTTTCGGTGGATGTGCACATGTAATCAGAAACTGCTGTCATTCACAGGGCAAGAGAACCAATGACTGACATGGAATGAACCATTACCCCCAGGCAGGACAAAGTCATGGATGAAGGCACAGTGTAAATAATGCTCAAACAGACCAATGGCAGACTGGTTGATCCAAAGGCCTTTTATTTATCTAAATGAATGAGCAAGCTAGTCACCTCCTGTAAAACTCTTTCTGGTACAGAATATCTAACCACAGATTCCTCACCAAGTATCTCAAAGGGAGTGCACATCAAATATGTGAGGACCAAGGTAAGATCCCACTGAAGCATGACAAAGGGAGGACAGAAAAGATACGTTGTAGGACTTTCAAAAAACGCATTACAACAGGTGATTTAAATAATTAGGGCTGATCTGGCAAGCATAAAAAGGCTGAAATTGCCAAAAGGTATCCTTTAACTGTGCACAAAGCACAGTCTTGCTGGGCGAGAGACAAAACAAACAGAACGTCAGATAACTTAGTCTGAAGGGGGTCAATCTTGCGTGTGCAGCATCAAACCATAAATTCGTCCCAACTACAAGGGTATACAGTTTTTTGTTGATCAACCTTTGGCTGCCACGATGACATCAGTCACCTCCGGAGGAAGGTTGAAGGTGTTCAGCTGAAACCGTTTAAATCTACAAACATGAAGGTGGAGATTGTGAAGGCCTGGGTGCAGATTCCTACCCTGTTTCTCCGACAGCAGGTCTTCCTGGAGGACCAGCCTGATCGGAGGACAGATGCTCAAGCCCGGGAGCTCTGGATTCAGTACTCTCTGTATCCAATCCGGGGCCACTAGGATGACTTAGGTCAGGTTGGTCCTGATCTTCAGATTATGGGGCAGAAGAGGTATTGGTGGAAAGGCATACAGGAGTCGCAAGTTCACTCTAAGTGCAATGCTTCTACTAGGGAGAGATTACTTGGAAACGCCAATGTGCAGAACTGCTGACATTGTGCGATCTTGGCGGTGGCAAATAGATCAAGCCAATGTTCTTCTCATTTGCAGTAGAGACCTTGCGCCACCTCTGGGTGTAACTGCCACTCGCGATCCGCTAGGCGTCGATGGCAGAGTTTGTCCACTACTAGCATTCATAGATCCTGCCAGGGGGTTCATCACCAGGAAGATTCCTTGGTGGTACAGTCATTTCCAGAGGCGCTGTCTCTCCTGGCACAGGGCACAAGACTCCACCCCACCCTGCTTGTTGCAATGTCAAATGGCAGTGGTGTTGTCCGTAAGCATATATACCAGCCACCTCTTGATGGGTGGAAGGCTTTCAATCGTAAGCAGTTGGCCCGTAGCTGCAGGATGTTGATACAAAGCAAGGTCTCACCGGAGGCCGGAGACCTCTGATCTCCACCTCTCCCAGGTTGCCGCCCCAGCCCAGAAGCGATGCATCAGTCATCACTTTTGGCTCTGGGTGGAACAGCCAGAGGAGTCTACTGCTGACCCAATCTTGGTCCAGTAACAACCGCTGCAGGTCTTTAGCAGGCTTCTCTGAAATTTGGATGTGGTCAGAGAGGTCCCCTTGATGTTGGGCCCACTGAGACTTGAGATCCCACTGCAGAACCTACACATACTATCTGGCATGCTTGACCAGCAGGATGCAAGAAGTCAACAGTCACATCAGACAATACAAGTTTACATCACTGAAATTCAGGACACAGGATGAATGATAAGGATCATAACCTGAATGTCCTGGAATTTCATTTACAGTGAAACGGCATGAAACTGACCAGAAGCTGTCCAGAATAGCGCAGATGAAGGCGGCGAGTCAGAAAAGGAGTCACGTGTAACTTCAGCACATTTAATAGTGAACCCCAAAGATGACAGGAGGTTCACCATGGTCTGGAGGTGGTTGACGACTACCTGGGGCGAGCCCACCTTCAACAGCCAGTCATCGAGGTAGGGAAAGAGTGTGATCCCCGATCTCTGGGGTGTGCTGCTACCACTGCCATCACTTTTGAGATCACTTGGGGGGTGCTGGTGAGCGATATACAGAACTAGAGCAAACTGAAAATACTTCTGTCTCACCACAAACCGCAGGTAGCACCAATGGGCTTGGAGGACGGTCATAAGGCAATAGGGCAGATTAAACGCGACCATCCAGTCTCTGGGGTCGAGCGCAGATAAGACCCGACTGTGTGAGCATTTTGAGATTTTTCCTTACTGGTGAAGGCCTTGATAGGGCGCAGGTCCAAAATAGGACGATGGCCTCCGTCCTTCGTTTGCAACAGAAAGTAGTGGGAATAACAACCACAACCTACTTCTGGCACAGGCATCCTCTCGATAAATTTGCTGGCCACCTTGCTGAGGAAGAATGGGGTGCCCGCACAGTTGCTGAAACTGAGAAAGGAACAGTATGGTTGATGCGGTTGGCAGGGCAGATAAGCCCATGGAGTGTGCTGTGGCCCCAGCTCTCTCTGAACCGCTCCAGAGCGGAATATGCCTTGGCCCCAAACAGGCACAACACGTCAAAGGGCAAGTCCATAAAGGATAATTGGGCATCGCCTGAAAAACCTGTTGACTGTAGCCCAGTGTGACAGTAAATGGCGATGCTGGTGCCAATGGCTCACCCAATGGTATCCAAGCCACAACGAATGGGGAACTTGGCTGCATCACCACTGCACTGTATAGCTTGGGTTAGGATAGGTCAGAGGTCTTCTGGGACAACAGGGAGGACTTGAGCCACTGAATCCCAAAGAGTAAGGGAATAGTGGCCCAGCAGGCAAATGTCAGTAACAGACCAGAGGACCAAACTGGTGGAAGGAAATACTCTATTTTCAAAAGTCACCACTCTTTAGGACTCCCTATCTGTGGGAGTAGTCGGAAACGTTTTTGGGATTGCTCGACTAGTAAATGCCTGTACCACTAAGCTCTCAGGTGAAGGGTGCTGGAAAGAAAAATGTGGGTTGCCTGGAGCAAGGCGGTGGCATCTCACAACTCAGTAATTTACTTGGGAGCCAGAGCAAGGTTTGGCCAGCCCCCTAGGAGAGAATCCGTGAGTGCCTCATTAAAAGGGAGCAGGGGCTCAGTGGTGGTTTGCCCCGGCTGGAGGACTTCAGTAGGGTCACTGGTTTTTAACTCTAAGAGGGCAAGATCTTCGGCCGCCATCCGCAAGACCACTGCAAAGGAAGCATTCTCTTCAGTGGTAGTACATCTGGGTGTTAGTAGACCAGAATCATGGGAGATGTCAAGGCCACTTGCCTTTTGGAGGTCATCACATCAATTCTCCTCATGGTGGTGTTAGCCAATTTCTTCACTTGCATCATAATAGTTATCAGAATCTGTACCAAACAAGGACGGTAGTGGATGAAATCTTCCTAATGGCAGCAGGGCAACAAGTGGTACAGGTTGCAGTTCCAAGGAAAACAAGCGCATTCTTGGTCGAGGTCATTGTGGTGCCCACTTGGAGTCAGAAAGCACAGTAGGCTCCTTGTCTTCTGGAGCCGATGGAGATGGCATCATCAACGATGCTCCGGGAACTGGCGTGGATCGTGGAGGCAGAGTTGAGACAGGAGCTGGTGTAGGCACAGCAGTGTTATTGGAGGTTCCATCTTGCACCAAAGACGAACCCATCGGCGGTATTCCAGATATAAGACCTCTCTGCTGCTTTGGGCCCACAGGCACGCCTGAGGGAGTTGGAAGGGATCAGAGAGTTGGAGAATGGCCTTCCTGAACTCTTGGATCTGCTGCAATGTTGTAGACCGCCTTTGAAACTCTGGTTATGCCGGGACAAGTTGCGGTATAGGCTCCAAAGTCAACCGACTGGCAGAGAGATCGAGAGGATTGTGCCTACTCAGGAGTTCGTGAGTGTGAGGAAGGGGCAGATTCCCACTTGGACTTTTCACGTTTTTTCCTACTTACCCGAAGATTTGAAGCACGATGACGATTGCCCTAGGGATTGACTTCTGCGACTTCTAGACAGGGAACAGGACTGAGACTGACCCTTGGACTTGTACCGATCTTGCCAAGGTGTCTTTGGTGCTTGGCGACATATAACGTCTACTTGCGTTACCGTATGGCCTTGAGGTTCATTGACTCGCAGTCGCTGCAGACCTTAGAGTTGTGGTTTGACCCCAGGTACCCCAGGCAAACATGATGGGGATCTGTCACAGATATTTGCTTGCAACAGTCCCTATAAGGTTTAAACTCTGTAGTTTTGGGAGGTGATATTTACCCCTGCACACTCAAGTAAAATTTTTTGAGGTAAAGGTATTGTTGAAAGAGATGAAAAAAAGCCCCAGATCCACGTCTGGTGGCATGGAAAGAAAGGAATTGATGTCAGCGCATGGGAGTGGTGCCTATATAACCTCTACACGTCACTTACAGAGCAGAACAGCGTCAGTGCAGAGCCACACTGCATCACCTACTGACACACAGAAGTACTGCTGAAATATATACATGGATGTATGTATTATTAATTTGTTATTACACGATCCTGACAGACCACTAAGCCTGTAAGGCCTTCCAAAGAGAGTCTAGCGAAATTGCTTACAGGGGAAATCGTCAACCACTAGGGTTTGTCAAAGAGTGATACCAACATCAAATCCTTCCCTACTATCGGCGAGATTTCATGTAACAAAATACCTATCTGTTGGATTTAATACAGAGTAACAATCCCCCGTAAATGCCTACTTAACTTATGCTTTTCAAAAACAATATCTCAGCCCTACTGCCGTTATCGTAACTTTTCATTATAAACAATCAGGCCCATAACCTTTATCAATGGCTTCTCACCATATCCAGTTCAGACCTACTGTGTTGGTCATAAGCTTTCCCACAAGGCATCCATCAGGTATACTGTAATAAAAATTACAAACTGTAAAAATTAGTTGTCAAAACAGTATAAAATCTCTAATAATAGAGCCTAGTAAGGATTGCCATAGTGCAAATCTTCTATCGTCATGGTTTTTCGGGTGGGTCACCAAACCCTTTGCCTACTACGGCAATCTGCACGATTCAGTAACAAAATACTAGGTCGGAGTCAAGTTTAAATTACACCAGCATAATCTGTGAACTTTGCATTACGCTTGTTACTATTTCGGCATTTCATATAATTATGCCACAGTTTATGGCAAAATTATAGGTCGGTAGATCAGGTACAATGTTAAACAACCAAAATGCAAGCAGCTGTTTTTCATCCTATGTTTTTTTTTTTTAGTACAAAATGCTCTTGTTAAAAAATTGACACGAGGATTCAAATTGTGCATTTCACACACCCTTAAAAAATAACTGCCTACTGGCTTTAGCACATTGTAAATACAATCCACCCATAGAAGTCTATTGCCCTTAACACATGCTTTTCACAATAAGTCAGGCCTTCTTCCATTGGCATAACTTTTCATTATAAATACATCGCTCATAATGAATCAGACATAACCTTTCCAAGTGAATGCATACCTTACGCATTTACCATTGGCTTGTCACTAGAGCCAATATCGGCTTACTGAAGTGCGCATAAACTGAACACCATCAAGCATACAGTTATAAAATTACAACTATGTACTGAATTACAGTTGGCAAAACAACATACAACACTTCTCAATAGGGCCTAACAATAATCATCACAGTGAAAATCTTCTACTCACAGGGATTGCGAGAGTTGGTGACCATCACCATACCACTTGCCTACTATGGTAGTCTAGATTACCTGTAAACAAATATCTGTCTACAGTCTGTAAAACTGTGGGATAACAATCCACTGTTAGAGGCCTATTGGCTTTAACAAATGCTGTTCGCAATAAATTAGCCAAGACTATGCCTTTGTGATAACTTTCATAATAAACAGACCACACATCCATATGGCATCTGGCATAGCATTTTCCTGCACAAAAATCAGGCCTATAGGTGTTGTCATTGGTATGTCACCATAACCAACTCAGGCCTACTGTACTGAGCGCAAGCGAGGCTGGAGAGCGTCCTTGATTGATTGTATAAATCGCCCACAGCGGGCCAGGATGTAGGGTTTCTTTTGAGTAAAACATATTGCCGAGGCCTCTAGGCAGGTACTTGCTTTTTCACTCAAGTACAGTTCCCTAAGAAGGGTTCTTCTTTCATTAGCTATAGCTGGACAGCAGCATAGAAGATGCAGCCATGATTCTCGTTTGTAGTCACATAGGCGGCATGCCCCACTTGTTTTTTGGTTTGCCCAAGCCGGGCTAAATTCCGCTATTGGCAAGGCCAGCAGTCGCATGTATAGGATCTCCCTTCTGGGTTTGGAGTTGAGAGCCGCGAAGAGGTAAGGCTGAGGTTTGAATACCAAGTATGATGCCTTGAGCGGGGCCAGGAAGGGAGATGATTTTTTTGTTTCCTGGTCTTGCTGGAATGAGATTAATTGCACTTGCTTGTTAATGCACTTTTTCCAGGTGGCGTATGAAATAAAAGGCAAGGCAAGTGCTGATTTGTTTATTTCTGTATTGGCAAGAGCTCTCACGAGCTGAGTCTTCCACTGGGATCTAGCTTTTTCAAATGTATCTTTAAGGCAGCTCTTTAGAGATTCCTACGGGGCTTTCAAGATTCAAATGTAATATTTTAAAAGGTCCGCATCAAGAGTTAGAGATTGTTTGGCCAAACCAAACTCCAGTCTGAGTCTCGCCCTGAAAAGATGTTTTGGAAGTTGGAAGATCTTTTTGTAACCCAGGCACTGTGCTCGCTCCAGGATTTCCAAGCAAGCACCTGGGAACGCTTGATGCCCATATGAGAGTGCTGGTAGGAGGGAAGCTTGCGTGACTTTTCTTATGCCCTCTGCGGAGGCGCTTTTTAACTTGTTAAGTTTGATCAGACCAAAAATAATGGCCGTTGGTTTCTTGGTCAGATCTTTTTTGTGGGCAGAGGGTTGAGCGGATTTTGTAAACCAGAAGCCCAAGTATTTGTATTTTGGAGCAGAGTTGATAGTCGTAACACCTATTTTGCAAGTGATTCGCTTTTTGTGCTTTTGCCTGCCAAGTACATGAATCTTGTTTTTTCCTGAATTGATGGTTAGTTGGTTTGATGTGCAGTACATGTGTAGGCTGGTCAGAGCGTGTTGCAGTCCTACTTTAGTGTGATCCATAATGACTATATATTGAAGAACATGTAGGGGGCGGTGTCCTAGTCTGCTGTTGGAGAGAGCTTTGCCCAGATCCACTGTGTACAGGTTGAAGAGTAAAGGGGCGAGGAAACAGTTTTGCTTCAAACCTCCGGTCGTGCAGATTTTAGCTGACAGGGATATGGGGCCTGTTTTCACGCGTAACAGGTTTCCGAATGAGGGATATTGTAGCTGTTAGGAGCGAAGGTGGAATGCCCCAATTTGCTTATTTCTTCCAAAGAGTTTGTCTATCCACTTTGTCAAAAGCTGCCGTTAAGTCGACAAAGCAGCAAAAGAGAGGAGGTTGGTTTGTCTAAGTGGCCTGATGGGAGAGGGCTGATAGTCCTATTATATTGTCAGTGGTAGCTGCTCCTCCTCTAAAGCCTGTTTGAAAAAAAGGGAGCAGCACATTTTCTTCTGCCCAGGTTTCCAGTTTTCCAGTAAGATTCAGGCGTATGCTTTTGCCTCCAGGTCTAACAAGGCCATTAAACGGTAATTACTTGGATTCTGGAGGTCGGCTTTTTTGTGGATCAGGCATAGTATTGAGCCTCTCCAGGATTCAGGTGTTTTACACAGGGTGTAAGCGGTGATAAATAAAGGGGTTAGGAGCACAGCTCAGCCCTCTGGGGCAGATTGAAAAATCCCAGCAGGGAGCCCGTTTGGGCCAGGCGCTCCACTTGCCTTCATAGATTTAATTAATTTTACTATTTCCGTGGATGGAATTGGGGCTTGGGGTTCTACTACTTTAGGCCTAGCGGTCTCCAAGGTAGCAGAAGGATTGTGAGTGAGGAACTGGCACCTCACGTGGTTCTCCCATACTGTTGCTGGAACTGCGTTTGCCCTTGGTGATCCTAGGGATTTTAGCCTGTTCACATACTCGCAAAAAAGGGCTTGAGATCCTTCCTTGAGCATTTCAAATATTTTTTTCCATTCCTCCTCTTAATATGCTCGTTTTAAGGCACAGACATTTTATTAGCGTGCTTTCCATGCCTCTTTTGCAGCTGCTAAGTTTCCAGATGTTAAGTTGGATTTGAGCAGAAGAGTTCTCTTCCTCAAGTTCTTCCGTGTGAGGTTAAAACTCCATTGCTGCAGGGATTAGTGTGCTGGCTAGGGTATTGCCGATTTCGCTTTGGATGTCCCCTGTGTCCCTGGAGAGATATGGCCAGGGTTTTAGTCATGTGGTCCCAGGTTGATAAAAATAGATCCCCTGGTTGATCCTTCAGCCGTGTCCCGTCCTCGAGCCATTTAGCCACCTGGGGCGAATGATAAGGATGCCACTTAATTCGCCTTACTAGGGTATCTAATTCGTCTCCTGTTGAGAGGCCTAACTCCTGGCTAGTGTCAGCTTTCTGGTGGTTTAGGTTCAGGCTTATGACCAGGAGATTGTGGTCGCTTTCTGCGCGAGTTACTATGTCAAAACTCTGGAGGTGACTCATCAAGCAGTTTGACATAAAAATATAATCAATTGTTGAGTATTTCTTGAACGTAGGGCGGATCACGTTCCCAGCATTCATCTGGGTCTGTTCTGCCGAAGTTAGACCAAATGTGGAGAGTAGTTTGTTGAATTGAACTTGTTCGTTGGACTTTTGCACAGCATTGTTGTGATGACCCAGATATTTGGTATTGAAGTCCCCTGGCAGGACGATTTCATGGGTAGGGTAGTTTTCAATGATTTATTTTATGCTAGAGCACAGGGACCACATGGCGCGTGCTTTAGAGGATTTGAGAGGGTTCAAATAACAGTTGATGAGGAGCAAGGAGAAGGTCTTCTGGCCACATTTTAGGCCTTCTATTGTTAAAGCTTGTAAGTCCCTGTAGTATTGCATGGGTATGGAGGTTGTTAGTGTCTGATTGCTTTAAAAAAATATCGAGAGGGCCCCCCGAGGGCCGCCCAAAAAGGCACGTTTGCGTGGCCGGTTGGAAGATTTCGTAGAATCCATATATTGTAGTGGGATTCAGTGACCATGTCTCCTGAAGGCATACAATGTTGCTAGTATTTAAGAATTCGCGCCCCTGTTTCGATCGTAATGTTGAGGTCAGCCCTGCCACATTCCAGCTGATGATAGAAAGCTGATCTTTTGGTGCTTGTTTACCAATCTGAGGGTGCAGGGGGGGATGGAGGAAAAAAATTCCATTGTGCTAGGAAGCGAGATCAAAATTGCTGACCCTCGATGTTAGCTGCAGGGATGACCCCTCCTGAATCTGTGCTGCAGATTGCCACCTGATGGTCCGGTGCGTGGAGCCACAGTAGTCCATTAAGGGGTTGGATTCCATGGTGGACTTTACTAGCCATTCATGGGTGGATCCCCAGGCACCCTTCAGTATGCTTCCTCTAGGGGGAGTTCTATGGGCTTCGGTTAAAACGTGTGGATATTTCTAGGGCCGAATGGGCTCTAGCTTGATGCCCCATTCTTCAAAGACGGGAGCCTCTTTGAGGATGGCATCTTGGGTTGTTATTGAGTCCCAGTTGGTTATTGTGGATTCGAGTACTCTTGAGCCCGGGATGTGGGCACATTTTACCGATTTAAGTTCCGCAGTGGTTAGATGATTCAGTGTTGGTATGTGTTGGAGTACTCTCAAAAGGTTTCCTCTGTTCAGAATGTCCGCTGGCCCTCTGGAAGTGTAGTGGGGGATAAATGCTAGGCCGGCCATCGACTTGTCTTCCCCAGTTCGGCCAGCTCCTTTGGTACTTAGGTGCATTAGTTCTCCTAGTTGCTGGGTTGGGGGTGCTGGACTTTCTCTTTCTGGCTCGCCTGCATGGTTGATGTCCCTGAGTGCAGCGGCCCTGGGCCCTTGGTTGTAAATGGCCCTCCCTTGTTTATGTTGCTAGGATCTGCGGCCGATCCCCCATGTGTCTTTGTTCTCCTTTGAAGAATTACTGAGTGGGGGTGGATTCGATAAACATTCATTCACGGAGACTGTGCCGAATGAAGTGGTTCTTGTGGAGTCCCTGGAGTTCTTGCTCCCCATTGTCGAGTTATCCTGCGCCTGTTCTTCATATCTCACATGATCGTTCATAGTACCCTTAGGAGCGCCCGAGGAGGTTCAAATTGGCTGGACATCGTCAGTGTACCGGCGAAAGGGGAGATGACTGGGATGGGCTCCGTGTAGTGAGGCCGGACTTTCTACGTTGGTGGCCAGTTTTCCTGCCCTGTTGTTCAAGTGTCATTTCTTCCGAGGGGCATAGCATATCCGTTGTATGGTAGGGAATCAGTTTGTGTTGTTAGTATTTGGCATTCTTTGGGTGCCCTGTTTTGCTCCTGGTTTGAAAGGCTGTTGCTTTTTCTGATCACAGGCCCCCCCCCCCCCCTTGTGCTGAGATTTTTACTTGCTTTGAAACTCGTTAAAAATTGGGAAGAATTTAGCTGGCTTTTCTTGTTGTTTGGCAGGACCTGTACTGGGGCAAAGGCCTAACATCCCCGGGTACCTTTTTTGAAGGTGCTGGTTTTTGGAAAGTTTTTTCAGTTTCTACTTTGCTCTTCTAGAGGGAGGGTTCTTCCGAGATGTGAGAGTTTAAGATGTCCTGAGAGGGACTCGCATGTATCTGGGGTTTTATTACGGACTTAAGGTGGCGTTGGCATTAGTACTTACATCGGCATGGGCGTTAACGGCCGTATTTCCACTTCGGCTGGGGATCACCAAGTGGGGTGCTGGTTCCGCTGTTAGTGAAAGGGAGCTAGCTGCCACTGCTGCGTTGTCTGGTTGAAGATTCTTTAGAGAGCAGTTCTTCTTTTCATTGTCTAGTAGGGCCCGCAAGATTTCTGGTAATGAGGACAATTTATCCATCAGATGGGTACAAGAGCAAAATTGGCCTGCATCTATCTGACCAAGTTTGAGTTCAATCAGCATTAACCTGTTACCTAGGTCCGCTAGACTTGTTGCTATCTACTGAATTAAGTCAATCTGCAACTTTTTGATTGCCAGAGTAGGGCTTTAACTATTGTGTCCTGTTTGTAGATGGAGGAATCCTCCTGGTATAGGATTACTGGGCTTGCCGGACTAACTTGACCACTACCCCCTTCATGTGATTGGTGCTGTGAAAAATAATTGGTGGTAGTTCCTCTCGTGAATAATGGTGTTTGGGCCAGTGATGCTTCCATTTGAGCGTCTATTTGAGTGTCTACAGTTGTTAAAACTCCTCTGATAGTGGCCCCAACTCAGGGTCTGATGTACTACGTCAATATAGCTCCCTTTGTGGGGATCGTGAGTCCACAGAGAGTGGGGGGCTTAAGTGAATAACAGATTCCTGTGAGAGATGCCGTGTGTGGATTTGCGCTATTGTTGTAATGTGATTATTTTGCGTAACCAGTCCTTGAGTATCACAGACTTGGTGAAGTGTGAGGTAGGAGTTTGTTCTCCTGAGTTTGCCTCCCATAGGCTTGAGCTGCTCTGAGCTCGTTGTGGCTGGCCTCGTTAGGGATAAAGAGCGTCTTGTCCGAGGTCGGAACAGGGGTGTGTTGGTTGCGTGACTTTTCGAAAATAGTTCTGGATTCTACCCCGTAGATGATGAGACGGGGGCGTGTCGAGTGATCTATCTTTTGGTGGGCTCTTGCTTCGCAGGCTTCCGCTTACCACTACGGAATGAGTTAGTAACTATGCATGAGTGACCCCCGATGGTTCGGGATGGGTGCTATCCCACTCCCCTTCGCATGCCCCTGGACTCTCGTGCGGGCGGTCTGTCTGTCCCTTTCTGGCTGCACTTCTGGCTGGGCCTCTCTTTTTGACCATGGTTTTGACCCTACTACAGGTCCTGGAGGGTAATACTGTGCTGCCAATAACCGCAAGAGGCAGATGGTGTCTTTCTCAGGCCCTTGGAACTGTTGGACTTGGCAGCCTGTGTTGTTGGGGCTGATTACGTTAATTACACGGTGCACTATACTGACGAGGTAGCGGAGGTGGGGGGCCAGCTGGGGTGGTCGGCTGGGAGGGCGAGGTACACGCTTTGTCGAGCCCCTCCCCCTGTAACATGGCACTTGCGGAGTGTTAGGTCAAGTACTATGGCGCTGTGATCTACCTCCCACCTCCTCAGATCCTGCAATGTTTTGAAGGGGTCCTGGGACCCAGGTCTTGCTGTCCAGAAGTATCCTGATGTCGCTATCCTCGACCTTCCTGGGCCTTGGCTTGCCGTTCCTTGCCCTTCCTTGGCTAGCCTCATTGAGAGGGGGGCCTAACCAAGTGGAGAGCTCGCTCTAAAGAAGAGAATTGCCCCCACACCCCTCCTGCCTTTTAGTCTGGAGGCTACAGCCACCGCAGGTTATTGGGGGTGTCAAAAGGAGGTTAGGACCTGGAAGAGGCTGCAGGGTGCGGCGAGCTAGCGGAGGGCTTGCAGGGAACACGGTGAGGAGCACAGCGCGAACACAGCAGCGGTGGCAGTAGTTTTGTGGGGCGAGTGGGGACTCAAGGCAGACGCCGGCCGCACCCCGAACTAACCGGGCTACCTCCGCGTCAGCCTATGGCACGCTTTCCGCGGCCGCCGTCTGACGGCAGCCGTACTCGCGAGGGAAGCTGGTTGATCTGTTGGTCCATTTGGCCGCCAGTCGGACCCCCTCCCGAAACTCGCCGTTGCTGGGGAATGCTCAATTTTTGGCTGATTGGGCCACGGCCGGCGGCACGGAGCCGCGCTGAAGCTTGCTGCTCCTGTGGTCTGTAGCCTCCACTTCTGATTCTGCCCTGCCTCCTGCGTATGCGTCTTTCTTCCAACCGGAAGGCGCAGTGGATCTGTGCTGCTGCCAGACAAAAAAACAAAACATTGTATATTATCTACTTATCTAAGACACTTTAACAGTGCCATGTGCATCCAATAGAAAGTTCAAGCTCCATCCTGTTTTAAGCTTGATACTTTATGAGTGTTGGTGAGCCTTCTCTAGGTAGTAATACTGTGGCTGGACCATGCAACTGCATAAACAAACAAAATAATCACAGATGCGTGGAGAGGAAGGTCTTTTTGTGTGGATGCACACAACTTCTGCCCAATCAAAACAAGTTATACTGCCCAACGAACATGTGGGCGGATCCAACAACCTTTTCTCTAGTACTCCTGAAAGCTCTTTTTTAGGTGATCACATAAGGTCTGGCAACAGCTGTACTCTCAAACCAGACTTGGAAATGGATACCTACACCAGACAGCAGGTCTGCACTTCACTGCACTCCCCCTTTAACTCTTCCCCCAAACAAACCAATCCTTAATTCCCTCCAGGCTGCATTGATACCTTTTTTTAGGTCTTGGCTAGACAGTGCTTGCGCTGTCTCTTTGAGACATGTTGTATATACTTTGTAGGCTTCAGCCCGCCCATAGGCTTCCCATTTACTGTCCCCATTGTCGCTCTCCTATTGTTTCTCCCCATTTGTCCATTGCATGAATTTGTCATGTGTTTAGCCGTCCCCTAGAGCAGGGACCAAGTACTAGATCAACCCACTGGTCACCATTTTAGCATCTGTTAAGAACTACTTTTTTCCTTTCTTGAAAAGCAATTCACAGGATTGGTCCTCTTTTCACTCCCTTCAGCTCCTCTGTAAACAGGCCTGTAAATCCTGTTCTGATCATTTGCTGAGCATATAAACACCAAGATCAAATGTCAGACCCTGTTTTCAGAGGACGCATGTTCCGTGCCCCCACACCCTTCCTCATGCCATGTTACTGTTGCTTGGAGATGTGCAGAACTCAGCTTAGAAATGTGCCTTCTGCCCCCAACAGTGTATATTTGCATTTTGAGCACTGCCATTTTCATTTCCTTTTATCGTGGAAACTCAACATTCCTCTTCGCCACCAAACCTGCAACTTAACGACCCGTGTCTTCACCTGAAACTAAGATTTGGTGCTGTTGTGTTGTGTTCTGTGTGATATTGACACAAGTCTGTAAGTGCTTGGTGTGAAGAAAGCAAGTACTGATGAGTAGAAGCTATTTATCTGATACTCACGGACATCTCCTCTGCCGTTGCTTGTGAGTTCTCTGCTAAAATATATGATCAAGGATGCAGCTGCTCCTCATAGTGGTGCTGTTCGGTGGTGTATTCATGCTCCACAGCAGCTTGTGTGTTTGTTGTTTTTTAGCTGTAAGCAGTCTTTATGGTGATTGTTTAATAGATGAGGTGCCTGGCAAAAAGAGTCTTCCAAAATGAAGGATGACATGGTCTGAAGAGGGTTTCTGCCTCTTGTGGATGGTGCAGAAAGCTTTACATGTTTTATTTTTAGTTAAGCATTCCTCTTACGGGGCATGCCTGTCTATACTGCATTTATTGATTTCTCAACAGCATTTGATAAAGTGGACCGCCAAACGCTGTGGAGAAAGCTCCTTCGACTGGGCATCCCACATCATTTCTGGGTCTCATCATTGAATTACACTCAGATACCTGGTGCCAAGTTTTGATAGGAGGATCGCTGGGATTATCCCTTAAGATTACAACACATAATGGGCTTAAGCAGGGTTGCCTGCTGGCCCCTCTCTTGTTTTCTTTATATAGATATATATAAGATCAGATCTTCCCGGCGCCTTAAATTTGGTGAGGGGGGGATGCCCCCAAAATTGGTACAATGTCCGTTGGTTCTCTATTATATGCGGATGATGTGGCCATCTTTGATTTACCGCCTATTGGCTTGCAACGTCGCCTGGAAGCCTTGTCCAAATATGCAGAAGCCCATTTCTTGAAAATTAATATCGCCAAAAGTAAGATCTTGGTCTTCCGTAAAAAAAAGGGCTCAGAATAAAGAGGTGTTACCAGTGGATGTGGAGGTCTGAAAAACTGGAATTGGCTGATTCCTATTTATATCTCGGAAAGGTCTTTTAAAAAACCGGGCGAGATATAGAGCATATTAAACTCTGTGTAAGCAGGGCTGTTTCCCAGGCTAGCGCACTGAACAGATTCTACAGAATCTGCAGGAGACGCCACTTTGGCCATGTTTTGTCAGTGTTAAAATTCTCCCTTCCCTGTCCTATGCTGCTGAGGTGCTGGACGTGAACCTTTGGCTTTCCATCGATAAGGCCGAAGGTCGAATCCTGCGCCAAATTTGTAACCTAAACTCTCTGCCGCACCCATGCTTTACGTCTTGAATTTGGCTTACTCTCCTCATATATTTTATCCTTGGCAGCGGTTTTGAGGTGGGGTAATTCCCTCCTTTGGGGGAAAGAGGGTACACTTAGGGCTGCCTTGAGAGTTGACATTTTTGTTAAGCTGAAAGAACAATCGACATTTTTTAGGTCCTTTGAGCGAGCAAACTATTCATTTGGGCTTAGCTGGTACACTGAATCTCCCATGCCAAAGCCTGTATTGAAGCTGTTTATAAAGAGGTCTGTGACCTCCATTAGTCTGGCCAGATATATTACTTTAAGTCAGCCCAAGTTGCGCAATGAGGTGGTATGTGGGAGCGCATTGGGGAACAAACCACAGCCCTATTTAACTTGGAACCTACCTCACGGGACTAGAAGGCTGATGCTCTTGTTGAGAGTCAATTTGTTGCCCTTAAGAGAAATTACCGGCATTTGGGATAAAATACAGAAAGAGGAGAGAATTTGTGAAATTTGTTGTCTACAAGTTCAAGATTTCAATCATGTGTTATTTGTGTTTCTGGGGTTGCAAAAGGCTAAGCGTATTTTTTAAGACCTTCATACATCAAATTCAACATTCATACCCCTCAAGAGGCCCATTTATTTGTCGGGTCCCCACCAAAGGAAATGGTTTGTCATAGGATTTATCGATTTTTAGAACTTTCTTGGCTGTTTATTAGGTAATTTTAATGTTATTTCTTATGTTGTTATATTTTGATTTTTGTTTATTTGGTTGTATATGCGTCCTAATATTTTCTCTCTCGCTTTTTAGGAATGCTTTGTCCTATTTCGCTCCTTTTATGTTGTACTTTGCACTTTGTTGTTTTGCATGACTGTTTTATTCTCCCCTGCATTCCGTATAGTATGTATGATAATAGATTTTAAGGAGGCAGCCTCGTACAAAGACAGAACCATTTATTGAATGAAATGCATTTCCTGTTTTATCCGTAGTGTGTAATTTTGTGGACCTACGTAGGAGTTCCATATCATAATAAACTTGACGACTTGCATTCCATGAGAGTGTATGTCATTTTCAGCTGTCTTACATGAATGCTTCAGTTCCCCTTGCTCTGTGTGTCCCCCCTCTCGCCTGTAAGTATCTTCATTACTCATTCACCTTCTGAATTCCAGAAGTTACTTAGGGGGTGCTGCCCCCACACCTATACCTCCAGCACGTTAGATAAAATGCCAACAATATATGATTTCATCCTAAACATATGAATGGTTGCATTGCCCGTGGTGCATGTGAGACGATGCTGCAGCATTTCACGTGAATGCACATATTACAGTCAGAGATGTTAAAGTAGTCCGTCCTCAAAGAGAAATATCGGAAGAATTTGTGTCTTTACAGTGATAGGGGGGCAAGTTGTACATTTCTTTCACTTAATAAGGTTGTCGTTTTAGTGCAAGAGAACGGTCTCCATTGGTCTTCACTTTCTAGTGCTACAAATGGTATTATATGTTACAGCCTTGAGTGTCTGTAATGTGTGAATGCTTACAGTCCTTCGATGTCAGTGCATTACTTACACTCATATATGCTAATTGATAATATGAAAACAATGGCCACCTCACTTCAGGTCATAGCGCACCCTCACCTCTTCACCTATAAATCACTGCCATCACAGGAGTGTTGATCATATCAGTTCAGCGGAAACAAGCCCTTGACTACAACACCCAGAATGCATTAGATTGCCAGAGCGCACTCCGGACTGTAAACAATGTTTGGAATACATGGAGGGGGTGGATGCTCTAAATATGAACAAACTGGCTTGTAAGGTGGAGACACGTTATATCACATGTTATTTCGCACTAAAGGCAGCCAAGTGACTTCATCGCTCTGGCGATCTGCTGTAATGGAGTAGGGAATAGAAGCTCCGCCCACTCTCCGCCCATATTTACCATTGGCTTGTGTCATTGTCTGTCCTAAATGCTGGCTTCTGATTCATAAATAGGCTTATTTATTTAAAAAGTTTTGTATAGTGCGAACATGACTCTAGAGGGTATCACTGCGCTTTACAGAGAAATGCGACACAGGTACGTAGCGCCATAATAATGGCGGGTATCATAACCGCAACAGTGCAAGATATAAGTAAGCAGAGGCGCGTGACAAGGAAGGCAGAAGAACATGTAAGTCGAATACAGCAAGAAGAGTCGTCGTGACAATAGATGAGGTGGAGCAGACAGTTGGGCTAAGAAGACCCGCCAGACTTGGGCAGATATGACAACAGGCCGAGGTTAAACTTCTAATTCAGAGAAGTACTCATCAGTAAAGCTTTCACTTCTTTTTTGAAGGTCACTGTTGATGGAATCAGTCTAGTTTCCGTAGGAAGGGAGTTCCATGGCTTTTTAGTCCCTCCTTAGTACCGCCTCCTCTTCATTTGTTGGCTCCCATGGCGACTGGCCCCTTTACTTTGGTTTTTACACGGGACGTTTTATTTAGACTGTGAGCACTATTTTCTTTATCCACTTTCTCTTACTGCAGGCACGACATGGGGCCCTCCGCTTCTGAATGGCCCGTCCCCTACCACTGATGCTTGCGCTCTGATCCCATTGTGGCCGCGCACTATTTATGAGAAGCGTTAAAGTTAAAGGATAGTGGGCGCTTCTTGGGTTAGGCTCGCTGGGGGACAGCGGTTTCCAGTCCATATCTTGCATCCTTACTGGTCCCCGCACACCACACTCTCCCTGTCCGGCCTCTGAATGGTTGCTGCACCCGAGCCTCAGAGTTGCTCTCGGTAACCTTTAAGCATTGACGTACAGAGACAGACCTTTGTCGGCTGTCTCCTGGACAAATGGAACCAGACCCGCACAGGACTGCATAGAGTGCCTGTGACTATCTAGCCCAAACTCTATGTTCCGCCTTGTGCAAGAGCTCGCTCTATTTGTTTATTCAATATTGCGCAGACCTTTTTCAGTTCTTGTTGCGACCCCCCCATCAGAATTCCCTTTCAATACTGCACGATCTTACAGAGCACAATCTCCCTTTATAGAAAACCTTTACGTTCATCCTGTTTACCACTACAATTATTGTCAGCCCCTAACCTCCTTGCAGCTATTTGATTTGCTAAGTCTGTTCCAGTGCCACAACTTGCTTTATAATCTGCTCAAACTTTGAAATACACGTTTACGAATTTCACTTCTGAGTTATAAGGCGACCTGTCCTGAGCTGGCCTGATGCCTGAAGGTAACTGTTGTTTTTTTTTTAGACCCCGACAACTGTTTCCAGTTGCGCGCACTTTGTAAGGGACTTTTTCCACTTTTGTTTCTGGGATTTCCCAACACGCTGGCTCCGCAATGTGCAAAGTCGGCAGTGCATACTTCCTTGTTTCTAACTCGGGTGGTCACATGCTTGGCCAGTCATGTGACTAGGCACCGAGGCGTAGCCCCAGCTCTGGGGTTTTATTCAAGGAGTCGTCGCTCGCGCTGTGTTGAGCCACAGAGAGAAGGTAAAATCAGGTCTTTTTAAAAAAATGTGTATTTGCCAGTCAGTTACGGGTCTCTACAGTTGTACCACTGAGACCCCTTAAATTAATCACAATGCTGGTTGTTTAAAGAGGAGGACGTGGGCCGTAAGATATGCTGTTGTCACAAGGCTTTTCCGGAATTAGTTGAACATAGTTTTTTTCCCTTCCGGGTCTGGTACCTATATTAGTTAGCTTACCGCTGCGTTGTATCTTTGAAAAAAACAGTAGTAAGCAACTTAAATAAAGATCTTTTAATCGGAACTACAAAGCCCAGGTAACCGAATACGAACATAACGTGTGGATGTACATCGATTTGTGTCGGTGCTGCAAGTGCACTATAATATACAAGGTTAAGTGCTAGCAAGGTGATTTCTTGTGGGGATGTTAAGACCCGAAACTACAAAATTTCTAAATGTGAATTAATGCGAAAAGTGCACTGTAAACCAGCCATCAAGAGAAACTTGTGAAATATTGTGTTATTTAGACTGAGTACTATTTTCATTATCCAGTTTCTCTTACTGCAGGCACGCCGTGCTTTGGTGCCTTCTTTACCCTCCCGCCCTCCCTCCTGTTGTCCGTGCCTTCTTTATCCCCTGTTGTCCATGATGCCTACCATTTGCAATAGGTCTGGCATTTATGCAAGTTCGAGCTATTGGCATTGTAAATGGCAATGCCTTTTATTTATGTTTTGGTTTTTAAAACATAAATAGAAAGCATTGTCATTTACAATGCCAAAAGCTTAAACTTGCATAAATGCGAGACCTATTGCATTGCAAATGCTTGCTGTAAACTATAGTGTTGTGCAAGTAAGACACATGCGCTAGCGCATGCTAGACCCTAAAATTTGTAGTGTTAAATTATCTATTATTTTTCCATTCTGTAAATGCAGATATAGATATTAGAGCCACAGTAGTGAAACAGTGCCACTATGGTTACAATTAAGTTCTACTTTCTATTAGGAATTCAAATAGATTTTTTTTGGCTCAACTCAGATCATTTTCTATATTTTTATGAAATTTTGTATATCATGGTTTAAAAGATGATTTTTTTAAAATCAGTTTTTGAGCACTGTCTTACAATTAAATTCTTCATACGCCACCTTGAAAAACACGTTTCTGAAACTGCAAATTTCACAAAACCTGGAATGCATATGGAGTCTACTAGCCTTCTACGTTAATAAATGGCAAAATTGCCTTCTCCACCCTCGAAAGTTTCAACCTTCCTAAAATGTTTTCATTTGCTCACCCTAAAAAATAATCACCTAATTGCTCTCATCTAAGATTCAAAAGATTGAAATTATTTTTTAACACGTTTTGTTCAAGTTTTGTTCTCGTGAGATAGAGGGGGAGCTTTGGATTTGCAGTGTGTCTCTGTGATGATCTTGCGCTGAAGCTACAACACTCTTACTAATGAGACCACCTGTTAAATGAGCATTTCTTAAAGCTGAAGAGACAATGTTCTAAACAAGAAAACAAAGACATGGAGCCCTAAATCTCCGTAAAACAAATGAACATTCTCTGAAACTACCAAGGTAAAGATTATATAACTGGGAAATATCCCTTACATGGTTCACGCTCTGCCTGGGCCGCCAAAACATACATTAATTGGAAATGAAAGAACATGATGATTAACCCTTCGCTGTCAAGCTCTTTCCAAAATAGCTTCCTTGGGAAACGCCGTCGGTTACAGGGGAACAACCACAAAGATCTGTTTGTGTGTCTACTACAGAGGTGTGTTGTAATCTGATGAACACAGGGCACAATCCTGGTGATTTACTCCGCCTTTCTTCGCCCTCGAGTTAACAAAAGGAGTACCACTGAGCTGGTAAAACGTCATGAGAAAAGTCTCTTTGTGGGGGTCCATCAGAGCTCTTCCAAAGAGGGCTACGGGTATCCAGAATGTCCACTTAGAGCGAGCACGCTGGGTTCAAAGAACAACCTGCGGTGTCCCACAGGAACATTAAAAAACAGAATGTAAATGAAGGCAGGGCTCCAGATGAGGGTAAACTGAAATTCTGACGTTTCGTGTTAATCTGTTTATTGCTGTTTTTTAAGGTACACAGTAATAGTCAGAAAAAATAAATATGCTGTAAATGTCTGGTGTGATTTTTTTAAAGAACAGTTTTACTTATAGTCAGTGGAGACATCCAACAAAGAATAGGCTGTCGCCGTTAAGACCTGGTGCTGACAGTCATGGAGGTGGTAAAGGGGCGGCGATCGTGAGCTGATTAAACATTAACCATAAACACATCAATGGATTAAAACAATATTTTTAAAATATCTGTTCTAACTGGATGCGATCTGCTGGGAACCCTGAAAACGAGCAGAGACATGCAGCTGTAGCTACAAAATACCTCAAAATGGGCAGGGGGCGTTTAACTCTTCCCTCTTCCCATGCCGAGGAAGCTGTGTGCAAGAATGAAGCAAGGGGAGGCAGGCACCGGGGCAGGATAATAGACACACTATTTAACAAGCAAGGAGCGAGGAGTAGTAAACATGCAAAAACAGAGTAAGCGGAGGACGCGAAACATCAAAGACGCTGAGGACAGGGGAAGATAAAAAAAACAAGAGGTGAGGGTAAGTAGGTTCCCGGGGCCCGAGGCTTCACATACCAGAGTCCATGCAGTGCCGATGACCAGCTGTGGGGTGCTGTGCTGATAAAATAATAGGCGAATGATGGTAAAAGATGAAAGGGGGCGCTGTGCTGATAAAAGAATGGTGACAAGATTAACAAGCCTGTTTTCAATCGTGCTTCAAAATCGAAAGGCAGCGGGAGCAGCTGTGCGAACGGAAAGCCTTACCATGCCGCCAGAGACCCTTGCAACACGACAGAGGAAGAAAACAGTACTTTCCTAAAACACATGCAGAAACCAAAGAAAAAATAGTGCGCAGAAACAAGCCTGAATGCACACAAGTTGAAGGCTACAAATAATTGAGTGCTGCTCCATGGGAGTGAACAACCGACGAAAAATAGGGACAAATAGGAAAGATTAACCTTATGGAAGCAAAGATTTTTAAAGGACACGGAAATAAACAAATGAAAAGCAATGGGCAGGCTGTAAGCCTACAAAGTATGTACAACATGTCTTTAAGAGACAGTACAAGCGCTGTCTAGGCTCGACCTAAAAAGACGGCTGCTTCACAGGCTTTTTTTTCTCATTCATACACATTATTGTGAAATAGCAAATACATTGCTGGATCTTTTGCAGAAAATGCTCCACTTTGTCTTGCGCTACTCCGTGGGAGCTTCCCCTCAATACAGAGACACGTGATTAATAGTTTTGTTTTCAGAGATGTGTCTTAGTCAGCAGCCTGGCCATTCCTGGATTCCTCCTTCGCATTGGAGCTATGCTCGCACTGCCAAAGAAGTTTGTTTTCTTTGGCAGCCTTGAGGAGGATTACCTTGATTGCAGCACACAGATGTTTCTTTCTCTTTTCTGCAGCTCTCTACCACTTAAATAAATCAGTTGTCAGAACATAAAAAGAAAGTATGACACACATGACGAGCTGTATGCACAGTCCCATCACTTAATTTTGGATGTTTTCTAAAGCACCACTGCATTTAGGATGTATTGATCATGTGGAACAGCCACCAAACTCCTTTCTGGACTGTGCCATGTATTACAGGAAATACATAGTTTCAGTTAGGGGTCAGGAACATACATTAATGCAGAAAAGCAGGCCTTTAACAAGTGCCCTTGTATTATTCTTCCATACGAGTTCTCATTCTGTGATTGAAGAAAAAGTAATATTTTTTTAGCCTGGTCCTGCATTCCACTAGTATTGATAGTTTTATCAGACCTCATACAAGCCTTCACATGCCTGGCCCTCAACTGTACATGTTCAGGTTGACGTGCATGCCAAGGTGGGTATTACGGTAATGCTTCCCTCATCTCAATTAGACTCAGTTCAGTTTTTATTAGAGATTTAGTCCTTACAGTGAGATCTACAATATACAAAATTTCATCCATTAATACAACTTTAAAAAGGAGCTAAAAAAGTTTAAAATTTTACAGCACATGAATTCTTTAACTGGGCAATTTATCATCTCCATAGCAGATCTTAACGTTGAAATACCATATTTTTTTTAAAGTGGTTTTAAAAATCTCTGTTGATAAATTTTTAAAGCAGGACATGTTTAATGGTCTGTATATCATTACAACAAAGTGCATATTCTCTCCTCCCAAATTACATTCTGCCATGCATCCGTCACAGTTTCTAATGGTAAACAATTCAATCTATTTATTTAAAAAGTTTTGTATAGCGCGAACATGACCCTAGAGGGTATCAGAGCGCTTTACAGAGAAATGCGACACACATAAGGGGAGACAATTGTAGCAAAACAGCAACACTAGACAAAAATAAAAACAGGTACGTAGCGCCATAATAATGGAGGGTATCATAACCGCAACAGTGCAAGATATAAGTAAGCAGAGGAGCATGACAAGGAAGGCAGAAGAACATGTAAGTCGAATACAGCAAGAAGAGTCGTCGTGACAATGGATGAGGTGGAGCAGACCGTTGGGCTAAGAGGATCCACCAGACTTAGGCAGATATGACAACAGGCCGAGGTTAAACTTCTAATTCAGAGAAGTACTCATCAGTAAAGCTTTCACTTCTTTTTTGAAGGACACTGTTGATGGAATCAGTCTAGTTTCCGTAGGAAGGGAGTTCCAGATTCTCGGGGCAGTACCTGAGAAGGATCGATTGTAAGTTTCCAATTTTTAAAAATTTCTTTGGCTTAAGCAACAAGGTACTGGAGCTCCTGGAGGAACGGGCACCGCCCGAAAGCTCTAGCTTTTTTGCGAGGTACAGAGGAGTTTTGAAATGAAGGGCTTTGTGGGTCATGCAGGCAAGTTTTAGTTGTATCCAACAAAATAATTTCAAACTTACAATTCGGTTTCCGTGAGGGTTTAGGTACTGTTGAGCAGAGTCTAAATTTGAATATTATTGTAGGTGAATACATAACGGTAAAGCAGGGCAGGCTGTTTTTAGCATTGGTAGACCTCACAGCAGCTTTTGACTGTGTAATCTATGATAAGTTATGGAGGATTTTGGAGGACCTAGGTGTAGAACCACCGATAATACTTTTTTGAGGCCTTCCTTAAGATACAGAGAGGAGTAAGGCAAGGCTGCATGCTGGCCCCATTTTTATTCACTTTATACATCAATGGATTAGGTGAAGCACTAGTGAACCAGTGCCAGGATCTCCCTCAAATTGGCAGACGGCCCATACCCGCTCTATTGTATGCGGATGATGCCGTCTTGATGTCACGTACTCAGGTGGGACTACAAAGGGTAGTGGCCTGTTTTTCTTCATTTATGCATGAACTTGGTCTTAAAGTAAACACATCAAAGACTTTTATCATGAGATGTGGTGCCGGTAGCTCTAAATGTAGAGACATCTATATCGATAAAAAAAAGGTTGAATTCACAAAAAGTTTTTCCTACTTCGGTATTTTATTTGAGCAAAATGGACTTTGACTCAGGCAGTACAAACAAGGAAACTAATGTTTATGAAAGCCACTGCTGCTTTAGCTAAATTTGCAAGGAAACTGGGCAGACGTCCGCCGGTAGAGTTACTTCGTATCTATCAGGCTAAATGTGTTTCTACAGCTATGTATGGCGCAGGTGTCTGGGCTTATGTTGATCCACAACCACTGCAATTAGTTGAGAATGTGTTCCTAAGATGTTTATTACAAGTTCCAAGAAGTACATCTTATGTATGCCATTCTGGATTAGGTGTCCCCTACGTATCAGACCTTATAAAAAAAAGAGCCCATCCTACTATGGCATAGGATCTGGACATCACCAAAAACCAGTTTTAATCGGGAAATTGTAAATGACAGTTTTAGACATGAACGGGTAACCACCATACCGTGGATAAAGCATGTTAAAAACTCCATGAATGATATTGGCCATCCTGATTTTTATAACATGCCAAGTACAATGATTGCTGTAACAAGAAAGGTTCTTAAGGAAAAGTGTATGGCAATACTGGCCGAGCTCAGACTATCTAAAGAAATTGTGAAGCCAACAGTAATGGCAAACCAGATTATTCTAACATCCTACAGTAGCCAGTCTTATCTTAAAACGGTCTATGGTGGATATGATAGATTGTTGTTGACCAGATTTAGATTAGGAATTTTAAATAGACTAACAAGTTTTCCCACAATGAATGACTGGTCAAAAGTTATGAGTAAATGTCCCTGTGATGATGTTTCTGAACAGTCAACATTGCATGCTGTTTTATTTTGTAAATTTTATTCCGTGCAAAGAAAGAGATGGGTCCTACCAATTTTAAAGTCACTTGGTCTTAGGCAATGCCGCCCTACATTCATAACCTTACAATTTTTAGAAAATGAATATTTTATAAGGCATCTATTATTGTTTTAAAAAGTGTATTAAATACACCAATGGTGGGATTGCCGGATTGTGCAGTCGTATTGGGAGAAAATAACCTCAAAAATGTGGGAAGTCTGCGGGAAAACTATGGAAGTCACGCCCCGACTGTGCCTTCTCAACATATGGGATGCAACTGATCTGACTGCAAAAGAGAGGATCTGGGTCTCCCTTGGAAATGTGGTGGCAAAACGTAACATAGCAAGAACTTGGAAGGGAGTCACGGCACCGAGGCTCCGTGACTGGGTGGCCGATATGGATTGGTGCATGCAGGCGGAGAGGGTGATATATGAAAGGAGAGGATGCCCACAAAAATGGACTAAGATCTGGGGAGTGTGGAACAAAAGTAGAGAAATGTTGTGCGTTACGTTTAATGATCCCCCGCCCCGCAGGATAAATAAATCATTGGCGAGAGGCGGTCACAAAGTAGAGATGACGGTATGTAATATATGAAAATGTTGAACGGAGGCGACGAAATGATGGTAAATGTACAAATGCACTGTATCACTTTATTGTCAACTGTTATTATTCTGGTTTTCTTATTTAATAAAAAAAGAAATTATAAAACAAAAGTATTAAAGTGCAGAAAAACTATTTTAATGTGAATATGTAACTATGAATTCAATTTAATCTAATCTAACTGTACAGGTCCTAAATATGACGTTTATTTTTAATATTATACTCTGCTCTGTGCTTACGACGATGTAGAATACTGCGTGCTTTTATGATTATCTAAAAAGAAATCAAATAAAGCTTGTTTTGACTTTGACTTAGCTGTATCCTTGCCTTGAAAGGTAACCAATTTAGAGATTTCAAATCCGGGGAGATGTGGTTGCTTTTCTTGGAGCCTGTGATGAGCCTGGCAGCAGAATTTAGTGAAGCCCTGAGAGAGGCCAGTCTGTACCTGGGTAGACCACAGAGGGTTGCACTGCCATATTCCAGCCTTGAGATGACTAATGGTTGCACAGCGGACTTGAAGTCATCGGGGGGGAGGAAGGGTTTTAGTTTCCTTAGGGTGCTCAATTTAAAGTTGGCTCCTTTGGTAGATGTGCTGATGTGATCCTGCATATTCAGGTTCTTTACCAGCACTATTCCCAGATATCTTGTGGAGTCTATGATATGTGGTGTGCAGTTGAGAGTGGATAGATTTTTCATAAATTTCTCCAAGGTGGGGGCTTGTTTGGGCGGGGAGATAAGGAGGAATTCCGTTTTGAGGGCGTTCAGTTTGAGATGGTTGGAGGTTAACCAGTTTTGGGTTTTGTGCAGGGTTCCCTTGAGTGTCTTGATATCATCGGGAGAAGAGATTTTCATGTACAACTGGGTGTCATCCGCATACATGTGATACTGGATGTTAGATGCTTTCAGGATTTCCGTAAGAGGTTCAATGAAAAGGTTGAAAAGTGTGGGTGAGAGAGAATACCCTTGGGGAACCCCTAGAGTGCAAGAACTGGAATTGGAGAGGGTTTGATTGGTTTTAACTCTGTGTTCTGTTATTGAGAAAAGAGGCAAACCCTTTTAGAACTGAGCTGGAGAGCCCCATCCTACGTTCCAGAAGGCTCAGGAGATTGTCAAGTTTGACAGTATCAAAAGCTAATGAGAGGTCGAGTAGGATTAATAGGTAGGATTCGTTCTGGTCAAGCATTGTAAGAGCGTCATCAACTATATGAGTGATGGCTGTTTCAGTGCTGTGGCCCTGATGGAAGCCCGATTGGAATTGATTAAAAAGCTGGAATTCCTCAATGTGGTTGCACAATTGTACATGGAAACATTTCTCAAGGAACTTTGCCAGAGTAGGGATGTTTGTGATTGGTCGGTAGTTATTCAGATCCTCTGGATCAGCCGTAGGTTTTTTGAGAATAGGCAAAACCAGACTGGACTTTAAGCAGTCAGGGATCTCACCTTGAAGTAGGGAGGCATTAACAATCTTGGTCCAGAGTGGAACTAAGGACCTTATCATCACTTTAAAGAAATTGGAGGGAAGGGGATCGTTGAAGTGATTTGAGGGTTTCAGGGTAAAAAGAATGTCGAGAATGGATGTATCGTTGAAGGTTGAGAATGAACTCCAAAGAGCATTGTTTTTAGGAGCGTTAGATGTAGCAAGATGGGGCTGCGGTTGTAGGGGGGAATCTGGTAAGCATGATAGATCGATCAGGGCAGACCTTAGATCAGATTCGATCTTGTTAGACTTTCCACGGAAGAAGGCGGCAAAGTCCTCGCAGTTTGGTTGTGGGCTGGTGCTGAATAGCAATTGAATGGGAGTGTTATTGGATTGAAGCTTAATCGGATCAAACAGCATTTTGGGGTGATTTCTGGCTTTGTCCAGTTGGCTTCTGAAGAAGGTCGCTTTCGCAGTTCTGATGTGTTTGTTGTACAGACTCCTTCTCAATCTCAAAAGCTTAAGGAGTTCAATAGATGGAGAGGATCTCCATGAGCGTTCTGCTAGTCTCAGGTTGCGTCTGTCTGAGTTTAAGCTATCATTGAACCATGGTTTGGAGTCATTGTTGGACTTTCTTTTTAGCTGTAGGGGGGCAACTGCATCCAGAACTTTCAACATGGAGTTGTTGTAGTGCTCAGTGAGTTCATGGACGTTGAACATGAACGTAGGAGGAGTCAGGAACATATTGCTACGGGATATGAGCTCATTCAAGTTTGCATTTAGCAGCAATCTTTTCCAGTGTCTCCGTTTCTTGGGTTGGAATCTTTTGGTGTTCCATCGTTCGAGGATGAGGAAGGTGATATAGCGGTGATCCGACCAGTCACAAGGGCAATCGATTCCAGCTGAATGGAGTTGGGTTGGAGATGATTAGATCAAGGGTCGAGCCCAAGTTGTGTGCTGCATTATGCATCTTCCTACTCTATATTCCGGATTACAGTTCAAATAGGCTTGAGGAACTACTGCCCGACATGACTGGCTGATACTGTAGAAACGATATTTTGATCTACATATCTCTATATAATTTTCAATGGAGTAACTTTTCATAGTATATTTTAGAACATTTTTAAGATGAACATAGCTCATTCTTGATAACTAATCTAGTCAAAGAAAAGTGCTAAAGTGCAGTTAAAATATTTTATAAAAATGATTCAGTCTCCATTGTAGGAGTGAGACATTCCAAAGCCATAAGACTCCCTAGGGACTTTTCATTAGCATGTAATAGACAATGATACCATCGTAAAATAGCAGCCAGTCCTCTTATAAAATAGCTCACCAATACTAATTCCAACCTTAGAGATACTATAGGACCATGGAGTTTATAGTGCAAATAGTGTGAAGAATCTTCCCCTCCACCTTATACATAAAGTGCCACTGATTAATAATTATTGTCTCTAATGCATACAACAGCGTAGGAGGAATCTTCATTTTATATACTGTAAAGAGATGATTAAAGTGCCTGTGACCTGTTGCTCCATAAAGTACCTTTAGCGGATTTCTGTAGGCGAGTGCCGTATTGAATATATGTGAAATATGAACGCTGTAATTGGTCAAGTCCGCCATATATATCGATAAAAGGAGGGGGGCCACAGACATTCCTGTTTTAATCCATTTCAGGAAGAGATTTTTGGAGTCAACTAGACTGTGGTTTAAGCCATTGGTTTGATTATTCGGTCCTGGATTTGCATGCTTATCAAGTGGTGGTACAGGGACTCTCTGCTGCTGTTCTTAAATGGAGCAATAGCAACACATTTTAAGTACTTGTTTACGAAATTAGATGTTTTGCCTGCTGCTCACGTTATTTGCATTTTTTTTTTTTACATATTGTACTATAAGTTCAAATAAGAAAAAACTTTGTGTTAAATGGTAGAAGCAGTTAATATCCAATGCTCTGAGAAACTAACACCGTAATGCTTTTCCCACCCCTGCTGCCAGACAAAAATGCCCTGTGACACAGGCAGTGCTGGCCACGTCATAGCGCATTTTTCACGGACTTTCAGTCATTCTGGACAGCAGCTGTGCTGCTATACAACATGGCTAAAAGACATTGACAACACCATTAACTCTCGCATTGCCAAGACCAATTGGCTTTGCCAATGCTTATTTCAGAAACTGAAATGGACACAGCCCATCTGCCACAAGCAGTGGGTTCAGGATGTCAATCGAGGAGAAACAGCTGTCTACAGCCACCATGGCGACTCCCATTACCACTGCCCCCCACAAGCAGCACTACACCAGGCGTCACCAAAAGCTTTGCCTTCTCTTCGTATTCCCTTGCCTACAGCACCTGATGGGCAATTCCATGTCTTCACAGGAACAGGAAGCAGTGGCACCACTGCAGCAAAAGAATCAGGAGGAGCCACAGCCAGCAATGACTGTAATGGACGATGTGCCAGCACATCAGGAACATCCATAAAAGGACATCCTGTCTACATTAGTCTTTGGTCTGGTCAACCGGCCAGCCAAACTAACTGGCTGTTGCAGCAGAGTCTGATCTAGCATCCAGCACAGAGCAGGAGTAGGAAACAGAAAAAGACACCACCAGCAGTGACAATATCCCCACCATGGCAACTCTAGCCCATTACCTGGTAGAATCATGCACCTAGCACAGTAATTATGTGTGTCAAAAGGAATGATGCCTAGGGCATATCACGTCATGACATGACAGCTGTGTGGGTGTGAAAAGCAAATGAGGCAATTACACACATCACCTCTTTTGAAACAACAGCTCTGTGTGTACACCAGCAGAGGCATCACAGAATCACCAAACCTACGGCAGATCTATCAGTCGCCACCAGCACCACCATCAATTACAGTACCACCATTGCCACCAGGACCACAACTGCTGTCACTACTCCGCAACAAATAGCAGAACCAGAAACATCTGCATCTTCGAAGAACTCTCACCATCTGTCTTTTGTTCTCCAGCAACTGGTGATGGCAAGTATCCCAGTGAGAAAAGTTTATCTGATCACTGTCCCCAACTTACTGGGGTTTGTGAACAAGTTTCAGAGCCAACAGCATCAAACTTTTCTTGACACCTGTATCATCTTCAAAGGAGTATGTTGTTGTGTGGTGCCTATGACTCATACTAAGAGCCTTAGGGTGCATGCGAGACATTACATTTCTCAGTGCTGTATTTGCTCATTCATGAGAAAGGATGGGCAACTCAATGCACCAGGAGACAGTAGTTGGTACGCAACGAGGCAGAAGCTGCAGCACTATCTGAGCCAGATGGTGGAAGTGGTATCAAGGATGCACTTAGACATGGCACCATGTGAGCTGGTAATGGTACGTACAGCATGTTTTATTGTTCTTTTGCTTTGACAATGTCCGTCCCCTGCACTGTACAGTTGATGGTTCAATATCTTAGTTTGCACGGTCAACATTCATTGTAAAAATCCCTCATCCAGATCCCTCCTTTTCTCTTCTTTTGGTTTGTTTGTCCTTCTATTTTATGTTCTATGGTTTGTTGACGGATCTGCGGCGCAGTGGTTGCGTAATTGGACAAAAAAGATTGATGGTAGGTGTTGGGGAAGAAGTGAGATAGAAGAAGTGAGATAAAGTCTATCTGACTTCATGTCCCTCTTTTTTTAGTTTTCCAACTAAGACGGATGGGAGGAGTGGAGGTGGACAACAGTATGGACTAGTGAGGTGTTGAGGCTCCACTCGAAAAGTCGGTGTCTCTCCTTTACTCTTTCTGTTCTTTACCTCCTCTATCTTTGGCCATTAGAGACAGCCAGCTCTGCAATTAGACAGCCAAATGAAGGCAGGGAGTGTGGTGTGCAAGAAGACGCGGCCACATGAAGTGAAACCAATGTGTCTCCATAACTTTCTTTTTCTTCTTTGCCTCCTAGCAATTAGGCAAATGTAGCTGCTTCTCTCAAGTCACAAGCATGAACCTCTGGTACAAGGTGCTTGTTCAGCTTAAGGAATGTCAACCTATCAACAGCGGTGGTTGATAAGCAGGTCCTTATACCAGTCATTATGCCCCCGCTTACTCCACAAAACCTATTTGGATGAAAAAGAGCAAGGATTTGATCTGTCCTTACAAACATCTATTATCAGTGATTAGTTACAATAATGATTAAACTCTGACTGCCTGGAGGAAACTATTTTATATATTGCGAAATACGTTTTTTGCAACATGGTAAAGTGATGCAGTTTTTTAGATTACACAAAATAAAGGACACCCTGGCCATTGAATCTGATGAAGTGCACAAGTTACTAACTTGTGTAACGATATATCTGTAAGAGACAGTAGTTAGTGACAGATTCCTTACCTTAGAATATCCCCAGGCGTCAGGCTGGATCCGGAAAGTTTTGCGTAGCAGTACCCTTGCGCGTCGGTAGGCGGCTTCGTGCGGCTCCGCGTCCGTCGTCGGCGTCGTGATCGCCGGGATGACGTCGCGGGCAGTACTTAGGCGCCGCCCCTGCGCGCTGACGTCAGTTCTGTACACGACTTTCCGCGCCAGGAACGCAGAGCCATGCAAGAAGCTGACATAGGTGTCTGAAAAATACTAGGGCCCTGAAAGGGATGTCCTTAACCCTAGAAATCAGTTCGCAGAACGGGGAGGATGGTGGGCGGTAGGGAATCTGTCACTAACTACTGTCTCTTACAGATATATCGTTACACAAGTTAGTAACTTGTGCATCTGAAAGAGACACGTTAGTGACAGATTCCTTACCTTAGAATAGATACCCCAGCAATACCAACCCCGGTGGTGGGTCTGCGAACAAAGATCAGACAAGGAAGTCCTGGAGGACAGAACGGCCAAAGAAGCCGTCCCTCCGGACCTGACTGTCAAGGCAGTAATGCTTTGTAAACGTGTGCAGCGAGGCCCACGTAGCTGCCTGACAGATAACCGGCAGCGGAACACCGCGGCCCAAGGCCGTGGTAGCAGCCGTTGCCCTGGTGGAATGGGCACGCAGCCCAACAGGAGGCTCCTTCTTAGCCAAAGAATAGCAGGTCTTGATGCACAAGGTAACCCAGCGGGAGATGGTCCTCTTGTGCACCGCCCGACCTTTTTGGCACCCACGTAGCCAACAAAGAGCTGGTCATCCACCCGGAAGTGTTTTGTGCGGTCGATATAGAAGGAGAGCGCACGTTTTGGGTCCAGACGGTGGAGCCTCTCTTCCTCTCTAGAAGGATGCGGAGGCGGAAAGAAGGTGGGCAAAGTGATGGTCTGCCCAATGTGGAAAGCAGTAACCACCTTTGGCAAGAAGGACGGACGCGTCCGAAGAACAACCTTGTCTGGATGAACAGACAGAAAGGGAGGTTTGCAAGATAGAGCCTGGAGCTCACTCACCCGCCGAGCGGAGGTGATGGCCACCAGAAAGGCTGTCTTCAGAGTCAGAAGACGAAGAGGACAGTTATGCAGAGGCTCAAAGGGAGCGCACATTAAAAAGGTAAGAACCAAGTTCAAGTCCCACTGAGGCATCACAAACGGAACAGGAGGGAAGAGGTGAGTAATGCCTTTTAAGAACCTGTTAACAACAGGGGACTTGAAAAGGGAGGGCTGATCAGGGAGCCTGAGGAAGGCCGAGATAGCACAAAGATAACCCTTGATGGTACCCAGGGCAGAACCCTGTTGGGCCAGAGAGAGAAGGAACAGAAGGACCTCAGAAAGAGGGGCAGAAAGGGGATTCACAGCCTTTGCTGTGCACCATGCCACAAATTTGTTCCACCTGCAGGCGTATACCACCTTAGTGGAGGGACGCCTGGCTGCCAGAATCACATCACAAACTTCGGGAGGCAAGTCGAAAGGAATCAACTGCCGCCGCTCAATCTCCACGCAAGCAGGTGTAGACTGGACAGGTTCGGGTGGAGGACCGTCCCCTGCTGCTGCGACAGAAGATCCTCCTGAAGAGGCAGACGGATCGGGGGATCTATGCTCATATTGAGTAGCTCGGGATACCAAACTCTTCGAGCCCAGTCCGGAGCCACAAGAATGACTTGGGCCCGGTCGTGCCGAATCTTCTTCAACACTCTGGGTAGAAGTGGTATAGGCGGAAAGGCGTACAACAGACCGCAACTCCACTCGCGACGAAAAGCGTCGCCGAGCGAGTGCCGCCTTGGAAATTCCAACGCGCAGAACTGAGGACATTGCGCGTTCTCTTCGGTGGCGAATAGATCTAACCAAGGCTCTCCCCACTGTAGAAAGAGTCCTTGCGCCACTTCCGAGTGAAGACGCCATTCGTGATCCATCATGCACCTGCGGCTGAGTTCGTCCGCCCTGGCGTTCAGAGAACCTGCCAGGTGTTGAACCATCAGGAACATGCCCTGATGTTCCAGCCATGTCCAGAGGCGCAGAGCCTCCTGACAAAGGGTCCAAGACCCCACCCCGCCCTGTTTGTTGCAGTACCACATGGCGGTGGTGTTGTCTGTGAACACCTGCACTACCTTCCCTTTGACAGAGGGAAGGAATGCCTTGAGTGCAAGCCGGATCGCCCGGAGCTCCAGAAGGTTGATATGGAGCCGGGACTCCGCCGGAGACCAGAGGCCTCTGATCTCCGCCTCTCCCATGTGACCGCCCCTTCCCAGAAGGGACGCGTCCGTCACAACTGTATGCTCTGGCTGGGGAAGGGAGAGGGATCTGCCCATGACCCATTGCCGGTTCGAGAGCCACCACTGCAACTGTTTTGCAGTCCCCTCCGAGATCTGGACGTGATCGGACAGGTTGCCCTGGTGCTGCGCCCACTGGAACTTCAGGTCCCACTGCAGAGCCCGCATATGCCATCTGGCATGATTGACCAGCAGGATGCAGGAGGCCATGAGGCCCAGCAGCCTCAGGGTCATCCGTACCGAAACCCAGGATAAAGGCCGAAAGATCGGAATCATAGCCTGAATATCCCGGACTCGCCGTTCGGGAGGATAGGCCCGAAACTGCGTCGTGTCCAGAACTGCTCCGATGAAAAGGAGCTGTGGAGAAGGAATCAGATGCGACTTCGGCACATTGATGGAGAACCCCAGCGAGTGCAGGAGTTCGGCCGTAGTCTGGAGGTGGGAGACGACTGCCTGGGACGAGCCCGCCTTCAGCAGCCAGTCGTCGAGGTAGGGGAAGACTGAAACCCCTGCCCGGCGCAGATGAGCTGCGACCACCGCCATCACTTTCGTGAACACCCGAGGGGCACTGGTAAGGCCAAAGGGGAGCACGGTGAACTGAAAATGCTCGGGGCCTACCGTGAACCGAAGGTAACGCCGGTGGGCCGGCAGGACGGGGATGTGGAAATACGCGTCCTGCAAGTCCAACGCTACCAACCAGTCTCCTGGGTCGAGGGCAGTCAAGACCTGAGCTAGGGTGAGCATCTTGAACTTCTCCTTCCGGAGGAAGCGATTGACGTTCCGGAGGTCCAAGATAGGACGCATGTCCTCCTTGTCCTTTTGGGCACCAGAAAGTAGTGGGAGTAGCAACCACGCCCTACTTCTGGGGTCGGAACATGCTCGATGGCCCTCTTGGTCAAGAGGGCCGTGACTTCCTTCTGTAGAAGCACCAAGTGATCCCCTGACATGCGGTGGAATTGAGGTGGCATGGCTGGGGGGTGGTCTCGAAGGGGAGGGAGTAGCCCCTTCGGACAATGTCCAAGACCCACCTGTCCGAGGTGATGGTGCGCCAGTGGGGAAGGTGATGGCGGACCCTGCCCTCTACTGGCGTGCCGTGCACCTGAAAGGAGGGACTAGGAGGGCTTGGAGGCCGCGGACGGGTTGGAGGTGGTGGCCTGACCCGCACGCTGGTTGCCCGATCCGCCACGGCGGAATCCACGCCCTCGGCCACGCGAAGACGCCTGCTGCGCGGGCCGGTGGCTGGGCTGCTGACGTGAAGGGCGCCCCTACCGTGGCCACGATAGGGGCGAAAAGCAGAAGGCAGCGGAGGGCGTGTAGCAGAAAGGCCCAGGGACTTGGCAGTAGCCCGTGAGTCCTCAAAGCGCTCCAACGCATGGTCTGCTTTGGACCCAAAAAGACCGACTCCATCAAAGGGCATGTCCATGAGAGTATCCTGGACATCCCCTGAAAACCAGTGGTTCTCAGCCAGGCGTGGCGTCGGAGCGCCACCGTCGTTGCAATCGACCTGCCCAGCGAGTCGGCGGTGTCAAGGCCACAACGGATAGTGTATTTGGCCGCATCCCTTCCTTCCGCAATGGCGCGGGAAAGCAGTGCCTGGACCTCCTCAGGGCACTGGGGCAAAACATCCGCCACCGAATCCCACAGGGAGTGGGTATATCGGCCCAAAAGACAAGCGGTGTTAACGGACCGCAAGCCAGCACTGGAGGAAGAAAAACCTTTCTTCCCAAACTGATCCAGGCGTTTGGATTCCCTATCCGGAGGAGCGGTAGGGAAGGCGGTTTGGGAAGCGGAGGCTTGGACAACCAAGCTCTCAGGAGTGGGGTGGACAGAAAGAAACAGGGGGTCGCCCGGAGCGGGGCGATGGCGTCGTGACACGTTCCGATCCACAGGAGCCCCTGTGTTGGGCTTGGACCAGGCGCCCAAAAGAACGTCAGTGAGGGCGTCGTTAAACGGCAGCACAGTCTCCGCAGAGGAGGCTGCCGGCTGAAGCACCTCTGTCAAGATGTTAGGCTTGACCGTCAAAGTAGGGAGCTGGAGACGTAAGGCCCCAGCAGCCCTACGCAACACCGTACTAAAATTGGCCCCCTCCTCCGTAGCCACGGGAGGAGACAGCATGCCAGTGTCAGGGGAAGTATCCAGACCACTGGCCTCCCTAGACTCTCTGTCCAGTCCTCATCATACTGACAGTTGCGTGTCAGAGGGTCATCAGACCCCTCCCAGTCCTCCTGGTCCTCCTCTGGTTCAAAATAAGGAGGAGGAGGGACATTTGGGACCCAAGGTCCCATCGGCGCCGGAGCCGGCGTCGAGCGACGCCGCTCCGGGTCCATGTCCGGAGCCGGAAGGAACTGGGGGACGACGCCGCCCGGAGCCCAGGGCGGCGTCGAGAACGGCACCGGAGACATCGGCGCCGGAGGAGGTGTCGTGAGGTCGACCGGCGTCGATGGGGGTTGTGGAGCCGGGATCGAGGCCGGGGCCGAAGCCGGAGCCGGGATCGAGGCTGGAGGCACGGGCGACGCCGGGGCCGGAGCCGCCGGCGACGCCGGAGCAACCCCATCAGGGCCCGCGGGGCCCGAAGGCGCACCGGAGGGGCCTGACGGCCCGAAGAGGCGGGCCATGGCCGACAGGAACTCCTGTACCTTGGCCGGATCCGCCCCCGAACCCGGGAAGGGCGGGTATGGCGGGGGCGACTCCACAGGCAAGTCCGGGGCCGCGGGGGCGGGGACGGTGCCGGGAGGGGCCTCAGCCGAGTCGCGAGACCGGCGAGGCGAAGTCCGAGAGCGACGATGCTTCTTGGACTTCTTGTGCTTAGACTTACCGGACGAAGACTTCGACGCCGACGACCGGTGTGCACTCCGCGAGCGACCCTGGACCTCTCACGCGACCGGGGCCTCCGTGGAGCCGAATGCCGGGCCTCGAGGAGCTTTCGAGACCGCTCTCGCAAAGCTTTCGGGTTGAGGGCCTGGCATTCGGGACAAGACTCGGTGTCGTGGCCTCGGCCGAGGCAGAAGAGACACTCCCAATGCGGGTCGGTGACGGACATCATCCGCGCACAGGCGCCGCATCGCTTGAAGCCGGGCATCCCTACGACACCTTGATTTGGAAAAAAAAACAGTGAAAAATCACCAAAAAGTATGGTCAAAAATTGACCAGGGCACTGCTCTTCCCGGATCTGCGCTTGCTGGCGCGGAAAAAGAAGAACTGACGTCAGCGCGCAGGGGCGGCGCCTAAGTACTGCCCGCGACGTCATCCCGGCGATCACGACGCCGACGACGGACGCGGAGCCGCACGAAGCCGCCTACCGACGCGCAAGGGTACTGCTACGCAAAACTTTCCGGATCCAGCCTGACGCCTGGGGATATTCTAAGGTAAGGAATCTGTCACTAACGTGTCTCTTTCAGATATATAAGACACAGGAGTCTTGAATATGTGGACCTCGGATTCTGAAGAGAAATGAGTTTGATACTGTGGAGTACGTGCCACTATTGTGCAAAAAGAATTTGTGTGTAGTAGGACGTCACTGCACTAACATTAGGAGCCCTAAGTGCCGGTTCGCTCACAGTTGTCATTTGTGTTTTAGTGCTCATAATATAACAAATTAAACCAAGTGGTTCGCTCCTGAGGAGAAACATGAATGGAAGGATACATAAAATGCATGTTCCACAAGCTGAAGCAGACAAAATCTTACTACACTTCAATTGGTTGCTCTATGTTAGAGATGGGAGTCCATATATTATTAATGGGGCACTGAATGAACGTAACCCCAATATCGCATTTCCCAGAAGGATTTATGGTTTAACCTTCCGGACAGGTTGTAAATGACTCTTGTAATCAGCTAGTGGACCTGCTTGAAATACAGTACATTTTGCACAGGAGGTAGTTTGTGATCCTACAAAGACAGGTGGGAGCTATGTCTTCATGAGCCAAACTCATTTAAGAAATTGATTTGAAATATTTAGAAATAAATTGGTGCTAAGAAACGTAGTGACCTCGTTCAAGTCCAAACTCACTCACGTTATGGAAAGGGAGACAACCCATGCAGGTACTGCTCAATGGAGGCTAAGGAGTTTTATAACTTCAGGCTCCTTCTGAGGCCAATGAAAAATTAAATGATGTCAGCAGGCAGGACGCTAAAGCTCCCATGCTATATACCCCAATATGTAAAGACAAACCACAGCAGACATATGTTGTGAGGACCAGGGATCGTAATACTTCCAGGTGCAGCGTTGCAGGCCAGTGGTTGTCAAATCTTGTCATACCCTTCCAACACCGGCGATATACACCCTTCCCGTTAGATGTAGAGTCACTTTACACCAATATTCCCCAAATTGACTCCATGCTAGTTATCGAACGAGTGTTGAATAGACGTCCACGTCCACATGCAGTCCCAACCATTTTTATACTGCAGCTCCTAGAGATCTGTCTCACTAAAAACTTCTTCCTTTTTAATGACCATTATTATGGACAAGTCAGAGGTACATCTATGGGAGCAGTCTTTGCTCCAAATCTAGCGATCCTGTACATGGATGACCTAGAGACAGGGCGCATTCTCACACCTACAAACCCCTTCCACAGTGGCATCGCCCTGTGGAAGCGGTATATAGATGACATATTCATGATCTGGCATGATTCCCATGACTCCATGGAACAATTCCTCCACTGGTTGAACAATAATTGTGGCGGATTGACTTTTACTCTTTCACACAACAAACAGACTATTCCATTCCTTGACTTAAACATCCAGCATCAAGAGGGACACCTGATAACAAGCTTATTCAGAAAACCTACGGAGCGTAACACGCTGCTCCGTTATGATAGCCATCACCCCCGGGCCCTTAGGGATTCACTCCCCTATTCTCAGTTCCTCCGTATTAGGAGAAACTGTTACCGGAAAGAAGATTACTTTAATGAAGCACAGATCCTAAGTGATAAACTCTGCACTTGAGGTTACCCTCGAAGACTAATACGTAGTTCCCTCAAAAGGGCCTGGTATTGTCCCAGAGACGTGCTCCTAGAGCCCAAAACTAAAAATAAACAGAACCGGCTGGTCTGTGTAACAACCTTTTCACCGGCATCGCATGCCATAAGAAAAAGCATCATCAAACACTGGAAAGTACTCAATGCTGGAGTACTTAATCTCGAACGTTCCTTGTTTGCCTTTCGAAAGGCTAAAACATTAAAGACCACCTGGTTCGTGCAGCACTACCCCTCACGGATGCTAAAGGTACCTTGAATGTTTTTGGGGGCTACCGCGCCTTACTGGCCATGCAAAATGTGGAGAATGTATTGTATGTGAGACCACAATTGAGGGAAAAGACTTTGTATATGACAAAATAAAGTTTGAAAGGAAAAAGTTTACAAATTGTAACAGCTGCAATGTTATATACGCTATTTTTTGTCCATGTAACAAGATATATATTGGTCAGACGATACAGAAGGCACGTATTAGGATCTGTCAACACCGTAGCAGGATACGCTGCAATACCCCTAATGCACCACTGGTAGATCACTTCAACGCGACTGGACACACTGAAAAAGACATAAAATGGACAATCATCAATGTGATTAAACCTCCCCCAAGGGGTGCTGATATCCACCAACTGCTCAACAAAGAGGAATTAAAATGGATACTGAAAACTGGCAGTATCCACAATGGCTTGAACCGCCTTGAGGATTGGACTTCTTTACTCTGATTGTTTCTTGCTCCCGATAGAAATAAGGTTCTCACTTAACTGTGAAATGTTCATTATTTATAATGTACCAAAAAGGTTTTTTCTTGCTCCAAAAATGTCTTTCCTTGTTCTTGATTGGTTTTAACTGCTGCTTCATTTTCTATCTATGGCACTATTAGCTCACTCACTACACAGGGTGCGCTTTCCAATATGGCCGCCGAATTTTACTGACTGATCCAAGCAACAAGTGCGGAGTCTAGATATGTCATATGACCTTGATCACATGACTACCTCTGAGCTGACTTGTACGCGCCCACCTTGCGCGGTTTCAGACCGCAACGAGTATTGACTCGGGTTGTTCGCCGCCGGGATCGCTTATTATTGCTAGGAGCCAAGAACCCCTCGGTAAGTTCACATGTTATCCCCGCCGGTTCGGTTCCCCGCACCAGCCCTGGTTCTCACTAATAACCACAGCCCCTATCTCTATCTTTTAGGAATTCTCCCACCTTATGATCACGACCATGGCGCCAATTGGATTGCCGCATTGTACCTAATTGGGGTAAGCTTGCGCCCTCACCTTGTTCCTTTTAACGGCAGGCCTCGGTTGTTTTACTCCCCCTAATTTCACGCATTCCTCCACAGATTATTAAATCCCCTGCCAGCGATCCCGGCACCCCCCCCCCAACCTTACTCGCTATCCTACGGTAAGCTGACAGCATGGTTCACACTATCGGTAGGCCCACATACTTTAGCGGGAGGGTCACCTATAAAATCTTCCTCTTTCAGGCATTCGCCTAGTGCACCAGTAATCCCGCCTGAATCCTTTTGATGTTCTCAAGTCAACTCGGGCTGTCCGCCATATCCGCCTTACATACTCTTGTAATTGACAAGAGATCGATCTGCGCCCTTGATTTCCGGGCTCAAATCGGGTAAGCCAGCCCCCCTTCAGTCCATATTGATAGAGCCTGGCTACACAAAACGGTTTCATCGTTCGTAATATATGCAGCACGGCCAATTCTTTTCTTATTCTTCACTTGTATTCACTTTTTACCCACTCTTTGCCACGGCAGACTTCCTGCTCCTTGGCTCTTCCCTGTCCCCATCAATTTCCTTTTTCCGAATTCTATTTCTTGGCACGGCCAAATTACTCACTCGGCAGTTCGCATGGTTTCACTACACTTACAGTATTAACTTTTACAATAACTGTATGGATCAGCAAATGCCCTCTGTAACCTCATGTCCCTTTCTCTTTTTCTTTCTTCCTAATTTTTATTAATTTCATGGTTTGCGCAATTACAGTAATAACTGCAATATGTACACAGGCATGCTAACTTGAAATGTCCTGATGATGATCCCACTATTTGTCTAAGGGATCGAAACGCCGTCAACGTAATGTACACCATATGCATATGCTAAATTGTGATGCCAAATATGTAATGGTGTTTTCACGTTACTACGTCTGATATATTCTTAAAGTTTTATGCAGACACGTCCCCCTTGCCTGAACCCTTCCTTAAATGTTGTTTGTTTGTTATTGTCATTAGGACGCAGGTTGTGTCCCACTTGGATTTTTTTCTTACTTTATGTCATACATACATTGTATATTAAAAATCTGTCCGGCTGGACAAAGAATATAGTACTGATTTAGTCTATATTTATTTTACAATATTCGGTTTGTCTAGGGACCACTGTCTTTAGAAGTTACAAACGTACCCAAGGTCCCTGACCAATTGCATATTGGGTTCCCTTGTGTTTTTCAACATACCCTTCCAAGCAGCAGGTGATTGTCGAAATGTTAAAAAGGATCCGGTGTATTAAGGTGTGTAACATTAAGACACTCTCAGCAAAAGCCATTTGGTACCCTTGTAAATAAGTTGAGACTTTGGTTTAGAATGGTTGTTTGCCTAAGTATTGTAAAGTCATATTGTGAGAGTTAAATAGGTCTCTGGGCTGGGGAGAGGAGTGGGATACTAGTGACATCACAAAAGTGTTGCCAGTCAAGTGACTGATTTAGTCAAATGACCACCTTGAAACCAGATAACTTCCAGCATCCGCCAAAGGGAGTAACCTTGAGTTCAACGACTTCCCAACTATTTAGGCAAATAAGTGCATTAGAAACCCCTTAAATACAGCTTGACCTAGAGGTTCTAGGATGGTGGGGCAATTGGATATGTTCAAGTCCTATAAATCCAAGGATTCCCTAGTAATTGGCCTTTTGATTCTCTGGATAGAATAGATACTTTATTGGTCGGTTCAGACGTAGGACAGCGTACCAGGGTTGTAGCCAGAGAAGAGTGGGGCATATTGTTCCTCCTACTTGCACAAAACATAGCATCAGAACGTATGAACACATAGAAAAAAGTGACAGACGAGCCCACAGAGACTTAAGGTTTGAAATACCCTTTGCTTTTGGGATGATGAATAACTTAAAGTAAGTTATTTCTATTGTTATACATACATCTTTTGAACTATCACTATAAAGGCACAATCAATATAAATCTGTACCATATTAATATGGGGTGTAAAGTATTGAAAACACAATATTCCAATTTCTGTATCAAACTGTAAACAGTAATTGAGAAATGTTTTTGATAAAAAAGATGAGTCCCCGAGGAAGGAAGCAAGAGATGAACTGGATAAAAGATATCTTGCCAGTGTACAAGTTAGTAAAAGGGAAATTTTTAACATGGAATTAAAAATTATTTGAAGAGACAAACATGATATAAGGAATTTGTTTTGTAACCTTGAAGCTCGATTTTCCTGGCAGTTGTTTGCACATTAGAAACTAAACTACGTTTAAAATATTTGATCCATTACAGCGGATGGATCCACTCCTTCCTCACCGGCCAAACGCAGAGAGTCAGACTTCCACCGTTCAAATCAGAACCCACAGAGATCAGCTGCGGAGTGCCTCAGGGATCCTCCCGTAGCCCCACCCTCTTCAATATCTACATGGCCCCGCTTGCAGCCACCGTCAGAAGCCACAGACTCAACATAATCTCCCACACCGACGACACCCAGCTGATTCTCTCCCTCACATACGAACCCACAGCCGACAAGAGCAACTTCCATGACGGGATGAAGGCAGTCACCACCTGGATGAAGGACAGCTGTCTCAAGCTTAACTCACACAAGACCGAAGTCCTCATCCTGGGTTCATTCTCCTCCGCCTGGGATGACTCTTGATGGCCCGCAGCGTTTGGAATACCCCCCCACTCCCACGGACCATGCTTGAAACCTCTTCATCATCCTGGATTTCTCGCTCTCAATAAATCGCCAAATCAATGCCGTCTCGTCCTCCTGCTTCCACACTCTTCACCTTCTTCGTAAGATCTTCAAGTGGATCCCCACAGAGTCCAGGAAAACCGTCACCCATGTACTCGTCAGCAGCAGACTCGACTACGGCAAAGCACTCTACACCGGCACCACCCAGAAACTAAAAAAAAACTGCTGACCGTACAGAATGCTTTTGCCAGACTCATCCTGAGCATCCCAAGCTGCAACCACATCACCAGCCACCTGAGAGACCTTCACTGGCTACCGGTCAACAAAAGAATCACCTTCAAGCTTCTCACACACGCCTACAAAGCCTTCCACAACGCCGGATCTGCGTACCTTAACCACTGCCTCTCCTTCTACACTCCCATCAGGCATCTCAGCTCTGCCCAACTGGCCCTGGCCACCGTCCCACGGATGCGAAAAACCAAGGCTGGAGGAAGATCCTTCTCCTACCTCGCTGCGAAGACCTGGAACTCCCTGCCTCGGCACCTCAGGCAATCACCATCACTGCTGCAATTCAGGAAGGACCTCAAGACCTGACTCTTCGACTGAAAGCAGACCCAGCCCCAAAACGACCCCCCCAACACGATCACCTTGAGACCCTTACGGGCGAGTTGTTGCGCTTTATAAGACTCTGATTGATTGATAAAACTTGACCATTGTATGTTGCAATGAGTGCTGACAACCAAGGACAAACAATGAATAACAACATTATGGGCTATTTGGGTAGCTCAACTGGTAAGCTGCTAGGTTAAGTATCACAAAATAAAACGAGTGCAATATAGGTACTGTAAACTACAGCCTTAACAAGATAAATGTAGAGAAAACAGGATTGAATAGCCAAAGCTCTGTAAAAGGACTTTACACATGTAGACCACGAGTTATTTTATTTCCGTGGTAGAGAAAAAAAGGGAAGGACAGTGATTGGTGACAGGTAGTAGGGGGTCTTGGCTGTGCAGAACCAAACAGAAAGCCTAATGGAAACTGCAGAAGCTGACAGAGTGCATGAACAGTTGTGGGAGCAAGTGGGAGCACATGAGCAGAACAGAGCCAGGGATACAACCAATAAAGTGTCAGTGAAGCTACGCAGGGTTGGGTGGTGAAGGTAGTCAAAGGAAAATTAGACGCAGCTGAGAAGTAAATGAAAAATATAGGGAGGTTTGTATTCCCACTCCCACAGAGACAACACAATATGAAGAAATGATAGTCTGTGTTATAGTGCGAGTGCAGGGAGGAGAGAAGAAGAGTTGAGCAGTGAAGTGCAGTGGTGGCTGGGGTAATGGGCTGATCCATCTGCCATGGAAAGAGATTAAAAAAGCAAAACAATATACAAGGCAAAGCCACAGTTAGCAGCACTTGGGGAATGCATGTCCAGGTTGTTGGTACTCCAGGTAAATAAACTTCATATTCGAACTCCGATCTCAATTGGGACAAGGAGGACTGGGACATAGGAGCCCATGACTTACACTTCATGTTTATGGGAATGCTAGTCCTTTACGGACCTATCCTATGGGATAAACAACTGTAATCACAGTAGAATATGAATGTTCGCGTTACTATTGCAATCACTTTATCCCAATACTTGGCACTGCTTATACCGGTTGTGTTGAGTAAGTGACTTTCCTATATAAAGATTTGGTTAAGATCTTTTACAAACTCCACTACATAAGAGCATTCAGCTTAGAGAGAGGAGTGACAGCCATATTCTCCTCCTTTTTAGGTCGAGCCTCGAGTAGCGTGCAAGCGCTGCTCTGGCGAGACTTTAAGTTAGGGGGTTTCGAAAGCTGACCAGGCGCTTGTGCGTCATGGCCTTTTCCGTGCGGTTACCCGCAGGGCCGACATCTGTTTGCAATTATCGTGCCCAGACGCGGGCGCGATAATTGGAAACAGATCGCTCGCTGTGGCGCGCACCACTCGCGTCCTTTTCCCTGTTTCTGCTCGTTAAACCAGGCTGCGGGTTTTAAAAGTGATCTGCATTAAAATGTTAAATACGTACACTAGTTCCCATAAATTACAGGTGCATATCGGTTTCCTTTAGAACCATGTTTACTGTAGACTAGTTGATGGGAGTCTTGAACAGAGAAAAATACGTGTTTTGCTATCCAGAAAGACCAGGTAAACGTCTATATAATATCCTGATAAAATGTGATGTTTGAGTTTAAGCTAGCCTATTTTTTTCTGGATTTTTGAGTGCTGGGAGCATTCTGCGGGGTTTCATGCCGCATTAGCTCGATGTGGGTTTTTTGTAATTTGAGTAACAGGGTTTACAGTCTTCCTCTAGCAATAGTCTGGCAAACCGAACAGAGAGCCTTGCGAATAATTTGTCAGACACAACGGAGATGCTAGTGAATACCTGGACATGGGATGCCCAGTGCAAGAAGCTTTCACTGCTGAGGAGCCATTGCTCTCAGTTAGGAATATTTAAGCAGCATCAGTACTGACATGGCTGCTCTGACTGACTTAGAACTGTGGTCGCCCAGGTGCATCTGTGACCCGCAGTGCGAGCATGAGCGCCTAGCTGCAAAATCAACCAGAGACGGATGTTCGCAAATGGGGCTGGGCAGCGTGGCCTTCCACTGCCTCATCTAAGGCGGCCTGCCAAAGGGTTCAGTGCAAAGTCAGAGCATGTTTCACTGATTCATAAGTTCAGCTGTCTGTCGTCTCTGATGTTTGTAAAAAGGCCTTGATATTTTAAGCATATTGGCACTTTTATACCCTGGGATTGTTTTATGCCTAATACATTAATGTTATCTAAGTTTCTGTGAATAACGGAATGAAATGTGTTTGTGTCTGTCTGAGAATAGTTAATTAGTGGTTCTTTGAAGCATTTTATTCTACCACACAGGTTTTTTTTTTAAAGGATTTCACTGTAGTTAGTGCCTGCACTGTGCACAGCGATATAGCTTGATGTCGATTTGTACAGGGATCCTACCTGGGTAAGCTAGATTCGCACATAGGTAAGCAAGGGGACCCACCTGCTGCAGACAGAACTTCCAAACATTTTACCTTTCGAGTTTCTTCTGCCTCCATTGCAACCCAGCAAGCATTCTAGACCTTGGGTCTCTGAAAGGAACCTCTGTTGCAAATTCGATTCACACAGCTCTACTGAAAATTCGCATCTTATGCAAATCGTAAGCTACGTTTTATTGTGAAGTTTGGCTGATTGTCTCAGATTTTAGTGCGACGCATGCATGGTATTCACATGCTTTGGCAATGTGTGCCCATTTTCCTAAACATGAGATTGCATAAATACTTTTTGAGGTTTTTTCCACGAATAACACTGTGTCTTCTATATTCCACCCCTTCCTACACCATTAAAGCTGCATTGGTTGGCACTCTTCACTGTATTCTGTCTGGTCTTCTTGAGGGTAAGGTGCTGGGATAAGAAACAAGTGCATTCAGTAACTCTTGGGGATTACCAAACTTTTTTCTAATTTTGGGTGTGTAGCAATTTGCTATTATCCACTTCTCGGACACTGTGTGTAGCCCAGTTTTAGCAATCTGGAGCCACTTGTGTGTAATGTATGCAGGCGCTGCTTATGTTATGTGAACGTAGGACATGTGTATTGCGCTTACTCAATCTTGTGAATCAGCACTGAGCATGTTCCTGGAGTAAATTTGATTTATAGCTGCAAAAACATTTTGAATCACCTCCTAGGTGTTTTGAGATCATTCTAAGCCTGTACAGTAAGGGAAGGCGAAGGGCCTGCAGCACAGACTCCCATCATCCTCCAGGTAGCTTTGTTAATTAAAAGGTATGCAACCAGTACCTCACCATGTACTTACTGCTGTGTTAGAAGCCCTTATTGCATTGTCCTGTGGTCCTTTAGCAGTACCTTGTCGCGCAAGGAGATTTCCTCTTAGTGGACTCTTTGCCAACTACCAACCCGATCCTGTAGAGTTTGTTTGGCCATCTTCTGTAGCCCGTTTTCGAGAGTAAAATGGGATGCACCATTTATTTACAGAATGTGGGGGAAAAGGCAATTTACCACCTGAGATGGCCCTTAATCCGGGATTTTTTTTTAAGAAGGTAGACTTTAAAGCGCCCTTCAATAAAATCTTATTAGAGAAGGGTAACCCATTAATGGTTACCTTTCTATTGTTGTCTTTCTTGCTCCTGCTTTCACTCCCTGTCCTTTCAGTTAAAGCATTCTTGCCATTTATACATCTATCCTTGTCCGGATCGTAAGCTGCCTATCGCATAGCCATGCACAAGGTCCATGTGCTTCTTGCTTCGCTCAGCATCTCTTGCAGGGTTACCTCTTGGGTTCCACCAATCTAAACAAGCATTGGCATAGCCAATAGGTCTCGCCTTTGGGACCTTATAAGTGTTTAGTTTTCCAGCACAATATCCTTGGTGCAACAACATTAACTGTTGCAATGGCTAAACACTTATAAGGTCCCAAAGGCGAGACCTATTGGCTATGCCAATGCTTGTTACATTTAGATTGATGACTGCCAAAGTTTGCTTCTAATATTTGAACCTAAAATCAGGACTTTATTAGGACTCACAACTAGGGACCATAGGTTGGAAGCGAACGATTCAACTGAAGAAAGTGAACCAGTGAAGTAGGATTTACACATAAAGCATTTTTATTGGGGATTTATACATGCAAAAAATCAAACAAGGGAGATGATATCTGTAACAAGTCGAGGAAGGTCAGCAAAGGTAGCACATTTTTTTGATCTTTACACAGGAACAAAGCTTTATCCACAAAAATGCACCAATGCTAACATTTAAGAGCCAGCTTTTAACATGGAGTTTGTACATTTAACCTTCAACACTGCTGGCTCCATTAGCCTAACCCAATCCCAACCCTCCCTGCCCACCCCAAAAAAATATTTAATATCTTTAGTAAATAAATATTCTCCACTTTTATTCTGAAAGCCTACATCTTTAATATACATATATAAGCTATTACACAGGTGTTACACAAGTAGTGTTACAATATCTTTATCAGACAGATACAGAATGAAACACAAAATGTGAAGCAGATTCATACCATTGCACACATATGTCCATTGTAGTTCATTATTTTTTAGATGGACGGTCTGAGAGAGCAAACAGAAGGGGTTGTGAACAAATATGACTTTAGCGGGCTCCTTTGTGGCATCTCACAGCACCCGGGTTCTCTCTTTCCCTGAAATCTACCAGATTGCTCCACGGGAGAAAATAATTAATTTGCAGTGCTTTGTGACAGAGGATGTTTTAACCAGAGAGTATTGATCTTCAAATTGAAAAGGTGCTGGCCAATCGCATGATCAGGACTTCTATTTCTGGAATTCATTGTTGGCTTCTAAATTTAAGACACATTTTCTAGAATGCTAGAAAAAGAAATCAAAGCGTACCCAATGAAACTGTGGCACCAGACTTATTTATGAAAAATGTTGTTGCATCTTACGAAGACATTTTTGATTCACCAACCTGCATCCTCCACGGGCTTAGCAAGAGGACACATTTTATTTAGGGGCATAAACACAAAATATAACAAAAAAACTACAACGTGAAACAGAGTACGAGTCTATGAGAAGGAAAAGAATAGCAATGAAAACGAATAACCTGTTAGTTTTAAAAAGGTTGTTTAAAAGCAATATCCATTTAAAATCCAGCAGCAGTAAGCCAGCTTTGGCATTCAAGAGTGAGTACTTGAATAGAGTATGTGGATACTAATTTTAAGGTGAAGCAATTTAAAAATGTAGAACTGGGGCATATAAAGAGAGCGATTTGTTCACAAGTATACCCTCCTCCTCTGCAATTCCCACCCAACACAGCACAGCACCTTCTTGGGTCTGTATCACACAGAATCATCTATAGGGTGAAAAAAAGCAGGAACAACAATTTTAAAGTGTGTCGAAATACCTCATAGAATATTTTCTACGGTCAGTAGAAAAGTAAACATTCATTCTGGAGAGGTCTGAAATCTGATAATTCAAGTCTTGCCTAGAAGGGCCTGCCTGATCAGTATGTCTGAGATATCTTGAAACTCTCAAGCAGAAGTGAGGGTTTTAGAGTTTCTTCGATATATCAGAAAAGCAAACAAACCTTCACTAAGTTTCTAAAAATAAACTGGACAACAACCCTCTAAAAGGACATGTAGTATCTCCCAGTACACAATATTGTTTCTTTACATTGATAGATTGTGGGCATTGTGTTGATGATTATTTTGGACAACAATGAAAGTGCAGGTGCTCTGGCTCAGTATGGGCATCTTACTAAGACTTTATTCCCACTTAGAAATCTAATAGCTTATAAGTGCTATTCCTCAGAGCCTAACTGTACTAGTCCATTCAATATTTGTAGGCTGGCTACCTAAAGTTCTTCGTGTGCTCAGTCTGGCTTCTGACACATCACTTGCACTAACAATGACCTTAAGATCACTTGCTATGAGTTTCAGCCACAGATTCCACTAAAGACCCAGTTTACTGAAAGACACTGAATTCGGAGCTCAAGTCTGTCAAGTGGGTGTTTTTTTAGCTGAGTCAATGTTTAAGCTTTTGTTTCTTCCTCCTTACAATCTTTTCTTGCCTCCATACAGCACAGTGAGACATGAATTCTTTTACCGCTTACAACTCGAGCCAATTATTCCCATTCTGAGCAATGTATTGGTATGGATTTAGGTGGCCCTCCCAAGTCCCCACCAAGGCATATTTCAACTTTATTCAGGATTGAGAAGAAACTACCAGTGGTAAGATAGAGTTTCACCCGCTGTAGCTGTGAGATAAAAACTGAAACAAAAACATATAGATTTAATTCACAATAATGTTTTTAGGGGTACCATAATCGCGAACTTCACCTATCCTGATTGGGAGCTCAGGTAGTAATACAAGGAATTTGAATGGTTTTGGGATAACCAAGCAAATCCATCACCATTTGCTGTTTATACTTTCATACAACAAGCTACATAATTACATTTCTTTTTCTGCTATAGTGTGCAATACATTCAAATATTAAGCAAAATAACCTATACAAAGTGCCCAATTATGGCAATGTTTACATAGTTTAAAAAAAAAAACAGGAATTCTCGCAATGCAGCCTAAATCGAGGGTAGTAACCGAAAAGGCGCCAAACATTCTCAATTTAATTCCCACTTGGTTGACAAAGCATCAGAACAAAGATAAGTGGCTAAAAAAACAAAAAAGACACAAACAAAAAATAAATAATTTAACAATTCATTTGTTAGGTAGAATTAGTGCTTGCACAAAAAGACCAGCTTGTTAAGTACACATTATCTGCACTCTGTGTGGTAATGAATCTAGTCTGTATAGTGTGACTAATGCTGCTGTTTACGGATCCACAGTAAGAACTAATATAGAAATTGTTTATTCACATCGTGCTGCAGTTCTTCAGAAGTGCAACATCAAAATCAGTATAGGTGTAAATCCAGAGGCTAACATGGCAGATGTTTCTTTCTGAGGTTTAAGAGTCATGTACCAAATATCTACACTGAAGACAGAGGTGTAACAGAAACTAAGGCCAACTGTCTTGGTGCTGTGCATGAAGTGAACTTTTCAGTACCTAAAAATGTGGTCAATACCCCGTACCATATGGACGGTAACACTGCGTTAGTCATATTTTCGTGTTAGACAGTTTTAAAACTCTTGCGGTGGTCTAGCAGAGACCTGACTGGCTCATGGGTCAGTGACTGTGGTCAGGAGGGTGAGTCTATGATTTCATGGCTTGGTTATTCATGGTCTGTATTATAATGCCGAACATATCACTAACATTCAGACATCCAAATAAGCAGGTTGTGAACTGAATGAGATCAGGACAATGTGCTCAGTGGCACAGATAAGGACTATCATTAATTTTCAAAACCAGTGGAGAAAATTAAGTAGTTGGTCTGCACAGTCTTCAGGAGTCAAGTAGCAGGAAATAAGCAAAAATATAAGCTGTCACAAGGATTCTCATTAAGAGTTTAAAATCCATCCAACCACCTCTGAATCAATTTTCATTTTTTCTCCAACATTAAGAACCCTGAGATCCTCAGAGCACCTACCATTAGCAAGCAACAGAACTAATTCCTGTATCCTTCCTTTCCCCTTGTTAAGCAAAGTTTAAAATAATCCTCTTTTGGATATGTGCACAAACTAACCCACGAATCATCAACTTGAAACAGCAGTGACACCCGCCATACTTAAAATGGTTTATTTGCCAACCAGTACCATTATCATGTTCAGTGGACCCAAGTCCCACTCCTCTGGCAAGCTCATTCATATTTAACCTTTAAAAAAAGATTTAAACATTAAAAGCTTGTCTGCTCATTTTTTTGTCTAGCTTGGGAGGTAAAGAGTGTCAAGTTGTTTTTTTATCTACTAGCCTTCAAGAGTATTATGTGTTGAGTTATATGCTTGCTTTTTAAAAATAACAGTTAAAAAAAGGATAAAGTCCATGAGAGGCAGTCTGAGATGGGAGAGGAGCGAATGCACCTGGCACAGTAACGGGAAAAGGTGTACCATACAAAGACTGCTGAGGCACTGGGCTCCTCGCCTGGCCGGATGGAGATGGTGAAGGTTGGTTACAGACCAAAAAGAGCATCCTCCGAGTGCTCGGCCTTCTTCCTGCCTGCAGGATTCAGAGGAGCTGGTGCCTCCGTGGGTGGAGAAGGCAAATCAGGCACCATTTCTGCAGCTTTGGCTCGCTCTTCTAAGAACTTGTCGAACTCTGAAACAAATGTTTTTGTACAGAAAGAAAAAGCAAAAATTTTACTTTTAAATAGCATTAAATATGTCTAACAGACAAGCAACAGTTGCTTTTTGGTGACTGTGGTGCTTTTAATCTTTAGGCCCTTCCCCGTTACAAACTACTTCAAATGTTTACTTAGCGGGGACTGAGTGGTGCTACTTGTAATGCAATTTATTTAAAGGGAGAAAAAAAGGCATGATACCACAGATGTGCACCTCACTTCAGTGTAGTGGATCATCCGATAAGGCAATTTTTCCTTATTCTAACACTGGCTTCTCTTGTATTCCAGCCGTACAGAAGCAGAGCAAATTTCATGAAGGCTAGCTTTTCCAGATAATACGCTATTACTGGAGTAAGGTATGGAAGAATAATCTTACTGAATTTGGGGGAGTCGCCCATATTATCCCTTCTACACACTTTCAAAATTGGGGCTCCATCCATGTTTGCCTTTAAAATGTTTCCTATAGCAATATATATATATATATATATATATATATATATATATATATATATATAGTAGATGGACGGTCCCCTCAAGGGTCAGCAATTATTCCTGATAAACTGAAATGTCTTGCTCTTTGGTAGGTCAGTAACTTTTCCATAAACATTCGGGAGCAGGCAAATACCTGGACTGACCTTACATCAAAGCTGCCTTGCCCAAGAAAGACGCACCTCGATGAATGGGAAGACTACTCGTTGGTGTGATCTATATGTGTCGAAAAAGGGGCGGTAGAGAGGAAAGGGTGTGTGTGTGTGTGTGTGAGAGTGAAAGAAAGATACTTAGGTCATGTTGCAGCTGCACTATATTCTGTAAAGTACCCGTCTGCTTCAAACATTGACATATGGCTTTCAGAAGAACCAACTTTCTGCTACATGGATTCCACCAGCTTCATGTGCAAAGCATCTATTGATGCTGCCCATTTTCTCAAAAATTTTTTTTACAAGATGCTATTGTAGACTGTATGTGGGATGTAGTAAAAATTACTTACTAGTGTTACTCTTGTATTATGAGCACTTAGTGCTCCTTTCCCCAGGACTCAAGTTATGTCGTAGCCACAGGGCTAGGCATATGAAAATAGCATGCAATGCAGTGTTGACGTTTTAGGACCCGAGCAATTGCACTTGTGCTCCCAATTCGCTCACATCAAATATTTTTCTCTCAGGCAATACTTAAGGATACACACACAGAAGGGGGTGATAGGTAGGTGTTCTGGAGGAGGTGGCTATGAAACACAAGTCCAAGTTTCATTGCAATGAATAACTTGTATTCATCTCTTCCTTGAGGCTTATGAAAAGATTGAAAATCAGGAATTTATAAAGGGCAGGCAGCCTTAACTACCACCTGCCAAAATAATTTATTTAACAGAAATTGACCAAACAGAAAATAAGCTCACCTACAGCCGTCCATGGTATAATGCTTATATAAGGGATGTGAAAAAGCCCATGTGACTACTTTGCAGATACCCACCAAAAGAAAATAGTGCAGGAAAGTGAAAGATCTTGCCATTGCGCTCGCAGTATGCACATGAAGACTCTCCAGAGGCAAACCAGTTTACCTGTAGAATTGTTAGATGCATACATCAGCCAATACACTAATAATGCTTTGAAAGTGTTTTCCATGAAGGGGATGGGGAGGACACCACAACTGACGACCAGCCTGATGCAAGATCTACTTTCATTCTTTCTGCTAAGTAAAGTTTAAAGCAGTGCCTAATGTTCAACGCGTTAAGAATGTCGCTGGATGGACTAGAGAGAGAATGGGGACACAATCTACTGGGTGTCATACAAATCTAACAGGACTACAGGAAGGAATAACACATTGACAAACATTAGTCTAAGGCTCAGAACAGGAAAGAGCCCGAAGCTTGCCAACTAGGAAGGCAGAAATAATCACACTCAAAAGCACAACTATGACACCAATTGAAGGTCAATAGAGGCCAATACTTCGAAAGGATTATGTGCATAAAATAAAAAGATTATATTAAGACTCTCATAAATGGTGCAGCCTCTAAATTAGAGGACACCCATTTTACAAACCTTGAAATTAAAGCTTCATCGTCGTGTTTTATACAGAAAATCTTTGTGAAAAAGTCCCTGCAGGACCACAACAGCTGCCTCCTGGTAGCACCACAACTAAATGCCTCCACTGCAATATGCTTCCTAGCTTAAATGAAATCATCAAATGTACAAGAGTGAATTAATGGTCCTCTATCAAGGCCAAGTGGCAAAGCGATATCCACATGATATCTGAAAAAGCTGTGCAAGGCTTTATGTGGTAGTCTGCAAAACAGACAGGTTATCATCCAAAATGGCTAAACGGCGTTAAGTTAGACTATCACGTAGCAGACTTCCAAACTCAGAGATCAAAGGCAGGGGTGAAGCACCAAGTTATTTTGAGACAGGCTGTCTCTTCCGTCTGGAAAGCAGAGGGGAATATCTTTGCCTTCCAGATAGAAGGATCAAATCCAAGAACCAATCTGGCCACAGAGGGACCACCAGGATTAGCAGATCAACCAGGTGACTCTCTCAGCTTGACTATTACCCAAGGGGTGGAAAGGCATAGTGTGAACTCTGCAAGGTTAGGTGCAACACACACTCACATACAGAGAAGCAGAAAAGATCACACTTGCAGCTGAACAGATCGACTAATGTTGTCTACCAGTGACAGAAAATAATATTTGAGGGCACCCAAGCTGTTTAGTTCTGACTTATGTGAAGAATAAGTCAGTATGTTCAGGTAGTCTGCTTGCTGCTTGGGTGTGTGAGGATGTAGCTTGATAGACTGTCAAGAGACATGCCCTGAATTATCACTGGTTCCAAAGGTTGATTGGCAATCAGCAGAGCCAACGTGGGCAGGTGTTCCCATGTTTCTTGATATTAAACACATGTTGTATTGTTATTTGTTAAGCAGCAACTTTCTTGCTGCAAAGGGAGTGCAGGAAGGCCCTGAGGGATCAGATGATGCCTTCATCTTATGCATATAGATGTGGATGAGGGGGTCTATTGAGAACCAGAGTTCATCAACTTAGGATGATTCATATAACCTCAGCCTTAACAATTTTGAAACAAAAAGAAAGTCACTGATATAGGAGGACTGGGAGGACTTAAGCAATAACTTCCTCGAATCCTTTCGAGCCTTTTCAAGAGAGAGTGTCTGTGAGCCCACCAAATAAGTTGTTTAGGACCTTCTCAGAGATAGGGACACAGGTTGACTGCAGGTCCGATCACTTATCCCAGCAGGAAGCAAGATGCATTTGCATCTTTAAATGGCCTGGAGAGAACACTTGTACAAAGCATGACATCAGAAAACCATCAGGATGAGTGAAGGGTTCAGTTGTACAAAGGTTGCACAGAGGTTGGCCCACATTTGATGACGTGTCATAGTTACGTCAAAGAGGAGGAGTAGGAGCTACTACTATTCAGATGTAAAGCAAGTATTGCTGTTGGGTTGAGGGTTGAAAAGGGCTTGGTGTGTTGGCCATCCTGTGTTCATAGGCAACGAAAGCTAGCTGGAACAGCAGCAACATAATCATGCTGAGGGGAGGGGCTCTACACTAACAAGCCATCCATGGCCAAATGTGCTGACTATGTTTTACAACCACTTTGTCGGAAACACAAACATATAAATTTAATAAGAAGGGGAGCACCTGATACTCAACATTCCCATCGATGAACCTGAGAAACGTTCTGTGCTGGGGCAATGGAAGTAAGTGGCCTCCAAGTTGATTGTACACTACCATCAAAAGGGTTTCTGTGTAGTGGCTTTCTAGACTACATCATGCAGGAATATTCAGCACACCATAGTAGGTGGATGCTCCAGGACTTGATGAGTCAGCCATGCTTGTTTTTGTTTGACTAAAAAGATTTGAAAAAGTTATTCATGGACTGCAGCCACTTCATTCCCTGTGAGCTTGGTGAGCGATCTGTTAGTTTCCACTTTTGGTGAAAAATGCAAAATGTTTGCAGGAAGGAATCAAGACGCGAACGCACAAAGAAGCAGGTGGGCCTTAAAAGGCTTCCGGCTCAGCTTAGAGGAGACCAAGATTTAGCACTTGCTATGAGAGCCCCAATTTGCTCTTTGTGATCTACTTGCCGGTAGACTCATTGAAAGTATCTCATCATCAAAATTGAAGGTCCAGCACTTTGTTCTGCACTTCTTCCAAGAGGTAGCCAGAACTCACTCACCCCTGTTCTAGGATTACTAGTGCTGCCAGTAATACCAATATTCCATAGGTGAAAAAGCAGCAGAAGTCCATGTCATTCTGTCAGAGTAACGTAAGCCCTGGCCTGGGGCAAGGATGAATTCTGTACATATTCTTTCCAATGAAGTCAATGAACTTAAAGTCATTATCAAACAGCACAGAAACAGAGAAAGAATTGCCACACAGATGGATTCATCCAGTATTAGTCTGTGCTTGGAGACCGCCCTAACTGTTACCTACTAAGTTAGAGTAGGGTGTATTTTATGTTGTCCGCTTTGGTACAGTACACACCTACCATCATTAAAGCTTCATAGTGATGTTTCCACCTAGTTCTGGGGATTCCGTTCAGACCAGATTCTGAGTTGTCATATAATGTTTTTGGGGTTTCTGTTGTATCCAACGAGTGAAGTGATGGTTGAGCATGGGTCTCAACTACAGAAATACTATATGTGATCTTGTTAGATGACTGTGAGGCAGTGGCATATTCTTCAGGAGCAAGGTGTTTGATTTTAGGTCATAGGTGTTTGCAAAGGGTCCTGGGGTAGAATTCTGAGTGGGCACTAGAATTTACAACTGATATACCAAGACTACCAATGCAGTTGCACTCCAAATGGACAACCGACTTGCTGCTTTTAGACACCTGACTCTAGGGTTAGCAAAGGCAAGCAGTAAATGCTTACTTAAGGAAGTAGAACGGAGCAAGATCTCCCTCTCATGTTTTTGTGAGTCAACTGATGGGATGTCATTTAGTCTCAGAGCACCTGAATTCTAGTCACCAGGATGGTGCATGGATCTAAAGAGTAGAAGTAAGAGGGCCAATAGCAAATGCCCTGTTCTTAGTTTTAGGAGGACTTTGACTTGAGTTCAGATCATCATCTATATTTACGGTGCTATGAAACAATGGTTTTTGATTAACTCAGAATCAATCGTGGTCCTACAATGCTGATATCAGGAAATTACCAAGTGGTTGTGTACTTAGGAAGGGAACCCAAAAGAACCACATTAGGGGAAACGTTTGCACAGGAATCTAAAAGTATCTGCTTCAACCAGACGCCTGGAAAAGAACTGGAGGAACACCAGGTCAACAGACAACAACTCCACCTAGAAGGACGCCATGATGGACTACCACAACCAAATCAGGATAACGAAAAGGAACCTCATCCACAACAAAATCCTCACCAACTCCACCAACTCCAAGGAACTCTTCAATGTCATTCAGGAATTCACCAACCCACTCAGCGAAGCCACAGACATCACCCCGTCCCAAGACCTCTGCGACAAGCTCGGAACCTACTTCCACCTCAAGATCAGAACACTCTACGACAACTTCAGCGACCACCCACAAGACACCTCAGCCAGCCCACCGCCTCCCCAAGACACCAGCCAGCCCACCATCTCCAACTGGACACCAATAACGACCATGGACACCGCCGTGGCCAGCCGCAGCCATGAAAGGCATCCACTCAGGGGCCCTCACCGACCCCTGCCCCCGCACATCTACCACAGAGCCGCAGACACCATGGCGCCCCAACTACAACACACCATCAACACCACCTTCATAACAGGCACCTTCCCAGATGACTGGAAGAGCGCCAAAGTCAGGCCCCTGCTCAAGAAGCCCACGGCCAACCCTAAAAACTACCTGCCCATCTCGCTTCTCCCCTTCGCAGCCAAAGTGGCAGAGAAAGCAGTCAACAGGGAACTGACACGATTCATCGAAGAGTACGCCGTCCTCGACCCGTCCCAATCCGGATTTCGAGCCAACCACAGCACCGAGACCGCCCTACTTGCCGCCACAGACGACATCCGCACCCTCCTGGACCAAGGCCACTCCGCAGCCCTCATCCTCCTCGACCTGTCTGCAGCCTTCGACACCGTCTCTCACCGCACACTAGCCGCTAGACTACACGACGCCGGCATACAAGGAACTGCTCTAGACTGGATCCACTCGTTCCTCACCGGAAGAAGCCAAAGGATCAGACTACCGCCCTTCCTCTCCGCCCCCACGGAAATCACCTGCGGAGTCCCACAGGGGTCATCCCTGAGCCCAACCCTCTTCAACATCTACATGGCACCCCTCGCAGACATCGTCCGACAACACGGCCTTAACATCGTATCCTACGCCGACGACACCCAGCTCATCCTCTCCCTGACCAAAGAACCCACCACCGCGTAACTCAACTTCCAAAGAGGAATGCAAGAAGTTGCAGTCTGGATGACCAACAGCTGCCTAAAACTCAAAGCAGAGAAGACTGAAGTCCTCATCCTCGGAACCACCCCTTCAGCATGGGTCAACACCTGCTGGCCCCCCGCCCTCGGAAGCCCCCCTACCCCCTCAGACCACGCCAAGAACCTCGGCATCATACTCGATTCTTCACTCACCAAGAACCGACAGGTCAACGCCGTCACCTCCAGCTGCTTCAACACCCTCCGCATCCTCTGGAAGACCTTCAAATGGATCCCCCCCGAGTCGAGGAAGACAGTCACCCACGCACTCATCACCAGCAAACTCAACTATGGCAACGCACTCTACGCCAGCATCAACAAGTCCCTACTCCGCAAACTGCAAACAATACAGAACACCGCGGCCAGACTCATCCTCGGCATCCCCGACGCGAAAACATCAGCCAACACCTGCGGCGACTCCACTGGCTCCCGGTGGAGAAGAGAGTCACCTTCAAAATCCTCGCCCACGCCTACAAATGCCTGCACAACAACGGACCCAAATACCTCAACGACAGAATAAACTTCCACGTACCCAAAAGAAACCTGTGTTCATCCAACCTCGCACTGGCTGAAACCCCCCGCATCCACAGAGCCAGAGCAGGCGGAAGATTGTTCTCTCACATTGCAGCCAAAACCTGGAACGAGCTACCAACACATATCAGACTCGCACCCTCCCTGAACACCTTCAGGAAGACGCTCAAGACCTGGCTCTTCGGCTGAACGGCGCAGCACCCCCCCCACCCCCTCCCCAGCGCCTTGAGACCCTCACGGGTGAGTAGTGCGCTTACAATTCCCTGATTGATTGAACCAGGGGGTCAATCTGCTTCGCACATTGGGGCATCTTGGGACCCCTGTAAGGTATGCAGTAGATTTAATCTGTGATGGGACCTTGTAAGAACTTTCGTAGGATTAAGTATGGCTACACCTCCCGATTCAGGAATAGTCGAGGATGTACATGACATTTAAAGTGCCTGGATACGGGGGGATGGAAAAATGTATAGATTGCCTTTATTTATTGTTTTTGTCTTCCCTATGTAATTTCTTGAGGTCTCCAACAAGAATATGCTGTACCACCAACATTTTTTATATATTGATCTCTGTAGGCTGCTCTTTGATTTATATATATTTGTGTCCTGCACAAAAATCAATAAAAAGATTTTTTTTGAAAAGTATGGCTACACCTGGAAAAGCAGACTTGAGCCATGAGGGGAATTTGGTATGCCATGGGGACAGGTATCCTTAGTCTGCAAAGACATACTGAAGAATACACTGGTGTTCGGCATGGGATACTTCTTGGTGTTCACCTTAGTGTAGCTGCTACAAACTGGCATTGGATTTGAAGGATCCATTACCAACAGTCCAGAGATTATGTTTTTGAAAACAGGCTGGTTCAAAAATGCCCACTAAGAAAGCACATTCCATAGTGTGCATCTAGGCAAGAAGAGTTTAGCAACCAAATACTGGAGGGAGCTACTGCTCAATGCTATTTAGAAAATCATAATCCCAACCAATAAATTAAGCCACTTGGGAGGTAGTTTCACTAAGACAGTCGATTCTCTAATTAATGGTAACTTCTCTTACAAGCTCAATAGATATGGAGAAACAGAAGAAACATTCAACAACCTACCTGTGTAGAATTCCCAGATGTATGACTAGCAAGTTGCCTCTGGTTTTCTACCTTTTCTCCAGTATTGGATCTTTCATAGATTCACATGCTTGAATCATTCCCCGTCGAAGTGGGAGTCCCACGGTAACATAATAAAGCAGTATGTTTCACTATTATAGGCTATAATGCCAATGAAAAAGTCAGTTTAATAGCCTATGTCCTTTTTAAAAAAAGGATCAAACTTGAACTATAACCAATTAGGCGACAGCACTCCCAACAGAGGCGGAGTCCTTCAGATTTTCTACTGCACGTCGTGTGAAGGGAGACTCCTTGAACTCTGCTCAGTTTCTTCAGCTATTTCTTATTTTTGGATCATCCAAGATTATATTTCATGTTTCATTCCTCTGACCCTAGCACTAATATGTCAGAGTAGCGGAAAACAAGGTAATGGACTACAAAATACGTCTAACCTTTTCCTCAAAAACTCTCACGTTCAGAGAGAAGAGGCTATTATTGAGACTACAGAAACTTAAATCGGTCACTTCTGATGAGGACAGTGAGGATTCCTTCACCTCACAGGAGACGTCAAAGGGCGAGGTAGCGCCAAGGGTCTCCAGAGGGCGAACAGAAAAGTCACAAAAAAGACTTACCATGAGTCTTGATAAGGGGGGGGAGAGGGAGGGGGAGGGGGAGAGGGAGGGGGAGAGGGAGGGGGAGGAGGAGGGAGAGGGAGAGGGAGAGAGAATTGGAAAAAAACTCCCTGTTCAGCCCTGACACTACATCAGAGAAATCCTCAACCTGACAATGAGACGTCTACGGCAAAACCGCCGTCAAAATCATCGTTAACAACCTTGCAGACTATTACTGCCTCACCAATAACGGCCTCTTTTACGACGGCCTCATCTACGAATGGCCTCATCTACGAATGGCCTCATCTACGAATGGCCTCATCTACGAATGGCCTCATCTACGAATGGCATCATCTAGGACTGTCGTCTAGGACAGCCTCGTCTACGACAGCCTCGTCTCGGACGGTTGTCTATGATGCCGGCCTCGTCTGCGATAACCTTGTCTACGATAACCATGCACTATGACTGCCTCATCTACAATGGCATAGTCTACGACTGCCTAGTCTGTATCCTCTACGACGGCCTCGTCTATGGCGAAGGCTGCATTGATGACAAATATTGTCTACGTCAACCTAGTCGTGTAGTCTGCCTCGTTGACTATGATCTTGATGACAATACAAACAAAAAAAAGCACCGTAGTCATCAACAAGAACAAAAGACACAATCCAGAATAACGTAATGTCACGATTTAAAGGGACTAATACGAGCCTGTCTACAACAGTCAGCAATATATGGAGAGGCAACATGTGGAGCAATTTCACCACTTCGCTCCGCCTCCACCTTCAGAGCATGGGTCAGGTCTATGTAGGTGTAGTACTAGGACTACATGGCATGTTACAGGATTACTACTAAAATTTTCCTGAGCCTGCAAGGTCACATAGTGCACGATATGTCACAATCCTCCGATGCTCCTGCCACTGAAAGAATGATCCCAGTGTCAAATATTACCATGCTTCCCCGGAACAACCCGTTCACATCTGGTGATGATAGAGAGAAGGCCCACAACCCAGTGGATTCCCCATCAGATGATTTTTGATGGTTTCGAAACCTTTAAGGAACAAGTGGCCAAACGCTTCCAACAGCAAATAAGCAATAGTTTGTTCTCTTTCTGATTTTAAATAGAAAAGCTCTGAGACCTATTCCATTTGTTGACATATCCGGGAGGAATTATAATCATGGAAAACCCTATCACTCATAACCCTGGCTAACCAGCAAGGAGAAGTTCTCAACTATGCCCGGTGCTACTGTACAGGCTGCCAATTCACTGGCAATACGGGGCAGGTATTACCACCAGATGTAGTCAGACATTGCCACATACATAGAATTTCAGCCGGAAAACAGAAAGGGCAGAAACAAAAAAAAATTCTGCAGGGGGCGAAATGTCCTCATCAGTAAACATAGATTGCGCTATACATATAGATTTAATAGGTTTCCCACAACTGGCAGGGTCAGTGGTCCTTAGATACCAAGGTTGGTTCAAGGCCACAACATTTATAACCTGAGGTGCAAATGTATCTAATATTTTTTCCTTATCATGGTGATGCTCTGTTTGGCAAGCACGGCGACGATGCCTTGCAAGCAGTCAAGGCTGACTCTGACATCGCAAGTTCTTCTGGCACTTTCAATTTCAAAAGAAGCACCCTTTAGAGCAGAGGTCTTAAAACTGTGGGGCGCGCCCCCCGGGGGGGGGGGGGCGTGGAAACACCTCTGGGGGGGCGCGAGCTCCACAGAAAGAATTCCCCTTAACATCACTCATTCCGACGTCTGAAGCACGTTTACTGCCATGTATTCTCGAGGTTCGTGGCCATCGTAAACAGGACTCTATTTTGATTAGAGGCAGCAGTCAGAGTAAATAAAGTGGAAGTGTCAACTCTGACGTTCCTCTAATCCGAGACACAGCAGCATAAAGGCAGGAAATGGCAGCGAATTGCACTTCCATACAAAATTAAACTTAAAAACATATACTGCTTTGCAGGGAGAGGGGTGCTTTTTCCCTGCCCTTCGCCTTTCTTGCTGCTCCCTTTTGGCCTCCTTGCTGGTGCCTTTTACATCAGTTCATCACACTGCTGTCTAGACATTTGAAGCTACTGGTAGGATGTTTAAACATTTTTCTGCAGGGTAATTTCCCTATTCCCCCATCCTCGCTCTACTTCTGTTTATTTACCACTGCCATACATAAATTGGGTTTTGCCTCACAGCAGGACACTCGTACAAACATGCTCACTCAACAGGTGTTCAGTGTCAGACAAGCAGACATTCTTTCACACATAAACACACACATGTAGAATATGCGACAGTTCCCCCTGCTGTTCACGCATTTGAAACAGGGAAAGGTTCACAAAACTTGGGTGGGTTTAAACACCCAGAAGGGAAAGGAATATTAGTGACTCAAAGTAATATCCAGAAACTTAACCCTGCGCTGGTCCTTTCAGATTGCAGCCACTGAGTCACTCCGATTCTACAAATTGTGGGTTGCATAAAAGGTAAACTTCTGGAGTAATCTCTGTGGACCTTCTCAAGGTCAGGGTGATGCTTTCTTTACTGAGAATCTTACTAAAAGGCAAAGGAACACCCTGGTAACCAGACAAAAAGGAGCCATTAAATAAAAATAAGCTGAAAAAAATAGAGTGCTTTGAGGTCTTACACAGGGTGTAAATGCGCTGTGCAAATTCTTATGACCTAGTGTCCTTGCACTTTGTTGTCAAGAGGTCTCAGTCGAGAGTCTTATCTCTGTGAGTCCTGGCATTTTAGCTAACAGCAGTTTAGACTCTGCAGATCTGCTATGATGCAGGCATTTTCAGAGCCTGAAGCAAAATTACATTTGTCATAGTATTTTCCATAATACCCAGGCGTTTTCAGGCCATTTGTTGCAGTTTTGCACTCCTTCCTGTTCATTAGTGATAAGGCTGTCAAGAAGCTGCGTGCACATCCTTAATGTAGATTCGGCCCATTAAACCCTCATAGTTGCTGTGGATTCCTATCCCAGCTCTAGTCAAGGAGGCCATTTTCGTTGCCTCCACCAGGGCCCATGGTATCTATACCGCTGTCACATGACAATACAAGATAAACATATATGGCAGTGAGAATTTCAATTGATTGAGTTGTATCTTCAGAGCAAAGACCTTGCCCCGAGAATGATGTGGTTGCCAGGTCTGCCAACATTCTGCTTGCTTGCTGGATCAGGCTGCACAGTATTAGATGTGGTCCTGAAAGGTGGGGTTCAGGCACTGACCTTGTGGCGGTTTTCCCTAAAAGAAAGTTTTCCATTAAAGGGTGTTGCATGAGTTCAGTGGTTGTGGGCCAGATTTACAGCTCACAAATCTTAACTTTAACAAAACCCTGCTAATGGTGTTTTGCTGTTGTGAAAATTAGTTGTCAATTAACACCTCAGGGTTAAACTAGTTGTCAAAGATACTAAATCCCAACTTCCAGAAATTTTTGTGATGGGGGGCCCCCCCGACTCCTAAAAAATATTGCCGGGGGGGGGGGCTTGGCCTAAAAAAGTTTGAAGACCTCTGCTTTAGAGGGACCCGTAAAAGAGATACTTATCTGAATAAAGGAGGCTACCAGAGTTATCAGACTTAGTAACCCTATCAGTAGCCCTTAGGCTAGTTTACCTGCAGTGATAACGTTCTGGTACTGCTTACGCCATCCTGCGGGAGAAACAATTCCAAAATATTGTCATTTATGGCGGATAATAGCATCGGACAAATAAGTCTTGGATCTCATCACATATTGTCAGAAGTTAGAGTTCACCAAGATTCCGCCCACCACTCCACCAAAAAGAGGGCACCCACATCACATCCATCTGCTTCGGAAGGGAGTGCTAGCTACGCTAACCAAAGGTTCAATAGAGAAAGGCCCACAATCTCAGCAAGGAACAGGCTTCTATTCTCGGTTTTTCCTCATAGACACGAAAACAAAGGCTTGGCAATCCATCACAGACCTCCAGAAATTAAACAAGTATTTCCGGAAACAATACTGTTAGGTGGTCTTTCTCTCCGACATCACGACAGCTCTGAATATAAAGGATTCATACTTCCACATTAGCTCCCATGCATCAAAGTTTTCCCATTTGGCCTCAAATCAACTTACAGCATTTTTACCTACAGCCAAGCCCTGTGGCAGTTTTTTTCAGAACGGAGGGTCATCAGGTATTCCCCTACCTCGACAACTGGTTGGTAAAAGCACCATTGGCATTTCAATTGTCCAAGGCCACAGAGGCTTGCCTAAAGTTGTTTCATAAACTAGGTCTCCTTGTGAATTATCAAAGATAATCAACTCCTCCATCCAAGATAATTCTGTTACTAAGGCGCAACACCAGATACTGGCCAAGACAAAGACTTTCTATCCCAAGACAAACAACGAAGGCTCTAGGAACTGGCTCTCAAACTAAAAAAACCTACAAAAAAACCCATTCAGTGAGTCTGTTCAATTAGCTTCTGGGCATCATGTCCTCAGCAATCAATATGATCCCTCTTGCACACCTGAACATTTGAGCCTTCCAGGAACAGCTACAAAAACAATAGATTCAAACAAAAGAATCATTCAAGTGGCTGGTGATCTTCAGACAGGCATGATGAAAGCTCTAGCCTTGTGGTCCCTGACCTCCCACCTATCAGATGACCTCACTCTCTTACCTTAAATACCTCACTTTGTAATGACTACAGATGCCGCTCTGGAAAGCTGGGGCGGTCATCTACAGAATCTGCAAATTCAAGGAAGGTGGTCTTTGCTCCAAAAGAGCATGCTTATCAATCGCCTGCAGCTCAAAGCCTACTAACTCAGTCTCCAAGCTTTCCTGCCAATGATAGCAGAGCCTTCGGTGTTAGTTTGCACGGGCAATACAATCAGCATGCAATGAAGCAGCCTCCACGAATCGGTCGGCGCTCAATATGATCTTCTTGATCTTGGGCAAACTGGCTCTAGATCTCTTTGCAATAAATAAAACCTGTAAATGCTAATTCTATGCAAGTTGTCATCCACATCCATGATCGTGGGGAATACCTTTCGACAGATGGCCCGGGATCTATGCTTACCTTTTCCCCTGATATTTTTAATACCAAAGGTTCTCAGCAGCAGGAAGGCAGAGTGGTGTTGTCTCATCCTGATAGTCCCCAGGTGGCCATTGCAGCATTGGTTCACTGAGCTTCTCCTGCTATCTGAATACAACCACATTCACCTTCTAACATCCCGTAAACTTTTGACGATGAACTAAGTCCAACATCCTTCATCCGGACCCGACTTCTCTACTCTTATGCACACAGCTCCTAAATTCCATGAATTCAAAGATCTCAATGATCCTCAGGACTGCAGGTGTATTCTCTCTAAGTCAAGGTGGAAGCCTCAATAAAGACATGTAAACTGTAATGGAAACGTTTCTGCCTATGGCGCCACAAATGGAACCTACATCCTCTACTAGCACAATCTGGCAGATAACTACCCTGTCTCCCCTTGCTAGCTTAGTTATGGTTGGTACATGCGTCTGCTAATGTACGGCTTGCAGCAATATCAAGATATAGATACTCATCACATTTTCTCTCTTTCTAGTCTTGCAGACTCATCAAATAGCTCATGAAAGATTTATTATGAGTTTTTCCCTCAAGTAAGGGCTTCTTCCCCAAACAGGCACCTGAACAGAGTTCTAGCTCAACTCATGAAGAGCTCATTCACACCCATTCACAGAGCACACCTCATATTTCTCACATGAAAGGCCGCCTTGTTACTAGGCACTCCCTCCAACCAGAACGGTAGAGGAGATACAGGTTTCTCAACTCAAGAACCTTCTTGAGCCTCCATAATTTAGTACTTCTCAGAACCAATACAAAAATGTATTCCCAAGTTTTCTTCAGATTTTGCCTTAATGAACCTATAATGTTTGAGACTTACTTCCAGAATCCAACATCACGAGCTGAGAGGTCTATTCATATGCTATGATGTGATATCTAAATTTCTACTTACATCGCTCTAAACAACTCATGAGAACTGACCAACTGTTGGACTCAGATAGACACACTCGTAAGGGTGCTCCAGTCACGATGGCAACCATTCCTCGATGAATTTCAGCTGCAATCCAGTTCTGCCACTCAAAGGCTGGCAAGGCCCTCACAGCGAAAACCAGGGTGCACTCAACTAGGACAGTTTCCACCTCAACTACTTTGTTTGAGGAAGTGCCTCCGGAGAAGATATGTTGTGCTGCGACTTGGAAGAGTGTGCATGTAATTCATGCAGCATTATTACCTGGAAAAGGCACAGCGCAGTGATGCAGCGGCTGGACAGGTTTTACTACACTACTTATTTCAATAAGGGGAGCCTCTTTTGGTTCCATGTGTTCGCTTATGTATTTATGCAAATTTTATGGTATAAATATATATTTATAAGGGAGTGACAATGGTGGGGGCGCTATTTGGAGATTGCATGCTGTTGAACCACGCAGACTTTGTACCAGAACAGGATCTATCAGACTCACTGTTCCTTATACATGCAAATATCACATAGTACATCAAGCTACACTGGGCTCCGGATGGCACTGAACCCACCACACATGAATTTGTACACTCTGTGTATTTAAGGAGAAATGGCAGACACTTAATACAGTGGCTATATCGAGGCCTATGAACACATTTAGCAGTACCCTCAACACAGCTGCGGGAAAAGTGGGGGCACCACCTGGGCAGGGGGTTACAGGACAAGGAATGGAATGCTCTTCAAATTCATACAATATATGGTACTGCACAGGACCTACCTTACACCACACAGACTGCATGCTATTTTTCCGAGAGTATCTGCGGCATGCCTCAGATGCTGTGAACAGGATGCAGATTTATTACACGTTATGGGCTTCTCCCACTCTCCCATCCTACTGGGTACAAATCGGTACAGCGTTGGAGGAAGTGATGGGAGGGACTAACTTGCATACAGCTGAAAGTTGCTTGTTGGAGCATGGACCCCCGCCCCAAAAACTACAGTGTGCAGGCAAAATTCACAGATCTGGCACTTATCCTCGCGTAACGCCTGTTAACTAAAAGCTAGAAGTTGGCATCCCCCCTAGGCATATCAACTTAGTGGGAAGATGTTTTACAATGGCGGAAGGTGGCGCGCTCCGCAGAGGAGACTACATGGGGTTACGGAAAACACTGATAACATGGAAAGGGACACCCTACTAGAATCCTTTAAAACCCTAGACATAATGAACACCGCCTGCAATTACTCCGTCTGGCTGGACTCTGAGCGGAAACTTGTAGGATACGGTCTCATGGCGTAACACCTGAATATTACAAAATAGATGTTATATATATATATATATACACACTTACATAATTGGTAAAGCCCTGGACACTCCCACATACCATACTGTATTAAGGTCAATGCCCATGTTTGAATCAATTAGGAAGGTACTGACAATACAGCTAAGTTCACTCATGTCCCGATTCCGAATGTTGGTAGCCGCCAGTAAGGGGAGGTGGGAGGGATTTTGAAGTTTACCATATTCAGAGATAGTAATGTAATGTATACAAAGTTCTGCACGGCACAAATACTGAACTCTGTACGGCTTAAATGTCTGCTGCTGACTTGCATTTTTGACAAAACGCAAGTTATATGTAAACAGAGGACTATTCGTTATACTTGAAGTGCAGTACTGCGATAACATCCTGTATTGTATATACTATGAAAACCCAATAAAGTTTGTGATTTTTTTATTATTATATATTTATATATTAATTTATTAAATTGCATATGAATATGTTATGTATATATTTGCTACCCATCATTCACTATTTGAGCTAATACTATAAGATATACAAATACAGTAACTACTTGCTATTCTGATTCAAGCATGTGAATCTATGTAAGATCCAATACTAGAGAAGAAAATAAGTTACTTACCTGTAACTGCAGTTCTCCAGTATTGGTATCTTTCATAGAATCACATGCGACCCACCCTCCTCCCCGGATAGGCTCCCCATATAGCTCTGGATTATTTATACCCACTTGTGCTTGAAAATCTGAGGGACTCAGCCTCTGTTGGGAGTGTTGTAGAGGGTGCTGTCGCCTGATTGGTTATAGTTCAAGTTTGGTCCTTTTTTAAAAAGGACCTAGATAGGCTATTAACTGACTTTTTCATTGCCATTATAGCCTATGATAGTGCTACATGCTGATTTATTACGGTACCGTGGGACTCCCACTTCGACGACAGGGAAGGATTCAAGCATGGGAATCTATGATGATACCAAATACTGGAGAACTGCAGCTACAGGTAAGTGACTTATTTTCTTCCAAGAGCACCCACCCCAAAAAAAGATAAAATTCTCAGAGCCACTGGAATTTATACAGTATTCATGTGACTCGAATAAACCTTGCTCAAGATCACAAGCAGATAAACCAAAAGAAAAGGTACCATTACATTTGACTACTCTGAAATCGAGAAGGTTAACTTCAGCAACTATGTCAATTAATGGTAAATTCAGGTTAACAAAAGTAATGGATCTAAAGAAGTCAATGAATTTGAAACAGTTCTTTCTGTTTAGTTCGTCCTTAGCAGTCTTGTACAATTATCACATTCTGATTTTAAAAGGCAATTATGTGCCCTAGCCTAGCTTATATGAAGTATGGAGATAAATCACAGATATCTCAATACCAAGGGAGATGATAAGTTGATGATGAGTTTGTATAACTGCACAGATGAGAGGAGATGCCTCGCATTCCAAAACATACATATGAGTTAGCATCAACAAAATGGGTAAGCAGCTAAAATCAGAGGAAATCATGCAGTGATCTGGAAGGAAGGAAAATGTTACTCACTCAGTAAGCATCTGTTTGTGGCATGTAGTGCTGTGCATACTCCTGCCATCTAGTAATAGGGTTGGATATGTACAACTTGTTTTTGTTCGAAGAAGTCTTTAGAGCCACCAGGTATTGTGACTCCTCCCTTAGCTAGTAATGTGCATAGTTATATTGTTTTCCCGCGCGGCATGCGAGGATGGAGATGGAGCATGAGACTGTGTAAAGATGTCCATGCAACAAGTAAGAAAAGTTAAAGAGAAAGAACGTATCTCCATCAACCATAGACTTCCGGGGAGGAGGGTGGCACATTTGAATGTACAGCACTACATGCCACTAACAGATGCCTACAGGGTACGTAACATTTACTGTTTGTGGCATGTGTAGCTATAACTACACATGCTGTGCATAGAACAAAAAGCAGTTCCTCCATAAGGCAGTGCTTAGCCACAGGATGTTGCAGAAGATTGAAATAGTTTTCAGAAGACAGCCTGGGCCACCTGGGCCTGCTGTCTCACTAGGATATCCACCCAGTAGTGTTTGGTGAATGTGTGTGGTGTGGACCAGGTAGCTGCTTTACAGATAAACTATTGGAATGTTGTGTAGGAAAGCCATTGAGGCTGCTTTTTTACATGTAGAATGTGGCCTTGGCGGAGTCAGGAGCTGCCTTTTGGCTTTGGCATAGCAGGTTTGAATACATTTGACTATCCAGAGAGCTGTCCCTGCTTTCGAAATGGCGCTGCCCTTATGTGGTACTGAATAGGCTACAAATAACTATTGTGTTTTACAAAATGGTTTTTTTCCATCAATGTAGTACATGAGGGCTCTCTTTCCGTCTAATGTGTGAAGGGCTTTTTCTGCTACTGAATTTGGTTGTGGGAAGAACACTGGTAGTGTATTTGTCTGATTAAGATGGAAAGAAGAGATCACCTTAGGTAGAACTTTGGATAGGGTTTACTTTGTCAGCATGTACCTTAAAAAAGGCTCCTCTAACGTGACTGCTTGGATCTTGCTAACACATCTGAGGGAATCATTGCAACTAAAAAAGCCACCTTCCAGGCAAAAAACGGTAAGGGCAAAAATGAAGGGGCTCAAAGGGGGACCCTATGAATCTAGTGAGGACTGCATGGAGGTTCCTGGATGGTTCTGGGGTATCCTGGGGGGGGGATAACCCTCTTGAAGCCTTCCATGAAAGCTTTAATAACAGGGAATCTGAACAGAGGAGTGCTCGCTGCTCTGCATGTATGCTACTGCTGTAGCTAAATGAAATCGAATGGATGTGTAAGCCAAGCCGGAGTCCTGCAAATGCAAAAGGTAGCAAACAATGTCCTGCACTGTTGGTTTTAATGGGTCAATGTGTTTGCATCGACGTTAATCTGTAGTTTGGCTCTGAGTAGTCCTTCAGAGTCAACGTTGAGCCACCAGAGGGCACTGATGGAACTGTTTGCGTCGAAGCTGTCCGGGTCTTATGCAGCTGGCTTGGTGCTCCGAAGCCATAGGTCGTAGCCGGCCACGACTGGGAGCCAGGGGCGGCCCAGAAGGCTGTGTCCCTGAATGCAGGCTTAATGCCCGGCCCCCGGAAGGGCGGTGAACATGTGGTACTCACTACAGTCATCTTCTGATGTTGAGCCGTGGTCGGCTGTGGATCTAGGTTCTCAGAGTCCAACGGTCATTCGGGTTCCAGGCTGAAGGTCACGGCCTGTTTGGCGTCGACGTCTGCTTCTGATTCCTCCCCTTCAAACTCCTCCCCAAAGATGTCAGGAGGATCATAGTCACGATGTTTTTTCATGAGACGCAGAGCGAATAGATGGTCCTATCAATTCCGCATGGTCTTTTTCAACCTGAACGCGAGGCAGGCAGATCAGGAAACCTTACTGTGGCCCGGGATAGACAAAGGTTGCAGTCCATGTGCCGGTCTGTTCACGAGTACTTTGAATTACGGTGTGGACAGTATCTGAAAGGTGTCTTTTCCATCACAGTTTTACCCTTCTCGAGCATGAGACTTTATGAAAGAGTCCAGAAAGGGGTGAGGCTCTAGGCAGGCATCAATGACACGGTCAATGCAAATCCGCAGGAAAAAACGTAGGTGCACCGAAGGATTGTTCGAAGGCTACCGGGAATGGAGAACTCGAGAGACCCAGACTGTTAGACTTGGCATCTTTTGGCGTGTTTCCCCTGAGTTTTTGCTTTCTGACCTCCCGGTTTTGACTCCGTTTGTGCTGGCTTAGAGTTTCTGCGCACTTTTCTCACTGCTGATCAGGGGTAAAGTGCAAGTGCTCCTGTGATAAAATGTGTTATGGATTGGTGTTTCCATGATTGGATATTTGATTTACTTGTTAGTCCCTAGTAAAGTGCACTGAGTGTGCCAGGGCCTGTAAATCAAATGTTACTAGTGGGCCTGCAGCACTAATTGTGCCACCCACGTGAGTAGCCCTGAAAAGGTAACTCAGACTTCCCATGGCAGAGTCTGCGCGCAGTCTGGTACTGCCATGTCGACTTGGCAAGTGCACCCACTTGCCAGACCCCAACCTTCCCTTTTCTTACATGTCAGCCACCCCTAAGGTAGGCCCAAGGTCCCCTGTGGGCAGGGTGCAGTGTATGTGAAAGGTAGGACATGCCCTGATGCGTGTGGCATGTCCTGATAGTGAATTACTGCCAATTTCGTTTTTCACTATTGCAAGGCTACCTGTTCCCCATAGGGCAGAATGGGAAGTTTGTTTATAACATCTTATAAACATAACTGGCCCTGGGAACTAGGTAAGAAAATAAAGTTTAGTTTGCCTGAACTCAGAATCTAAAGATGCATCTTTTAGTGAAGGTGATTTTTACATTCTGTGTTTGAAAATACCACTTTTAGAAAGTAGGTATTTTCTTGCTCACTCATCCTGGGTGCCTCTGTTGGAATGTGGATTGCCTGTCTGGGTTTTGGATGACAGAAGGCTGGGGAGCAGGAGTGGCTCCAGATAGTCTAGGTGAGTCAGGAAAGGGCTGAATAGGCCTGGGCTGCAACTGGGGAAGGGAGAGATTTCCTTGCACCTCAAAGGGCCTGGTCTGCCTCTGACAATGCCGTCTCCACCTCCTGCCAGGAAGTCACACCAGAGAAGGCAGAACTGGTTCTGTCTGGGCACAGACACTCTCTGCTCAAAGGATCAAAGGATTTTGGGATATAAATATTGGGGCCCAGACCCCTGAACTGTAGAACTCTTTTGGATCAAGAAGACTGCCAAGAAGAAGAGCTGGAGAAGCTGTGAGGAGGAACTACCACTTTGCTGTGTGCTATGCTGTGTTGGCCTGCAGTGGCTGCTTCTGTCTTGGGCAGTGAAAGGACTGGACTGAACTTTCTGCAATCTACTTTGTGAGTTTCTCCAAGGGCTTGAGGTTGAGCTTGCCCCCTGTTCAAGAAGTCTCAGGCACAACAAAGACTTCAAGCTCTTCTGCCCTCAGCACTGGGGACTGTGTGTTTTGTGCTGCAACAGAAGAAAAGCAACTCGCGACGTCTACGACGCCGCTGCCGACTCCGTGTCCTGAAGGCACTGCCGCAATGCCGCACCGCGACCCTGGTCTCACCGACAATGCCTGCTGATGCCGCCACCGAGCCGCTGCTCGCACCGTGACCTGTAGGCACCGCACTCCGTACCGCTTCGCGACGGCGCCTTGGCATCGCAGAGAGCACCGCCGCAATGCCGCACCGCGACCCTAGTCTCACCGACGACGCCTGCTGATGCCGCCACTGAGCCGCTGCTCGCACCGCGACCTGTGGGCACCGCACTCCGCACCGCTTCACGACGACGCCTTGGTATCCCAGACGCCGCCGCTCCACGCCGAAATCTACGCCGCTGCTTGCACCGTGGTTCGAGGGCACCGCTCGTAAAGTTACACGGCGCACCGCCCTCATCCCGCACCGCAGCCTTGGCCTACCGGCGCCGGCACCATCGACTCCAGTTTGCCAGCCGATGACAGCGCTTCAGCAACGACGACGCTGCTGCTTGCACCGTGACCTGCCAGCACCGCGATGAGCACCGCCTTCATCTCGCAACGCGACCCTGGTCTCACCGACGCCGCCACCGAGCCGCTGCTCGCACAGCGACCTGAGGGCACCACATGCCGCACCGCTGCACTTAGCACCGCAGCACCCGGCGCCTGCCGACGCCAGCGCTCCTGACTTTAGCAGAGAGGAGATCGATCTGCAACGCGTGTGACTTCGAGGGCCCCGACGACCCTGCACCGACCTCCGGGACCGACGCCTGCGGACGCCGTGCTTTCGGAAGCCCAACGAGAGGTCGCCGACGTCCTGCATTTCTAAAAAGGTACTGTTTGCGGGTCTTCCCGACACCGTAGCTGACCCGCGACGCCGCGGTCAGCCAGAACTGTTTGGATTTGTTTGCTCACGACGCCGTGATAGCCCCGGACGGAGCTATCGACATCAAGGAACTGTTTTTAAAGCATATTTTGATAACTGAAGATTTTGAAGTACTGTATTGGGGATTTTTATCGTTTTTGGTCTCGTCTTAAGTATATAAAAATATTGGATATTTTTCTAAACTGGTGTGGTGTCCTTTTGTAGTGCTTACACTGTATTACTGTTGGTTATGTGCAAATGCTTTACACACTGCCTCTAAGATAAGCCTGACTGCTTGTGCCAAGCTACCAAGGGGGTGAGCAGGGGTTATTTTAGGAGTGTAACTCCCTTACCCTGACTAGAAAGAAGGGTCCCTATTTGGACAAAGGTGCAAGCCCTTGCCAACTAGAGACCCCCATTTCTAACATTGGTTGTCAGCGGTGAGGATAGGACTTGCGTTTTCACTTGACTTACAGTGATTGGTGTGCACTACTACCATATCGCAGACCATTACGTGCCACATACTGGTTCTTTTTGGCCTATTTTTGATCTTGCTAGTTTGAACTTGCTACTTCATCATGCCGGAATCAAGAGCATCATCCGTTGCATCCCTGGAAATTGCCTTTGAGGAGGATAGGTTGGAAGCCTACAATGTTAGGGAATTTGAAATCAATTTGCAAAAACCTAAAAGTCCAAGTCAGAGGCCTCACTAGGAAGGACGAGCTACAAAAGGCGCTGAAGGCCTGGGTAGCAGCCAGACATGTCAGCGAGCAGTCTGGTGATCTCACTGGAGAGGCGGAAGAGCCTATTCCTAGGGTGGATGTGCTTTTGGGAGGGGGGGGGGGGAACCCTCCAGGCCAGGCAGCAGTGGCCTGTCCCCAGAAGAGCTGGAGGACAGGCGGGAAGCAAGGTGAGTGGCAGTAGAACTGGAGAAGCTTAAGTTAGCCATGGAAGAGAAAAGGATGATGTTAGATCACGAGATCAGGATAAAGGAGCTGGATCAGAGAAGTAGAGCCAGCTCAGATGGTGGCAGCAACTCGTCAAGACAGGCAGACAGAATTGTGCACATCCCTAAAAATGTAGGCAAAGAATTCAAGAAGGGGGATGACATACAAAGGTGGTTTCAGGGGTACGAGGCAGCAATTCACATGAATGGGGTTCCCGAGGAGAATTGGGGAGCAGGATTGTGGCCTCTCTTCCCAGAAGAAGCAAGGGATACTTTAATAGCTTTGGGTAAGGGGTATCACCTCACCTATCCAGACATGAAGGACGCCCTTCTCACTAAGTATGGTCTTACTCCTCAAAAGTACAGGGATCAGTACAGGTCCAGTAAGAAGTCTGATGCCAACACTTGGTTGGAATGTGTGGATGTGTTTTGCCGGTCACTGGATGGCTGGGTGAAGGGCAGTAATGTGACAGATTTTCAGGGGCTCTACAATTTGATTGCATGGGAGCACTTGTCTAGTCTATGTTTTGCAGATCTGCGCCAGCACCTAGTTGATAGTAAGCTGACTGACCCCAGGAAGCTTGCTATGGAGGCGGACCGCTGGGTGAGTACCAGGGTCCACAAGAAAGCGTTTGGGGGAGACTCAGCCAAAGGTGGGCAGGGTCCCCAGCAGAAAAGTGGGGGGGACAAGGATAAAACACAGGAGTTCTCTAAAGGGCCCCAAATTAACACCCAGGGTAAAGGTTCCCATCCCCCCGGAGATAAGAAGCCAGGGGTCTCATCAGGAAAGCCTGCTGAGACCGGCCCGCAGGTGTTTTGCATGTGACCAGGTGGGCCACATGAAGGGGGACCCCAAGTGTCCAAAGGGGGCTCAGCCACCCACCGGTGGTCAGTCCAAGGTGTTGGCTAGTGTAGCGCTTGGGGAGAAGTACCCACAGGAGGATGGGGATCCCGCAGAAATGACCCTCGACTCACTAGGGGGACAGTGAGATGGTTCCAGGACACCAGGTGCCCCCTAACACAAAGAAATACAGCACCTGGGTGACCATCAATGGAAAAAGGGTGGAGGCTCTCAGAGATACTGGAGCCAGTGTGACCTCAGTCCGGTGTCACCTGGTCTCTGAGAAGCAGGTAGTCCCAGGGGCATTCCACCAAGTAATTGCTGTAGACAATTCAGAGGGCCAGTGTCTGGTGGCGCAGGTTCCCTTCGAGTGGGGGGGGGGGGGGGTCTCAGGTCCTTTGAAGGTGGTTGTGAGCCCTTCCATGCCTGTAGATTGTCTGCTAGGTAACGACCTGGAGCAGTCCTTATGGAAGGATGTTGAGCTCAGGTCTCACTTGGAGATGCTTGGGTTGCCAGAGTGGGCATGCGTGTCCACTCGGTCAATGGCGACCAGAAAGGGTGATCAAGAGGACTTGGAGCCTGAAACAGTGGCCCAAGTCCCTGCCAAGAGAAAGGGCAAGGGGCGCGGGAAACCGGCCCCTGAAGTTCCCACGGACCGGGAGGAGGCGGACCTTGAGGGGGACGCCCCGGTGCCTACAGGGGAGCAGGTAGCTGACCTGGGGGACATCTCTGAGCTGACCCATTGGCAGCAAGAAGGGGGTCCCACCACGGAGGAATTCTGCAAGGAGCAGAAAGAGTGCCCTTCTCTGGAGGGTCTGCGGAGGCAGGCTGCAGACCAGGCAGCAGGTGATCAGTCCGGATCACATTGGATCTACTGGGAGAATGGTCTCCTGTACAGTGAGCCTAAGGTCAATGAGCCTGGGTCAGCCCATGTGCTGGTGGTACCCCAGCGCTTCAGGACCTTCCTACTGGGTCTGGCTCATGACGTGCCTTTGGCAGGACATTTGGGGCAGGACAAAACCTTTGACAGGCTTGTCACCCACTTCTTCTGGCCCCAAATGCGAAGGCAGTCAGATGGACATTGCAGGTCTTGCCAAACTTGCCAGGCAAGTGGTAAGAGTGGGAGGAAGGTCAAAGCTCCTCTCCAACCTTTTCCAGTTGTTGGAACACCCTTTGAAAGGGTAGGGATGGACATTGTGGGGCCACTGGATCCCAAGACAGCCATGGGCAACAGGTACCTCCTAGTCTTGGTGGACCATGCCACCCGGTACCCGGAGGCAATCCCTCTCAGGACAACGACGGCGCCAGCGGTGGGCCGGGCGTTAATGGGGATCTTTTCCCGCGTGGGGTTCCCCAGAGAGGTGGTTTCTGACAGAGGGACCAATTTCATATCCAAGTATATGACATCGCTGTGGAAGGAGTGTGGTGTAACCTACAAGTTCACCACCCCTTACCACCCACAAGGTAACGGTCTGGTGGAGATATTCAACCAGACCTTGAAGGGCATGATTAAGGGTCTAACAGAACCCATGAGGCGTAAGTGGGATGTCCTCTTGCCATGCCTTCTCTTTGCGTACAGGGAGGTGCAACAGAAGTCTCTTGGGTTCAGTCCCTTTGAGCTTCTGTATGGTCACCCTGTGAGAGGACCTCTGAGTTTGGTCAAGGAAGACTGGGAGGCAGCTCCCAGGAAAACTCCCCAGGATGTGTTTAGTTACATGCTGGTCTTCAGAAACCAAACTGCCCGCTTCAGGAAACTCGCTCAGGTGTACCTGGAAGCAAGCCAGGAAGAAATGAAGAAGTGGTATGACCAGACTGCCACACTGGTCGAATTTCAACCAGGGCAGAAAGTGTGGGTCATGGCCCCAGTGGAACTTTGTGCCTTGCAGGACAAGTGGACTGGGCCATTTGAGGTGGTGGAGTGCAAAAGTGATGTCACCTACCTGGTGGATTTGCAGGCTCCAAGGAACCCTTTGAGGGTCCTCCACGTGAACCGCCTCAAACCCCACTTCGAGAAGTCCGAAGTGAGCATGCTCTTGGCGACAGATGATGGGACGGAAGAGGAAAGTGAACCTCTCCCTGACCTCCTGTCTACCAAGGAGCACGATAGGTCAGTGGAAGGTGTGATCCTCTCCCCTACACTGAGCCCAGAACAGCAGAGCGATTGTCAGCAGTTGTTGGGACAGTTTGCCCCCCTGTTCTCCCTGACCCCAGGTGTTACTCACTGGTGTACCCATGACGTGGACACCGGTGACAGCCCTCCTGTGAAGCACAAGATTTACAGGTTGACTGACCGGGTCAAGGCCAGCATTAAAGAGGAGGTCTCTAAGATGTTGGCGTTAGGGGTGATCGAGCCTTCAAACAGTCCTTGGGCCAGCCCAGTGGTCTTGGTCCCAAAGGCTGCTGCACCCGGTGGCACTCCAGAACTGCGGTTTTGTGTGGACTACCATGGGCTCAATGCCATCACCAGGACTGACGCACACCCCATCCCCAGAGCTGATGAGCTCATTGATCGGGAGCTGCCAAGTTCCTCAGCACGTTTGACTTAACGTCGGGGTACTGGCAGATTGCCCTAACCGATGGGGCCAAGGAGAGGTCAGCATTTTCAACCCCAGAAGGACATTACCAGTTCCGGGTGATGCCGTTTGGGTTGAAGAATGCCCCTGCCACCTTCCACAGGTTGGTCAACCAGGTATTGGCTGGGCTGGAGGATTTTAGTGCCGCCTACCTTGATGACATCGCAGTGTTCAGTTCCAGCTGGGAAGAACACTTGCAGCACCTCGGTGAAGTGTTGAAGGCGTGCAGAGGGCAGGCCTCACGATCAAGGCCAGTAAGTGCCAGATCGGGCAGGGTTCGGTGGTGTACTTGGGACACCAGGTAGGAAGCGGCCAGGTGACACCCCTACAACCGAATATTGACACCATTCTGGCTTGGGAGCCCCCCAAGACCCAGACAGAGGTGAGGGCCTTCTTAGGACTCACCGGGTACTACAGGAGGTTTGTTAAGAAGTATGGCACTATTGTGGCCCCCTTAACAGAGCTGACTTCCAGGAAGCAGCCCAAGAAGGTGATCTGGACCGAGTCCTGCCAGAAGGCTTTTGATGCCCTGAAGGCCGCCATGTGCACGGCACCCGTGCTCAAGGCACCCGACTTCTCCAAGGAGTTCGTCGTGCAGACTGATGCTTCAGAGCATGGAGTGGGAGCGGTGCTCTCACAACTGAACGAGGAGGGCCTAGACCAGCCTGTAGTCTTCCTTAGCCGGAGACTACTCCCCAGGGAACAGAGGTGGAGTGCCATAGAAAGGGAAGCTTTCGCTGTGGTCTGGGCACTGAAGAAGCCGAGGCCCTACCTGTTTGGGACTCGCTTCCGGGTTCAGACAGACCACAGGCCCCTCAGATGGTTGATGCAAATGAGGGGTGAGAATCCAAAACTGTTGAGGTGGTCCATCTCCCTACAGGGAATGCACTTTACGGTGGAACACCGCCCTGGCACAGAACACGCCAATGCAGATGGTCTGTCCAGGTTCTTCCGCCTTAGTGAAGAGAACTCCCAGGAGGTTGGGTAGTTCTCCCTACTTTCAGCTGGAGGGGACATGTGTTAGACTTGGCATCTTTTGGCGTGTTTCCCCTGAGTTTTTGTTTTCTGACCTCCCGGTTTTGACTCTGTTTGTGCTGGCTTAGTGTTTCTGCGCACTTTTCTCACTGCTGATCAGTGGTAAAGTGCAAGTGCTCCTGTGATAAAATGTGTTATGGATTGGTGTTTCCATGATTGGATATTTGATTTACTTGTTAGTCCCTAGTAAAGTGCACTGAGTGTGCCAGGGCCTGTAAATCAAATGCTACTAGTGGGCCTGCAGCACTAATTGTGCCACCCACGTGAGTAGCCCTGAAAAGGTAACTCAGACCTGCCATGGCATAGTCTGCGCGCAGTCTCGTACTGCCATGTCTACTTGGCAAGTGCACCCACTTGCCAGACCCCAACATTCCCTTTTCTTACATGTCAGCCACCCCTAAGGTAGGCCCAAGGTACCCCTGTGGGCAGGGTGCAGTGTATGTGAAAGGTAGGACATGCCCTGATGTGTTTGGCATGTCCTGATAGTGAATTACTGCCAATTTCGTTTTTCACTATTGCAAGGCTACCTGTTCCCCATAGGGCAGAATGGGAAGTTTGTTTATAACATCTTATAAACATAACTGGCCCTGGGAACTAGGTAAGAAAATAAAGTTTAGTATGCCTGAACTCAGAATCTAAAGATGCATCTTTTAATGAAGGTGATTTTTACATTCTGTGTTTGAAAATACCACTTTTAGAAAGTAGGTATTTTCTTGCTTACTCATCCTGGGTGCCTCTGTTGGAATGTGGATTGCCTGTCTGGGTTTTGGATGACAGAAGGCTGGGGAGCAGGAGTGGCTCCAGATAGTCTAGGTGAGTCAGGAAAGGGCTGAATAGACCTGGGCTGCAACTAGGGAAGGGGGAGGAGATTTCCTTGCACCTCAAAGGGCCTGGTCTGCCTCGGACAATGCCGTCTCCACCTCCTGCCAGGAAGTCACACCACAGAAGGCAAAACTTGTTCTGGCTGGGCACAGACACTCTCTGCCCAAAGGATCAAAGGATATAAATATTGGGGCCCAGACCCCTGAACTTTAGAACTATTTTGGATCAAGAAGACTGCCAAGAAGAAGAGCTGGAGAAGCTGTGAGGAGGAACTACCACTTTGATGTGTGCTTTGCTGTGTTGGCCTGCAGTGGCTGCTTCTGTCTTGGGCAGTGAAAGGACTGGACTGAACTTTCTGCAATCTACTTTGTGAGTTTCTCCAAGGGCTTGAGGTAGAGCTTGCCCCTGTTCAAGAAGTCTCAGGCACAACAAAGACTTCAAGCTCTTCTGCCCTCAGCACTGGGGCCTGTGTGTTTTGTGCTGCAACAGAAGAAAAGCAACTTGACGACGTCTATGACGCCGCTGCCGACTCCGTGTCCCGAAGGCACCGCAGAGAGCACCGCCGCAACGCGACCCTGGTCTCACCGACGACGCCTGCTGACGTCGCCACCGAGCCGCTGCTCGCACCGCGACCTGTGGGCACCGCACTCCGCACCGCCTCGCTTCACGACGACGACTTGGTATCCCAGACGACGCCGCTCCACGCCAAAATCTACGCCGCTGCTTGCACTGTGGTTCGAGGGAACCGCACCGCCCTCATCCCGCACCGCAGCCTTGGCCTACCGATGCCGGCGCCATCGACTCCAGTTCACCAACCGACGACATCGCTTCAGCAACGACGCCGCCGCTGCTTGCACCGTGACCTGCCAGCACCGTGACGAGCACCGTCTTCATCTCGCACCACGACCCTGGTCTCACCGACACCGCCATCCGACGCCGCCACCGAGCCGCTGCTCGCACCACGACCTGAGGGCACCGCACGCCGCACCGCTGCACTTCGCACCGCAGCACCCGGCGCCTGCCGACGCCAGCGCTCCTGACTTCAACAGAGAGGAGATCGATCTGCAACGCGTGTGACTTCGAGGGCCCCGACGACCCCTGCACCGACCTCCGGGACAGACGCCTGCGGACGCCGTGCTTTCGGAAGCCCAACGAGAGGTCGCCAACGCCCTGCATTTCTAAAAGTTACTGTTTGCAGGTCTTCCCGACACCGTAGCTGACCTGCGACGCCGCGGTCAGCCAGAACTGTTTGGATTTGTTTGCTCACGACGCCGTGATAGCCCCGGACGGAGCTATCGACATCAAGGAACTGTTTTTAAAGCATATTTTGATAACTGAAGATTTTGAAGTACTGTATTGTGGATTTTTATCGTTTTTAGGTCTCGCCTAGCGAACGCAGCGCATGCGCTGCTTCGCCTTGGAGAGACTATTGTTGTCGGTTTGGTGCGCAAAGGGAGACAAACCATGTGCGCGCACGGACAGGCGATGTGCACGCGCATGGCGTCTCCTCTCTGCCTCACACGATCCCACCGCGCGCTCACACGCTCCCACCGCGCGCTTGTTATTTCGTTACCCGGGCCGGTTTTCTCTCTCAATCTGAACCGGTTGGTAAATTTGTTTTAGTCGCTGATCTCTTAAAGCGCCCTGATGGCGCACAGGGCCTGGTTCACGATAAACAAAATTGCAAATAAACAGAAATGTAAGGATGAGGGCGCTCAGAATCAAGTCTGGGTACGTCAGGGGGAGTACTCGAGCTTAGAGAGACTGACTGGGTTAGGAAACTGCCCCCACCTCCCCTGACCGCTCTTCAGTCTCCATAGACGTAAATGCTCTGCTTCGCATTCCCGTGACCGGAGGGTGAGCCAAGTTTTCTTTGTTGCCCGGAATTCAATTGTTCGCCACGTACCTTCCATTCCAGCCCCACGCCTGGGAATTGTTGGCGAGTCCAGGCATGTTGGAGACTTGGATAGAACTGCTGGTCGCTATGCTGTGCCTTTCCACAAAGTGGCCTGAACCCCGCTCCTTACCCAGAGTCTGTCCAATCCATCTGTTAAAACAACTTGTCTGATAAAGAGTAAAGTGCGCCTGAATCATGGCGCGCACACCCAGAAGGCTTCACTCAGGCGCTTCAGTTTACACTGCACACTCAACGGAAGCACTGCTTGCTCACTAAGTGACTAGCTCACTCAGTCACTCACTTTTTCACCCCCCCACACTCTCATGTAGTGCCCATCCGAACACTAATTCATCCACTATCTTACATAATCACCCACCCACATTCTTCCCTCTCGGTAATTCATTCACTCACTCATCTGCTAGTTGTTCTACTCACTCACTTTTATTCAATCGTTCATTTACCCATGCACTCACATCTTCGCTCCGTCACCCCGTAACCCACTTATCCGCTGATTCACTCTTATACTTCCCACTCACTAATTCATTAACTGACTTATCCACGTGTTCCTTTAGTCACTCACTCATTCACCTGCTTACCCATACATTTACTTACATACTTCAGTCATTTATCTGCTCATTCACGCAGTCACGCACTCACCCCTCCCTCACTCAATCACTTACTCATTCTCCCACTTCATTCTCTTCCTCAATCATTCAGCCATTCTACCACTCACTCATTCCCTTGTTCCCACAGCCAGTCACGTGTTTCCCACACTGACCCATCCACATTCACTAACCCACTCGAGTACTTACAAACACAGAGCCTGAACTGCACCGCTAAGTTGTCCCCAGGCCTAAGTACGGCCCTATTTCATTTTGGATGGCTGACTAGAGGTAACACTGACTGTTTTTTTTAGTTGTTTGACCTAAACCCCTCAATTCTTCCACCCAACCCATTACCACGCCAACATTAAACAATTGAACCTCACACCAATACACTCACACCTCCTACCCACTGATATGTAACTCTTATTGTTTACGAGTTATACTGTTGTCTTTCACTCAGCTTATCGGTATCACCCCTTAGGTGGAATTTTATATTAACTTTCTTTTCTGTACTTCCTGTATGCATAAAATCAGATAAAATTTTTCAGAAAGAAAATTCTTCTGCATGTGGTCACATCCTGCAGTGCACGAAAAATGCCAGCATGTCTCGGTAGCATGCTGCAGGTGTCTGTGTGAGGTGCTGTGTAAACTGCATTGTGCTTGTCAGTGTTTGAGCAATTAAGGGGGCATTTTACACTGCTTTTATCTGTGTGTGTGTGTGTGCGTGCGTTTGTGCGTGCGTGCGTCTAACACTGCTTTCAAGTTAGTGTAGGGGGAGGTGGTAACTTAAAATGTTGTTTGGCCGAACTCGTTCACAGGTAATTTTGCATTTCAGTTTGAGACTGGGAATTGTTTGCAAGATTAGACATGTTTGAGATTAGGGTGGAACTGCACGTTCCTATGGGAATGGTAGGGCAATGTTGAGTTTCAAGTATCATACTATGAACAAATCGAAAAGGAAGCAGGGAAGTGTTAGGTGGAGGGCAGTTTCTTGATATGGAACACTCTACAACACCATCGACACTCCAAATATGCGCACTTCAAATTTCTGTTTTTCTAGCATAGTTGTTGAGCATAGAATTGGAATAGTGGCATCCATAACGAACTAGAAAAGTGACAATGCAACAAGGTCTCACATTTATGCGAGCTTGAGCTCTTGGCATTGTAAATGACAATGCCTTTTATTTATGTTTTGGTTTTTGAAACATAAATAAAACGCATTGTCATTTACAATGCCAATAGCTAAAACTCGCGTAAATGCGAGACCTATTGCATTGCAAATGCTTGTTGGTCTTGTCTTAAGTATATACAAATATTGGATATTTTTCTAAACTGGTGTGGTGTCCTTTTGTAGTGCTTACACTGTATTACTGTTGGTTATGTGCAAATGCTTTACACACTGCCTCTAAGATACGCCTGACTGCTCGTGCCAAGCTACCAAGGGGGTGAGCAGGGGTTATTTTAGGAGTGTAACTCCCTTACCCTGACTAGGAAGAAGGGTCCCTATTTGGACAAAGGTGCAAGCCCTTGCCAACTAGAGACCCCCATTTCTAACACCGACAAAGACCGACATGCTGCACTGATTCAGAGCCTAGGCGAAGCACGTCCGACCCTGACAGAGCAACCTAGCAATCCAACTATGGAGTTGATGCCCATGCGCATTACCAGCTTAGGGAGGAGTCATTATACCTCGTACTTTGAAGGACCTCTTCGAACAAAAACAAGTTGTACACGTCCGAGCCCAACACTAGATGGCAGGAGTAAGCACTGCATGTGTATTTACAGTTATACATGTCACAAACATAATGATTCCCGCATGTTATGCCTTCAAAACTCATAATGGAGAGAATGCCCCACCAGCGTTATTGATGCCATTGTTATTGGTAACCCCAAGGGAAGGGGCACACGAAATATAAGTCTGATTTTCAGCGTGACTCGAAACCCCACCTTACACATCTCTCTCTTTACCAACAGCAGACCATTGCCATTTGTTTTGTTACTGATAGTCTCTGTTGTTTTATGTTAAAAAAGTATGATATACAAATATTATATTTCAGTATGTTTCTTTTACTCTTCTCTTTCTTTATGAATTCTGTCAAAATACAACGTGCAGTGATATAACCAAAGGTACATTTTTGCCTATAAACTTTTGTAAATACATTTACTGCTCAGCAGCTCAAAAACTTTGAATAAAATGTTTTGTTACAATAACAACTGTACAGTGACAGATCAGCATTTCTAGTGATGGATCCAGAATAAATCTGATATTTTGTTTGTACTGTCCAAGCCCTAAATCATGGCCCACCTTTGCGTTATACACAGGGGCGTAACACAGGCCCCCGCACCCCCCGCAGTCCGGGGGGGCCCCTGAGCTGCAGGGGGCCCCCTCAGCACTGTACTCACGCCGGAGAGCTCCGGAATAAATCCGGAGCGGGGGCCCCCTCTGTGTACCTTGCAGGGGGGCCCTTTCAACTTTCGTTACGCCACTGGTTATACATCGGTATGTGCTTCAAGATGGAGAGTGGAGTAACAGAACAGTCAAGAGGTTCACCCTTACCTTCACTTGTCACACCTTCTTCCAGTTCATCCCCTTTCTGTTATTAAAAAAAAAGTGTTTTATCAGTAAGCATGCACTGCAGGAGTTCTTAGATAAGGATTTTGCAACAGCTCATTTCATAACCACACAAGAAATCTGCAATGCCCTGTCTTGCATTACAAATACAACAAACATTACAGTGGCATAAACGTGGAATTCCTTTACAGTTGGGCAATTCACACCTTTCCCATTCCCCTTTTTTGTCTCGACTTGATAAGTCTGCTCTAGTTTCTACATTTTATAAACTATTTTTAAAAAACACAAAGCGTTCAGCTGTAAACCATGTCATCAGCAGTTTCCCGGAAAGGAAGGAGGCTGCTGCAGAAAAGCTATAATATAATCCAAAGTAGTTATCACTTCTGCGATTGTTCACCTTCATTGTATACTTTGCTCTAAATGGTGGGACAAAAATATGAACATCTTTGTAAAGTAAACATCCCGGTTAAATCGCAGCTGGCTTGGTATATGAGGAAGATGATCTTGAAGATCTCTCAATGGTTGTAGAATAAAAGAATAAATGGGCCAGTCTTTGCAAATAGTGCAGCAGGGAACAGAAAAAGTAGGAAAAACATGTGTGAAGCTGCTTTATAAGAGTTCACTGGCATTTGCAGAACTAACTGTCCGCTGCATGCCACCCAGCCTTAGTGTTGCAACAGTTAGTCTTATACGCAAAGCACTAACAGTCACAGTCATGCAAAGCATAGTTTTACTATCACCGGTTAATATGCACCCATTGATACTTAGCAATCACGTCCTTGCAGCATAAGAGAAACTTGAACTGCAACATATGGGTTCATGCAAGATAAATGTCCACTGTTAAAGATAAATGACCAGTGTCCCCACTTTTTTTCAATAATCTGACAGCAGACTAAAATAATAAAATACCATCTTCACTCCAATCCCTAAACAAGCCCAACTTCTGTGTCATTTTAGTCAGTCAGAAAAAACCCTTTTTTTTAAGCATTAGGGTAACTCTTTCTCTGGACGACCAATGAAACTCTGGGGTATTGAGCACCTGGCAGGTCTTTTGAGTTGAAGATTCAATGCACATTATTTTAGATAAGGTTAGAGGTGCTATTTTTAAAAACACTGCATTAGCTCACTTTTGAGACAGACTCAAACCAGAAAGAACCTGTTAATCTCCATTTATTCCTTAGAGCCTGTGCTTTTGGCAGAGAGATACAGATTGGAAGCCGTATATGTATAATGATTATCTAAATACCAAGACTGCTAACAGCAAATAATCAAATATAGGCTTACTGAAGGAGTCTTAACAGCATAGTTGGAAACAAGCTAAAAACCGAGGCAGTGGAGATGAATCTGCCAGCAATCAAAAATAGAAACTATAATTTGGAACAGTTATCCTAATCAGAATTTGTTCAAAAAGGACCATATGTTAAATTTGGGATTGGTGGATGTTCAATGGGGAGAATTCCTGTTCTAGACCAACTCACAGTGCTATTTGATGTTATTTAAGGAGTTTTTGCTGAAGTTTTTCCAATTACATATCTTTTCTGAACGTATGCTTTATATTTCAGAGCCCAGTTTAAGAAGCTATGTATACAATACCAGAGGCAGTGATATTCTAAGTACCATTTACAGCTGGATTCATCTGATTGCACAAGTTAGAAAGACAGTGCCCAAATTACAATGCACCTTTGAGCCGAGGGTTTACAACACAATTATTTTAATACTACGGAATTGTGTATGTTTGACCTGAAACTAAGCTACAAAATAAATCAATTGTCACAACTAATATACATCCCCATCAAATACCCTAAGAAATTAATCAACACTAGTTCCCGCCAGGCATCTCGGCTGTCTGAAGCTGGGCACTGTTCCAGAAAAGGATGTCAGTGAGTGAAAGGACCAGAAAATGTGCTAGCCCTGTTGGATTCAGAAAGTTCACTGATATATTGCTCTTAATTGCTCCAACACAGTGGATCCATTTTGCTTTGGAAAATAAGCTTCTTTGTCTTTTCCAATAGATGGAAATTTATTTCATAATAACATACAATCAACATCCAACGAACATGAAGTCTTTCTTCTTGACTTAATTATATGAGTGGACCATTTCAAGTCCGTGTTTATGGCTTCTTCTGCTCCCCCAAACACAAGTGCTTCTATTTAAAAGGATTAAAATATAAAATGTATTCTCCAGAGAACAAAGGAGGTTAAGTGTACTCTAGTCCACATGGGAAAACATCAGATTGACGGTCAGAAGCCTTAAATGTCACCATCACTTCATATGCAAATGAGCAAGTAGAAGAAGATCTTCTCTTCTCAATAGTAATGTATGATCATGTCCTATATGGAACCAATGCCCATAAACCGAAATGTGCTAGCTGATGCATTATCGCTGTGACAAAGTAACTGTAAAATAAGTCCTATGGTTTGGATGACAGGACAGGTTCTAAACATGCTAAATTGCAGTTATTCTAAAACATCAGAAAGGTTGCTCATGGACAATTCTGCTAATATTACTTATGTCAAGCGAATGTGTACTAATGATTGCAACCCAAGCAATCAATTCCTTACTGCTGATTAATCATTTGAGAAATAACGTATCACAAAAATGATAACTACCAGATCACATCTGCTCGCCGTGAAGTGAAAGTTCAGCATTTGGTTCACCCGCAGGAGGACCACAGGAGGTGTTATCAGATGATTAGGTGGCAGTGGCATATTCTTTAGGGTCAGAATCGATGATAAAAACACTTTGTGGTCTCAGGGCGTGGAGCTATTCTCAGGGTCCAGGTGCAATTGGGGATTACTGGGCATTATTCTTTGTGGGCACCATCATTTTCAAGTAATATCTAAGAGTCACCAATACTAGTGCATTCCAAATTGCTTTTAGGCACGTGACTAATGAATTAAAGCTGAGTAGTCAAGGTTTAGCGAAGGAACTGGTATGGAACAAGTGCTCCCTCTATTTTGTTTTTTTATGAGCTGACTGTAGGGAGATATTTTGTCTCAGCCCACCTGTACGTCAGTCACTAGGTTGGTACAAATATCAAACCAGAGGAGTCAGAAGACTAATTGGAAATACGCTGCTCATACTTCTAGGACTTCAACTTCAGTTTACATCTGTATTAGGATTTATGGTGACTGAACAGTAAAGTGTTTGACAGACTTAGAATGAACGGTGGCCTAAAGTATCATCTAGCTGATTTAACCAGGGCACCACAGCACAAATGAACAATGAATTGCGTATCTAATGACAGCACTGCATGCATCGCCAGGCCATAGCATAATCCTGACTTAAGACAACAAATGACTCTGTCCACATTTGCTTTTTACAAGGGACAGCTGAAGGTCAATGAACTTTAATATACTAATTTTATTAGCCTCAGGTAGTTATTTTATTTAAGTAAGACTACACATAAAACTGTAGCTGGGCATTTTATAGTTAATGGACAGAAACTAGGGTCACTAAATGACATTCTCAATTACATCAAACAACTTTCTAGAATCTGCAATTTTAAATTGCTGGGGCTTAACACATTTTCTGATCCCACCATTTATTTATTCCTGTAACTGTATATTTAGGACATAGAAGTAGCATCAAAGACATCTGCAAAGAGCCTCCAGGGAAAGGTGGTTAGGGAGTAGGTCCACTGAAACAGGGCATCAGCATTTTTGTAATCAATAAGCCTTTAAGAATAGGTATGTCTTATGGGATATCCTGAGTTGTAAAGTTACCTTTAACGCAAGGAGAGGAGCACTGTATACCTCTGTCCCCAAAATCGTTCTATCTCACAAGATGTATGGAGAGTTGTTTTGGGTGGGTGACTAAGTCTGAAAAGCTGTGGCAAGATAGGAGGACCACCTCACGGCAGGGCATAATACATAAGGCTTATGACCTGAAATGTAACCATTATTTGCCCACAAGTGAGTGGAATGGCTCCAGACCCAGAATTATGGCGTCGGTAGGCTTCATATTTTTATAGATTTAAAAACTGAAGAACACGTTCACACTAGATTGCTAATGCATCACTTTTTTTGTTCTGTGAAGTACATTACAAAAGAAGAATACAGTCTGGTAACGAAATGTAATACCGTTTTATCATTAGGTTTAAGGAACAAAAGTAACAAAACTGCCCCACACCTAAACAACTGGGATTTTTAATCATACTGATGTGATACAATAGAACATGTTTCTACTCTTTTGGGAGGCAAAAGCATACTGACTGTAAAAATCAATCTGACAAGCAGCAATGATTAGCAAAGATAGCAGGACTACTCTCTTGTTTCAGATACCTGGAACCCAGCAAGTCACCCAAAGGACCTTTAACTACTGTAACTCTCACCTAGGAAAAACAGTTTAAATATATCTAGAGCATTCATTCTAGAATGTTACTATATTTAACATTTGTTGGAAAAAAAGTTTTCTGTAAAGAAGCACTAGAACCCTTCGTCCCCCCCATACTGAAGGTGATTAAATATGAAAATCTCACCAAGTCTGTGCCGAGCCACTCTTCTATATCATCCATGACTGAGGGCTGCGCCACAGGGATCTACGAAACGCAGCGAGGAACACACCATGACCAAGCCCAGGCAAAATCAAAATCACAGCCACAATCATGTGCACATTAAGAAATGGAAAGGAAAAAAAGCAGAAGAGTAGCAAAAATCAAATCAAAATGAAAACATGAGATCAATTGGAAAACATAAAATATAAACACAAATTAAACATCAATACAAAAAAAAATGAGAAACTTATAATTAACAATGAAACACACGACAAATGATTACAAAAGACGCTCATTGAAACAGTTATGGATGTGACATTCTAGTTCAAATTCTTACTATGGAAACTTTTTTCACTGCAGATTTTTTTTTTTTAACTGAAACCTCAAGACTCTAGTGATACACTGTCACATAGGCATTTCTTGTATTGTGCCATTTATATAGTGCTTCATACCCCCAAAAGGTTTACAAACTGCTCTGATTTACATTGGATTACTGGACATCCTTTTGGGGTGTGTGCCTGAAAAAGGCATGCAATGTAGGCCTAGATGGGAGCGGATGGGCAAGGGGTTTGAGGTTTGGAGAAGTGCTCTACACATAGTGCAATTGCCTTGCTGCACTTAAGCCTGAATTGTGTGAGAATAGGTGCAGTTTTGTGAATGGATACTTACCATCTGTAGGGTGACTTGTATAATGAAGTAGAAGCTACCATTGATGAAGGGCCCATAAGTAATTCAATATGTGGGTTTACAAATGAGAGAGGTCCCTCTCCTGAAGGCACATTTAAGCAACCAGAGAATACTGTATGAGTCCAGGCACGGAATACTGCATAGAGTCCACCCAGGAGAAACAGAGGCCCATTCCCTATACTGAGCTAAAATTCTTCATTGTGGGTTCAGTTGAGCCAAGAAACCAGTGCACCAGATACTGTGAAAATTTGTAATAGTCTTATTACGAAGGGCATCAAAATCACTAAATTTGAGAATTCTCACCATTTTTCCAACCCACAACACAAATCAAAGAGAAAACTGATTTCCTAAATTCAGGCCTTATCTTCTTTCTCCAGGAATTCCCTACAGAGGGTACTAGCTAATAAACCAATATTTGGAAACAAAAATATAGCTTGCAGGCGGTTGTATACTCAAACAATGATGATTACCAACCCGTAAAAAAATGTGAACAGTGACTATTGATTCTCTTGAAACAATGCTTGCAGAAACCATTGTAATTTTCTAAATCAAAAATGCTTAGTGGGAGAAATATTTTATTCAATGTATTTAATGACTGTCAATTGACATGTAAAGAACAAAATTAAGATCTTACAAGACATCCAGATTCTTGGCAACCCACATCCACAAAAATGTTTGGGCATGAAGGTATATCTGTCTCAAAATGCCGGAGGCAGAACTTCAGAACTACAGGGCAAAGAGAATCGGTAATGCAGAGCATCCTAGGTAAATCCCTCGCGACCATCACATATTGACAATTATTTCCTAAACAAACGAGTCCTGATACAAGAAAGCGATTAACCCTGTGAGTTGAGATGAAAATGTATCTAATCTAAATAATAAGTTCAAATTCGTTAGTTCATACACCTTCTTACATCAGGGTAAACCAGGGAGAACTAATGTGTTGGATCACCCCAGTTAGAGAGTATTTGATGCAAGTTGGTATGATGGGCTAAAGCTATTTCAATTCCCGTGAACCAGCTTATCTACAGTGCTGAGGTCATTTTTAGGTCTCGCTGGGCGAGAGATATTGTAAGAGAGTAGATTTGAGAAGGGGACTTGAAGCCCCGCCCATCATTTTCATTGGCTGGCGTTACCGTTTATGCTAAACGGTGGCCTGCCATTGGAAAAGAGGTTTTTTTGTTGACGCCCTTTCGCCTTTTCATCCGGTTGATCCGGACAGGGTCGTCTGCTTTGCTGCTGTCGCAAAGCAATTTCTTATCTTTATGGGGGCCATCTGTTTTCACTCAGCCCCGTGTTTATTTTTGCATTGCGCTTTCACTTAAAGTGAAAGTGAAAGCGCGATGCAAATATAAACAAGCGGCTGAGTGAAAAACAGATGGCGAGCGCTTGTTTTCTACAGACGCTATTTTGCATTTATGCCGAAAACGGCTTCATCTGTATATATATTATATATATGCCAACATTCTCGTGTTTATTTAGCGCTCAGTCGTCAATTGGGGCTTAGTGGCGCTATATCTATAAGTTAAGTAAAGACAACTAAATATAAATAGCATGAATAAAAACTGAAGGCGCGGAGCTAAAATAACTGAGAACACGTGAAGCGAACAGGAGAAAGCTGCAACAAAGACGGGGAGGGAGATGTGGGTGGTGTGAGGAAGTGTCTAGTTATAGACAAGGTGTACCCTAGTAGAAAGTAGGATAACTCGGGAGGTAGGTGCCTGCTGGCGAGATATGTGTGCGTCCTGCATGCTGTATGGTTTGGCAGGACTGCCTCTACCTGATATCTGTTTATGTCCATATTACGAGTGCCACAGGTCCAGGTTTGGTTATTTCAACAATCGAAACTTGCAGCGCTCCGAAAGACTGGGTTCAAGTGCTGTGAAACAAGCTAGTATAATTGGAAAACCACACCAAGCCAAGTTCTTCCGTCTTTGCGTGCCATTTTCGGTCAATGTTGCCATCTATTTTTTTTTTTTTTCTTCTTTTGTTCTCAATATATTGTTCAAACGGGACGGATTTGGGAATGACCTTTGGAAAACGCGAATAGTCTGCACATTTCCCATGGTTAGCTGATTTTGAGAAGCAGAATAATTGTGGCAGTAAATTGCATGCAGTCTGTCTATGCGCTTTACAGCTCTTAAAGCAACCCTGTGTAACAGAGCCTCCAGCGAAGTATCGATCATCGACAAAACTGTTTGATGCAAGTTTAAGTAGGGGAAGAAATGTCATCTACTGGCTCAATAGTATTATTTAGAACTACGACGATAGGATTCAAATCACGGATTACCTGTTTCACGGGTGATCCTCGGCAAATAATTTGAGCTACTGTGCATCGTTTCCCAAAATGGGAACTCTTAGAAACAGATGAAATGTGTGTATTGCTTGCTGTAAGCATTTATTTTTTGCTAAACCAACGCAAAAATATGTAGGAGTTTGAGTGTATGTATATACGTCCTCCCAGGTCGACAGAAACTAACAGAACGAATGAGTGGTTGGTTTGGTTGTGAACAGCTGCACACACTGCTGCCTACTTTCGCACAGCGGGACGCTGAGTTAGCCTCTGTCAGCGTGGGAGTGAGTCTGCTTTCTCGCCTGGGGAGTGGCAATCAGTAGTGCAGCAGGTGCAGTGGCACCGGGACCCAGAAGCGTTACTGGCCCAATGCGCCAAAATTATGCCTGTTTACTGTCCAGCCAGCAGAAGGGGAGCAATCAGGCCGGTGGCACCGTTGGTACACCAGTGTCTCGCGCCAGAGCACGTGGCGGTAGCGTCCTTGAAAAGTGGATGGATGCTGCTTGTGTTCGTATATCGTGCGACTCGTGCACCAGGGGAAGCGCTGCTCGGTAAAAACAGCGCTGGAAAAGATCTCTCTCATGGCGTGGGGTCAGCCGACAGCGATGCGAGGACAAGACGTCCGGTGTCAGAGACAAGCATTCATCTCCACTGACCGAGGGTGGAAGAGGCTGAGAACACGGCACTGCGAGGCTTTTCTGGTGAATGGATAGCGGGTGACGTGAAAACCGGTCCCACTCCAGCCCCACCACGGGTCTCATTATGAATTGACCGGCGTTTGCAGTGGAAATACCGGAAAGCCAGAATTAAGGTTACCGGCTGGTATATTCATTCATAGCAAGCTCAGATAATAAGAGTTTTCCCTCGAAATGGACACTGACTGCTCTTGAAAAAAACGGTGACATTTTCTGCCTGCTCTGTCGTGAGACTGTTAGTGGGGATGTTGATCCGGGGCGCAGGGGGCACTTGTGTCTGTCTGGGGGAGCATTAACTGCTTCCCCTGGGCTGTAGTAGGCAGCGGCAGGGCTGTGCACTGCTACCTGCAGTAGCCCGACACACGGCAGTTATTGGGTCTGATTATTGCAAATTGCGCTATTTTCCCAAGAGTTATCACCACTCTGGGTGAAATAACACCTTGTAAGACACCGCGCTATGCAATGCAATAGGTGTTGCTTTTGGTATTGTAAATAACAATGCCTTTTAATTTTTTTAAAGGCATTGCCATTTACAATGTCAATAGCTCAAAATAATGTCATTGCGAGACCTAGTGCATTGCAAATGCTTGTTTAAATAGGATTCCAGTGTATTCTGCTATCATTATACTTTACAAGGTTACATTTTGGGCTTATTATAAGTACCATGTTGTCTTGTAAGGCGTTAAGTATCTGTGGTCCTCTAACATAAATTGGAGAAACTGTCTAGCAAAAAGCTCTACAGAGTTCAGTGCTCTTCACTCCTTTAATTAGGGATTGTCAGTCGATTTGTGAGATCAACAACGTGTGTTGCAGTAATCAAGTCATCCTTTTCTAGATGCCTACTGGGAGACATTTGGCACTGCAGTATGGGAATGTATATTCCAGGTACCAGATCAGGCTGCTGTACAGTAGATTCACTGTGAGAGTAAAAAGGGGGATGCTTGATATAACATAACTGGGAGACAGAAAGGAGGATGAGGCAGGGCTGCCCACTCTTGCTGATCATACTTATTTTGGCATTAAAGCCCATGGGATACAGATATGGACTGTGAGAATGGGAATTCAAACTGAGGGATACTGATCATGTAGTATCCATGTATACAGACGCTGTGTTGATTTATCTGAGTTGCCTAGTAGGTCTTGTCCCTTGATGCCGGCAAAATGAGACAGGATCTGGGAGAATGCCTACACTGTGAATCAGTACAGACTGAAGCAAACTGGATGGAATGATAGGGATGCCTAGATGGACACGGGTCCTCATTGGGAAATTAATTTAATATAATATCCGGGTATACAGATTACACAGTGACAAGCGAAACATCACATTCACAATATGGGAAGAGTATTGCAGAGGTTGAGAATATCCTACTACTGTTGGTTATGGGATAGGTAGCAAAGCAAAACCAAAGGGGATGATGGACGGAGTGTTGAACATTGCAAGCACTCACCCCCAGTCAACTGATCTGGGTTTAATCCATCATCATTCTTTAGCTCACTCTATGGGATGGGTAGCAGTCAACAAAATGCTTATCCTCCTGCGATGCTTATGTTATGCAAAATATGATGTACCCACTGGAAACATTATTTGCAGAATAGACAGTCTTGGCAGGGAAAAGAAGAGGGGTGAGGTTGGAAATTCTGAAGAAGAACTTGCAGCATGGGGGGGTTTGGGCTGCCATGTATGGAGACGTACTATATGGCACGACAGTTACAAGATGGTTAGATGGCTTGAAGTGGACGCAAATTGGGGGAAAAAACGAATACAAGGAATGCGCATCCAGATGCTGCTGAAGGAGCTACTTATGAGGGGATGCAACATTCCATCACACTCACTGTATTTGGTATGACGGAATATGGGAGCGAGTGATGCAGAAACTCCTTAAGACTATACAATTTACACGTAAAATAGATGTATGGGTGAGATATATTCACAGCCCAATAGAGAAGAGGGGTGCGAACTAGTAAGGTATCTGGACACTCATTGAATGTTCCTAACATTTCAGGAAGGAGAAGAGGCCTATGGTCTAGGGCAGGGCTAACTTCTGCAATATAAGAAACTGGCAAAAACATATATGTAAATATGGAGGTTTTTTTTCAATCGCTCCTAAAATATCAGACGTTAAGGTAGCTATGTTGATTTTAGCACAAGGAAAGTGATTAGCCTCCAGTTTGTATGAGGCTTTAAAGCAGACTAGGTAGCAACACTATTTAAGATCAGAACACAAAGTAAGCGGGATAGTGAAGTGCACATTGAAGTTAATGATTGGATGGGAGTATGCCTACACATAAAAAGCGTCCAGTGGTGACAGGTTTAAATTGATGCCGCTCGATGCACTACATTGCACATTCTTAACCCTAGCAAAGCCGAGGCATTTGTCCAGGCAGAGTGACAACATGCCTCAGATTCTGAAAAGAGGCAGAATATCAGCAAAATAATGGGGAGATGTTATGGCCAAACGGCATACAGGGACAAGAGACCTACCCAGTCTCAAAATAAAGAAAAGCTTGCTAAAACTGGGAACCCAACAAGAAGAGGATTAATATGAAACGTATGTTATCGATATTTGGGGAAATAATCCCCAAATATTGAATACTCATACACCAGACGAACCTACAGGGATCGATGGCTAAAGATATGCAGGAAATTACAGTAGAAGGGGGGGGGGGGGGTTTGGGGTAAGTAATGAAAAAAGTGTGGGATGACGATAAATTAGCCAAAGATTTGATACAATGGGTAGCATTACTTCAAAGCCTAACAGGCACCCCTTCGTACCCCGGTGCTATGCCTCCAGAAGGTATAATAACTAAAGAAATAACATGTTAAAAGAGGGACTGGTAGATGGAGATCGACACCAATGAAATGTGAAGGCATCTGAGGAAGTGATCCCCTGCTGTAACTGTATGTGTACCTGCATACTCCTTTTCTTCAACTCTACTTTTGGGAAACGAGTATATGAAATGCCAATGTCTACATAAGAACGTACTGTCAATGCTTATAGGTTACCATACTATAAAATGGTGGCTATTCCCCTTTGTGAAAAAATTGACATAAAAAATATACATTCTAATGTTGCAAAAAAAAACATAAGTAACCCATTTCAGCGTGAACTATATAAAGTCAGATATCTCAAATACATTAAAAAAAAATTCAGTTAGTCGATTAGATGATCTGTTTACTAGAAGGTTCGCCAAGGGTCTCTTTAAGTGCTGATGTCTGCAGTGGATGGCCAGGGGATACAAATGCTTTCTATTTAAAGAATATCTTTAGGAAATTTGCCAAGGCAATCCATTATGTACATAGGACCAGCAGTCCAAGCCACTGAACTCTTTTTGTATGGAAAGTCAAACCCAAAGTTACTAATCCTATAACAGCTCCCCCTTCCATCAACACTGGCCATTTGCTGGAAGTCAGGTAGTAGTTTATATTTAAGACTCAGCAACAATTTCCTCCTCCAATTCCAGCCCTCAAGACGCAAAGAGGAAAGAGTTAAAGGGTGTATAATGTCAGAAGCCACCGAAGCTCAGAGTGCTCCTTTTTTTTTCTTTATTGTCAGGAATCGTGCCAGGATTGCACAAAACCTCTTAATATTGTTATGAAGGTAGTTGATGTGCTCATATGTCAAAATCATCTCCTCCACTGGTTCCTGGTTATTTCTTATAAGTTATGCTGAAAGAGGCTTGGGTCTTGTCTGCTGTGTTCCTAGCTTCTCCAGATGATTTAAAAGACAATGTGTCCTAATCGTTAATCCCGGACAACATAACCTTCCTTTACAGCTTCTCTTTTCTCTAGACAAGTGTCAGGTTTTAGCACTTCCACTATATTTTAGCAAGTTGCCTCTTGCGCCAATATCTTTAAACACCTTGATCTGTTTTGGTCACATACATCACTTTAAATTGTACTAGGGTGTAATACGTTCTTTAAAGGAACTTCTGTTACCCAAAGACATTGGATGTGTTGCGGACATATTTATATGACCTCTGGAACAAAGAAATTTGGTGGGTAAAACCATACATCTGTTTTCAATTAAGTGGTGGGTGTGAGGCATCTCAGAGAAACAGCAGTTCATGTTAATCTATAAATCAGCAGGCCTCACCCCTTAATGTACGTAAACAAAAACAAATCAGGATATGTGGATTCCTCAATGAATAGTTTAATAAAGATGCCATACTTTTGCTGAGTGTCCGCTGCCCGGGTAGCGCACAAAATTATAGGGTGCATTATGAGACACAAGACATCCCTCTGAAAGTGCTTTTAGCAACTGATGCAGATGGGGACAGTCCGTACAAACTTTAGGTTGGAGGGTGAACAAGTAATTTTGTATGGTGGACATTCCATACGCTAATCTGTGTTCTGGAGTTTTGGCTCAACCTTTCTACACTACTACACACCATTCTATGCGATGACCTTTAATCCTGGGCAGTTGGCATGTACTGTGCAGTTTGGCAATTGATTAGGAATGATTTATCCACAAAGTGTGCAAGGCGGGGTTGAAGAGACCAGGAATAAACCGTCTGTTGAAACAATGTCTGTTACAATACATGCAAGCTGAAACGGTCTGTGGCTGTTTATGGACATATAAAGGGAATACGAGTACATATATGTTCACCTCGGTCATTTTAGGACAGACATAGTGTGACGACTACACTGGCTGAGAGTTAATCACTTTATATGTAGTTATTACCATGACACAACTCTAGTGGTTCAGTTATACAAACCCTATATAGTGCTCCACACTCCATAAGAAAAAGACATACATGTGTGTCTCTTCTGGAAAGACCCTTCTGTTTGGGTCAGAACTTATTTCATGTGTATGAACTTCCCCGCTCTACTGGAAAATACCTATATTCCACTGACTACATTACAACAATCATTAATTTTTTTAAGAACACTTTTTATTATTTTTTTAATTTTAAAACATATACATTGACACATAAAACTAGTACCATGTCCTAAGGAAACAATGCAATGTACATATCCACATCCTTGAACCACACAGCCCTGCCCTCATTTCAAAATAAGCACAGAGTAGATCTCCTGTAATTTATCACACGGCCATTGCAGTATGGGTCCAGGGGGATCATATTCTGAACCCCCGTGCTTTGCAGACTAGTTCTTCCAGTGCTGCACAGTGATTCATTCCATTAGTCCACTCCAAGATTGAGGAGGTGGGAGTTGCTTGCCAATGACGGGCTATCTCTCTTTTGGCCATGAGGTAACCCATGGCAACCAATGTGCATGCACTCCTTGGGCTCCCTATGTAGCCCATCACCCCCTAATAAGACTATCTTTGGTTTCAAGTCTAAAGGCCTGCACACCACATCTCCCAAAGTGTCATTCACTGCCTTCCAATAATGGACAATTACAGGGCATTCCCAAACAATATGGAAGGTGCCAGCAGAGGAAGAACACCTGAGGGAGGCAGTGGTGGCCACTCTTCTCATTTGCCTGAGCCTGAATGGGAGATAAGAAAACAAGTTACTTACCTGTAACTACAGTTATCCATTATTGGTATCTTTCATAGATTCACATGCCTGAATCATTCCCCGTCGTCGAGGCGGGAGTCCCACGGTAAATTACAAAAGTAGTGCCAAAAGTAAATAACAGTAGAAGGCTAAAAGAAAAGGCCTAAGGCCTAAAACTTAGTAGCCTATCTACATCATTATAATGAAAAAGAACCAAAGGTTAGCTCCAACCAATCAGCTACCAGCACCCTCTAGAACACTCCCAACAGAGGCAGTTCTCCTCAGATTTTCTTAGCACAAGTGGGAGTAAGAGTCCCAAATCCTAGAGAACTGACCTGCCGGGGAGGAGGGTGGGTGCATGTGAATCTATGAAAGATACCAATACTGGATAACTGTAGTTACAGGTAAGTAACTTGTTTTCTTATCCAGTATTGGGGTATCTTTCATAGATTCACATGCCTGAATCAGAGTAGTCAGCAGTATATCAAACGTAATGTCGTTTGCGGATGGTGGGAGACAAGTATTACTAAACCCCCAAACTGTATCCACAATGACAGATTTTTTTTTTTTACACAAGTCTTCAAGACATCAAAGTTATGTAAAATGCAATCTACTACTAAGAACAAGAATACATAAGAATTATCATATATGTATATTTGTACAACTATACTTTATATAGATATTTACATATCAATTTTATATGAATACTGATCGCAGGAACAAACAGCATATAAAAGAGAAAATACCTGGTCCGACTTAATGAAAGATATGTCGTAGAACCGCCTGTCCAACTGCTGCATCTTCTCGCTGAGCAGATTGAAGACAGTAGTGCTTCGTGAACGTGTGGACATTTTTCCATGTCGCAGCACGAAAGATATTCTCTAGAGTTACTCCGGCAAACAAAGCTGCAGAAGCCGCCATAGTCCTTGTAGAGTGAGCCTTGACCTTCCTCTGTAAAGGCTTGTTGGCCTTGTCATGGCAGAAGCGGATAGCGGAAGCCAGCCATCTGGCGATTGTTGCTTTTGTTACTGCAGTTCCAATAGTTGTTTGGCCATAGGCCACGAACAGTTGGTTGGAACGCCTGATGTCTTTAGTTTTCTGTAAGTAGAATTTTAAACAGCGTTTGACATCCAGAGAGTGTAACGCTCTCTCAGCTGGAGAGGATGGATCCGGAAAGAAAGTTCCTAACCTTACCGGTTCATTCAAATGAAATTGTGACGGTACCTTGGGGATGAATTTAGGATTTGTGCGAAGGGTTACATAATCTCGAGTGAAATGTAGAAAAGGCTCAGTGATAGTGAATGCTTGGATTTCACTAACCCTTCTTGCCGAAGTTAGCGCCAGTAAAAGTGCGACCTTCCACGTGAGGAATTTGAGGTCCGCCTTGTGGATTGGTTCAAATGGACGCTTCATCAGCTGCGCTAGCACAGTATTGAGCTCCCACTCTGGAGGGGGTGCTTGCACTGGAGGGAAAGCTCTGAAAAGTCCCTTCATGAATTGCTTGACAAGTGAGTATGAACAGAGAGACGGCCGATCAGCACTTTTTCTGAATCTAGACAGAGCAGCAAGGTGGACCTTGACTGATGAAAAGGTAAGACCAGACTTGGCTAGAGACAGCAAGTAAGGAGAATCTGTTCCGCAGGAGCTTGAACTGGGTGAGTATTATTCGCTTCGCACCAATAACAAAATCGTTTCCATTTTGAACGATAAGTCTTTATTGTGCTTTGAGCACGAGCTTTGGTCAAAATTTCACGACAGTCTTGTGAGATGTTGAAGTCTTTGAACTCTAAGAAATCAGGAGCCATGCGTGCAAGTGTAAGGACTGTGGGTCCGGGTGGACCACTTGGCCGCTGTTCCTGGACAACATCGTAGGAGTCGGACACAGGCGAATGGGCTTGTCCTGAATCAACAGTAGAAGTTCCTGGAACCAATATTGTCTTGGCCAACGGGGTGCAATCAGGATTATTCGGCAACCCTCTAGCTTCATTTTCCGGAGCACTCTCGGGACCAACGGGATCGGGGAAAAGCGTAAGCACAAATCCCTGACCATCGCATGGACAGGGCATTCCCCCTTGACCCCTGTTGAGGGAATCTGCTGGCATAGTACCGGCATTTCTTGTTGTCCCTTGTTGCAAACAAATCCAGTGCAGGTTTGCCCCAGGTTTGAAACACTCTGTTCAACTGTTCCTGTTCCAGTTCCCACTCGTGACAGTCCGACAGAGACCTGCTCAACGTGTCCGCCAGAGTATTGTGTAAACCCCTGACGTGTTCTGCTCTGAGGGTTATCCCGTAAAGAGTGACCCATTCCCACAGTTCCTGGGCCTCTTGTGAGAGTGTGGCAGATTTCGTTCCTCCCTGTTTGTTGATGTAATACATGCTGGTCGTATTGTCCGTACGGACCAGCACTGAGGAACCCGCAATCCTTGGCAGGAACGCTTGTAGGGACAGAAAAATTGCGCGGAGCTCCAGACTGTTGATATGTTGTTGTTTGTGAATTTGAGACAATTTTCCTTGTATTCTTAAATCTTGTAGATGGCCTCCCCATCCCTCCATGGAGGCATCGGTAGTCAACACGAAATCTGGGATGGCTTGTAAAAAGGTTAGTCCCTGGGTTAAATTCGTTGCCTTGGACCACCAGCGCAGAGCCTGTATCATGCGAGGTGTAACCTTTATGGAGTCGTCGAAGGAACCCACGGCTTGCTGCCATTGAAGATGTAATTCCTCTTGAAGAGGCCTCATTTTGAGCCGCGCTAGAGGTATCAAGTTTATTGCAGAAGAACACATTCCTAGGAGTGAAGCAAACATCCGGACAGAAACTGACTTTCTTCTTGAAATTGATGTTGCTAGTTTTCGGAGACGCAATTGCCGATCTTCTGACAAGAATGCCTTGTACTGGATCGTGTCCAGCATTGCTCCGAGAAAAGGAATGACTTGAATCGGACGGAATTGTGACTTGCTCTCGTTGATAGTCAGCCCCAGTGAAGAGAAGAGATGGAGACACGTCTCTGTGGCCACTTTGGCTTTCTGTGCTGAAGGACCCTTGATAAGCCAATCGTCGAGGTAAGGGAATACTTGGATTCCTTGAGATCTCAATGCTGCTGCTACAGGTGCCAAGCACTTCGTGAAGATTCTTGGTGCCGATTTTAGTCCAAACGGGAGCACTTTGAACTGATAATGAGCGCCAGCCACTGTGAAGCGAAGATATTTTCGATGTTTTGGGTGAATTGGGATGTGGAAGTACGCGTCCTCCATATCCAGAGAAGCCATAAAATCTCCTTCGTTTAAACAGCTTAGAATCTCTGAAAGTGTGACCATCCGGAAACTCTGTTTTTTGAGAAATGTGTTTAGTTTTCTGAGGTCCAGAATAGGTCGCCATTCTCCTGACTTCTTTCTGATTAGGAAGAAACCTGTTCCCCTTTGAGAAGAGGGAACTTTCTCTATTGCATTCTTGAGGAGCATTAGTAAGGCTTCTTTGAACAATAAGTGAAGACGAGGGGGAGGGGGACCCCTGGGTGGAGTAGTGGGTGGCTGTTTGACGAATTCTAGCGTGTGACCGCTGGATACCAGGTCTAGAACCCATCGGTCTGATGTAATGTCCTGCCACTTGCGAACAAAGGCTGAAATTTTCGCACCCACGGGAATAGAAGATAATGTGGTTGGCGCCCTGCTGAGATCATTGTTTCTTGTTGGTGTCTCGGCCTTGATTCTGGGATCTTCTGCGTCCGCCCTGACGGGAGAAACCAGCCGAAGAGGATTGGTGATATGAAGACTGGTTATACTGTTGTCTATATTGTGGCTGATATTGCCTATTCTGTTGATTTTGATATCCTCCTCGTGATGTGAAACTACGTTCTCTTGCGCCCCTAAAAGATCCGCGCCTGTATTGAAGGACGCCTAAAGATTTGGCGGTGTCCGTGTCCGTTTTAATGGCAAGAAGAGCGTCGTCAATATGTTTTCCAAACAAAGACTCTCCATCATAGGCCATATCTAGGATCTTCGTTTGTACTTCCGGTCGGAAAGTAGTGGCCTTAAGCCATCCCTGGCGTCTAAGTACGGCAGCCCCGGCAAGCTGACGAAAATTGGTATTAACGATATCCAGCGCGCAATCTATAGTCTCAGATGCGGCTCTTTCTCTCTCAAGCAGAATCTTTTGTGCGTCCTGCCTGTGGTCTTCAGGGATTAGATCAATAAGGGCAGCCATATCTGACCACATTTGACGGTCATACCGGCCGATTATTGCTAATGAATTTGCCGCTCTAATGGAGGCCGCCGCCATGGTGGAAATTTTTTTCCCAATGAGATCCAGCCGACGTCCTTCTTTGTCGGGCGGTGTGGTGATAGGCGTTGCAGGATTTTTAGAACGCTGTTGAGCGGCTTGGGAGATGACTGAGTCCGGGCGAGGATGACCAATCAGAGAAGATGGACTATTAGCAGGCGCTCGATACTTTTTTCTATACGAGGAAGCACCGCTGGAATGGAAGCAGGCGTCTTCATAATTTTTATCCCCTCTTTCCAGATATAGTCTATGATTGGGATCGCTCTAGTGATTTTTCTGGACTCCTCCTTAAAATCATGTAGGAAACATTCTGTTTGTTCAATTGTAACAGGCAATTGAAACCTGGCTGCCGCCCGTTGCATCAAGTTATGAAAACCCCCGATATCCTCCGGGGGGGAGTCGGATGGTAAAGGTATGGGCGGAGAAGGTACCGGTATGATGTAATTATCCCACGGATCCTGGTGAGGAATATTCTCAGGTAATTCTCCCTCTTCAACTTCATCTTCAGAGGAAGTCACATCCTGTTGCACATGCTCGGAGGGAGCAGGCGGAGGAAGCGGTATGACTGGAACCTGTGGCTGCGTTAAGGGTTCAGGGACCACTGATGGTTGTTCTGGTACCTCTTGCTGCGGTGGAAACCTTTGCCGGTAATCCGCCAGCATGGCCTGGAGATCTTGAATGAGCGTCGAAGGGAGATGACTGGTTTCCCTCTGATACGACTCCCTTTGATGAAACCTATGCTGCGGGACCGTAAGGTGGTGTTGATAATAATGTTCTTGGTAATCATCATCATCTTCGTCGTCCTCCTGACATTTTATATTAAGTTCAGAGGGATGGTGAGCTATGCCAAATGGTCCATCCTCATCGTCATCTTCATCATCATCCACATAAGATAGGAGATGTGAGGGAAGAAGCGGAGAAATTTTTGTATAGTCCTGCTGTTTTTGGAATGTCTAAAGTTGGAAAGACTCCGATAATAAAGGCGTCGATTGCGAAGGCACAATTTTCACAGTTGACGGGGTCGTCGTCGACGGGGTCGTCGTCGACAGGCTCTTCGTCGACAGGCTCTTCGTCGACGGACTCTTCGTCGACGGACTCTTCGTCGACGGACTCTTCGTCGACGGGGTCGTCATCGACGGGCTCTTCGTCGACGGGGTCGTCGTCGACGGGCTCTTCGTCGACGGGCTCTTCGTCGACGGGCTCTTCGTCGACGGGCTCTTCGTCGACGGGGCTATCATAGACGGACTCTTCGTCGACGATGTTTTCGTCGACGGTACCGTCGTCGACGGACTCGTTATTGATACGGTCGTCGACGGGGCCTTCAAAGAAGGTTTCCTCACAGAAGAGTCCTCAATACCAGATTTCTTAGATGACATAGAAATTCTGGTAGATAAAATAGGAGAGGTTATGGCCGTCGTCGAGATAGTAGCTGTCGACGATGAGGCCGAAGAATCACAATAATGGTCTTACTCACAGTTTTTGTGACAGCTTTAGGTGACCCTTGTGACGGGTCAGGAACAGCATGGGAAGACTTGTGATGTTTTCGTCCTTCACTTGAAGAGCTGTCCTGGGATCTAGCCCTCTTGCTAGACGTAGAGGCTCTGTCATCCTCCTCAGCCGAAGAGGATTTAAGCCACAAAAGAAGCCTTACCTCCCTATCCCTCAGAGTTTTGGCAGGGAAGGTACGGCAGATTTTACAATTTTTTGCCTCATGCTTAGGATGGAGGCAATAAATGCAATCCTTATGTTGATCATCAACATGGACCCTCTTCTTATCACAGGTCCTACAGGGTCTAAAAAGGGCCTTCTTGTCAGACATGCTGAAGAAAGTTGAGAAGAAACTGAGTTGGCACTCAGGGAGACTCCCTTCCACACGACGTGCGGTGAAAATCTGAGGAGAACTGCCTCTGTTGGGAGTGTTCTAGAGGGTGCTGGTAGCTGATTGGTTGGAGCTAACCTTTGGTTCTTTTTCATTATAATGATGTAGATAGGCTACTAAGTTTTAGGCCTTAGGCCTTTTCTTTTAGCCTTCTACTGTTATTTACTTTTGGCACTACTTTTGTAATTTACCGTGGGACTCCCGCCTCGACGACGGGGAATGATTCAGGCATGTGAATCTATGAAAAATACCCCAATACTGGATAATAGAATTTATGGAGGTATTTAAATTGAATTAAACAAAAGCATGTTGGTATTGTTGCAGGTGGGGTGCCATCTAGGCCTCAACCCATTCATCACCTTCGATTACTACCAAATCTGCCTCCCACTGTGTCCTGAGGGAGGGCAGTGGGTCGGGAGAGATATTTATGAGTATTTTGTAAAGACTAGACATGCCCCCTTTCCCAAGACAGCACACTAAAGGATTATTTTTAGGGAGGGAAATGTGTATTTCGATGTACTGCTAGTGCAAGTCAGAGCTCTAAAAGGGAAAAATTGTAATCTGTGAAGGTGGAAATCTGCAGACAGGTCTTGGAAGGACCGAATAGTGTCACCCCTCCACACATTACCCCGTGTAGAAAGTCCTATCAAGTCCCATTTGGCAAAACCGGTCATCCGTGTTTTCGGCCAACCAGATGCCCTGCCACAGTGGGATTACCGCTGTTAACTTTCCATGCCAACGTATGTGTTTCAAAGCCGTGTGCCAACAAAGGCGTTGGAGATGAAGGACGGTGGGGTGGGGGCAAAGGGGGGGGGGAAGTTGGGGAGACATTTACCAAATGACACTTGTGGGGTTTTGATAGCCCATAGGAATGCCCCGATTTGGGCCCGTAGGTTCGGGAAATGGAAGGGGGTAGAGTGTACTGTTAGTGTTGGCAAACATATAGAAATCGTAGAAGTGAGACCATCTTGAATGGTGCCCCCGACCAGCCATAGTTTTGCTTCATTTTGCTAAGCAGCAGGCCCCAGTATCACTGCTGGGAAAAGGCCACAGTCATGCCCAGGTACCGGAAACAGTCCCCAGCCAGCTGGGGACCAGAGACGATTAACCTCCCCAGTAACTAGCACCTCATCGGCACTAGGACGGACTTCTCCAAGTTCACCCTAAGCCCCAACACATCAGCGTATAACTGAAGATTTTTTATCAGGTGCGGGACCGTGGCCTCCGGACGCTGGACATAAAGGAGCATACCGTCTGCATAGAGAGAGGCTCTGTCCTCCAGTCCACTTCACCAGCGGAATTCTTGCACTCTGGCATCCACCCTGATTAACTCCGCCAAGGGTTCCATCACTAGGGCGAACATTAATGGGGAGAGTGAGCATCCCTGTCGGGTGCTCTTCTCCATCGGAAAGGGAGGGGAAAGGGTTCAGTTGACTCTGACTTGGGCCCATAGGTCTTTGCAAATGGTGTCTATCCAGCAAATAAACATGGGTCCCAGTTGCATTCTACGGAGGACCTCTAGTAAACAAGCACTGGCATAGCCAATAGGTCTCGCCTTTGGGACATTATAAGTGATTAGCCAGAGCTATTGGCTTTCCAATGTCTTTAAGCTTTGTTGTAGAGCATTGTGGTTGCTGTGCAGCATGTTGAAAAATGATAATAAATAAGTGTTATAAGCATTTTTGTTACCATATATATAACCAAGAAGCCATTATGTACAACTGAATGACCCTATTTAAAAAGTTTTTTTTTGTCCTTGCAATGCTGGCAACATCTTCTTGTCTGTTCTAATGCTGGTTTGTTATAGCTTTTTTTGTTATGGGGGGTGGGTGGGCGGAACATAAACAACAAGATACTGGAAGTTGGAAAATAGTACGGGAATTACAACATGAGCAGCAGACGGACACTAGGGGAGAATCAACAGATGCCAGATTCCGAGGGCAGACAGAGGTGGTGCTGAGGTGGTGGTGTTCTGGTGCAGAGGTGATGGTGAATGATACTCAGGTGGTGGTGTGCTGGTGCGGAGGTGATGCTCAGGTGACGCTGAGTGATACTGAGGTGGTGATGAGTGGTACTGAGTGGTGGCGGAGGTGGGCTGGACGCTGACCGGTAGCAAGAAGGGTCAGGGTGCTCCTTAAGCCAGGATCAGGCATTCTCAGTCATATAGAATATAAAGTTTTTGTCCTTATAGATCACTTTGAGCTTGGCCGGGAATTGTAACAGATTGTATTTTTTTTTAAGATCTTTTTATTTAAGCAAGAAAACAGGCTAATACACCAGATCTCTTCATTATCTTGAATGGCTAGACACCAAATAAACTGCAGTACACATTGGACACGTTCCTTCCCTACCACGCCCGGTCCCATAAACAGTGTCAGCAATACAGTTTTAAGGATGAGACTTAGTCGCACTCTCCAGGGGAAGGGAAGCTCAAAGACCCCCTCTGTAATCATTCCATTTACCCCAGATTTTCTCCCATTTTTTAGGATAACCCCTGTTCTTGTAGACCACTCTTTCGGCCACCATGCACAAGTCCATGTCCCATTTGCAGTCCCTCAGGTATGGAGCCATCTCGGCCCTCACTGACGTTCAATATTGCGCTTGGCTATCACCAGACCCAGGGTCATCCAGATCTGATCCATATGGTTCAGATCAGTGGCGCCTCAAATGTTAAGCAAGCACCACTTAGCAGAGAGTCCTATATTGTAATTTGGGCGCCCTGAGTTTTGCTTTAACAGCTATAAAGGAGTGGCGCTTCTTTTCCCCCTGAGGGTGTAGTTGGGAAACAGCGTCACTGGGACTGACTTGCAGTTTCCCAATCCTGCGTGCCTCACGAAGGATGGTGTCTTGGTCTGTGTAATTTTAAAGCCTGGCTATCATCGCCCTTAGAGGGGCCCCAGGGGTGGTGGTGCTGCTAAGGATCTATACGCCCTCTCTACCACAAAGCAGGATGAAAGTGTCCTAGCTGGAATCCTGGAGGTCAGCCAGTTGGTAACACATTGCGTGGAGCGTCCATCCTCCATCCCCTCCGGAATCCCCACTATACGGATGTTGTTCCTCCTGGAACGTCCTTCCACTTCCTTGGCCCTTGCCTCTAGCTGGTCCTGTCTGTTCTGGAGCGTTGTTATGGTAGACTGGTAAGTGTGAGTAGTGTCTTCCACCTCAGACAAGCGTTTACCGTATCAGTAACCCGGTCGGACACTTTCCGGAGATCCTGCCAGGGCGGAGAAAGATCCAGACTGAGCTTGCCAATTTCCCCTCAAAGGAGGTTCTGAAGTCTCAGATCACCTGCAGAATGGATGCCGTCAAATCAGGTGGGGGCGCTGGCTCCAGTGGCTTGGGCTAACGACCTTCTCGCTCGCCCCCGACAGAGGTCAGCTTAGTTAAACAGTTGATTCTGTCCTGTGTGGTGGAATAATCAAGTTTGTCTTTGCCCATGCTGCCTGCGTGAGACCCAATGACGCCCAGACGGTTGGGTGGGCACCCCGGTCGAACAAGAGGAGGGGAGGAAGGAATGGGTGGCCGTGATCTGCTAGACCAAGGATCAGGAGCAACATCGGGTGACCTCAGTGGCGGCGCAAAGCCTCACCAGCCAGCTTTGGCTGTCCCACCATGTGGGGAGGACCGCCTGATGTGGCTCGCTGGTACCAGTGGGGGAGGCAGATAAAGAAAGTCCAGCTACGCAGCACGTGTGATGAAGATAGGGTACCACTTGCCTCTCCAGTCAGGCACACATAGGCCTCCACGCCGGTATTCCAATGGTAAAGATGGCACCGCCGGTAATGTGGAGTTAAGCACTTGAAACATGCCCAATGTGCAGTATATCAATGCTGTGCCCCTGGTGCTTCCCAGCCCCGATGCGCCAGGCTCACGACAATCTGGGCCATCTCCGGGGATCCTACGTCCCAGTGCTCTCTGTGACAGGGTGGGCAGAGGTGGGGTGGGGAGGCGGGGTGGGATGAATCACCGGCATCCCAATCGATACCCAACCCCCGGGCAGACCTGCCCGGCAATTGCCGCTCTTGCAGGGTTCCTCTTCCCCCTCTGGCTGGCAGGCAGGCCCTCAGGCTGCGAGCCACCACACCCCGGGAAACTGAGAGCAGGCACGCAGCCCCGGGACGGACTCCGCTGAAGGTTCCTCTACTGCACTGGGACTCCAGCAGCAGCCCATGCAGTGCCTCTTGCTCTGCTCTCGGTTGCTCCGGCGGGAGAAGTCCCAGGCTGTGGATCCAGCCGCCACCTCACGGCTTCAAAAGGTCACGCCCAGTCCAGCAAACAGCCGGTCTCCTACTACCTTAAGACGTCAGTCTGCAACTCTCTAAACAGCCACAAGCTGATAACAGGCATAGGCTACCTGCCGGGGGGTCTGCTGGGTCAGGAAAATGTCGGATATAACAGGGGTGAGGTGCAGAGCTCACCAACAGGCATTCGCCATTTTAAGTGCTGCAATGCTGCTCGGTAAGGAGACGTGTTTCCATTGCCTCAGATTTAAATAACACCATGCTTTCAGTTTTACATATGGCTTTCAATCCACTTTATAGCTATTTATGAACTTTGCTATCCTGTTTGTATACCCTGCTTTTAAGCACCAATGCTGCCCTCAAAGACTTAATGATCATGAGTACTTGTAGTTGACCCTGAATATTGTTCACCTCCCTTAGGTCAGCCTTAGAACCCTCAAACCTTGTGTCTATGCTCTGCAGTTTTGAAATCGGCCTCCAGTCTATTTTGCATCAAGGCTCTCTTAAACTTAGTTGGGGGGGGAGAGAGAGAGAGAGAGAGAGAGAGAGAGAGAGAGAGAGAGAGAGAGAGAGAGAGAGAGAGAGAGAGAGAGAGAGAGAGAGAGAGAGAGAGAGAGAGAGAGAGAGAGAGAGAGAGAGAGAGAGAGAGAGAGAGAGATTTCTTGATTTCCATATAATCATTGATCGCTTTTGAGATCTCTACTCAATTGGCTACATCTTGCAGTATATACTGCACCCTTTTCTCCTTACATGGGATAAATCTATCTATTGTGATCCATACTGGGACATGCTTTAAAACTGTTATTGTCCATAACCCAGCCTCTCTCAGTCACTGTCTGTACTGTGTGGCTAGATACAAATATTGTGTCTGTTCTAGAATATGTGCAGAGTATCGCACAGTAGAAGTCTTACTCCCCTTGATGTTTTGACCCTCAGAAATCTAAAAGCCCCAGTTCTTAAGTCACTCTTTCGCATTTCCCGAGATGTTTCCTCAATTGTGCCTTTTGGTGAATTAGATCTAACACTGTCCCTTCCCTAACAAGAATGAAGTCACTAACTAGGATAAGAATGCTCTACGTAGTGTCGTCTATAAGAATGGATTCTGTTCATGAATGGGCATTTAAAGGGTCACTATTGTCACCACTTCTCCCCCCATTTACCATTTGATTATTGCATATCTACTTAGTAATTTTTGGACATCTAATGTAGTTGAGAGAACTTGAGAGCAAAATAACCACGCCCCATGTCTTGGTGGACAGTGGTGCGTGGAAATGGGTGTTGCTTACACTTAAATCTATCCGAATCCCCAGACTGTAGATGGGCTCCTGCAAAACTAATTTATTCTCACTCACAGATGCCAGCTAGTCGAGTATTCGCAAATGTTTCATAAGGGCATTCAGACCCATCAAATTATCCCAGAATATTTTGCTTGTGACTAAAAGTCTTAATTGTTGCACTATTTAAAATGCACCTCTCAAAATTCTGCATTGGACAGCATTGAGGAAGCATTGTCCAAATATAATTCGGCTGTTTTAACAGCCATCGACCATATTGCACCTCTGAAATCTTCCTTGAGCCACTCTAACCACCCACGGGCAGTCTGGTTCTCGACTCAACTGCGAGATCAAAAACAACTTTGCAGGAAGCTGGAGAGAATCTGGCGTGCTTCTCATAATGAGACGGACAGAGGTCGGTTTTATTCCATTCTATCCAGCTATCATAAAAATATAAAGATAGCACGGAAAACTCATATAACAGCTCAGTTAGCCGAGGCTGGCAATTCTTCTAAAACCCTACACCAGATTCTTCAGTCTTTCATTAACCCTAAGGCTTGTGAAAGCTCAGAGGCCCCCTCCCAACTGCTGTGTAATGATATTGCTCTTTATTTTGTACAAAAGATAGAGCTTATTTATGGTAAAATTACCGCAATAGGAGGCCTGCAGCAGATTCCTACGGGCTTGGACCATTTGAATCTAACAAATTCACAGCTGCTAGAGAATTTTCCCGCAATTACATTGGTAGAGGTTGAATCACTGATCCATAAGATAAAGTCTGGGTCCCCTTCTGACCAGATTCCAGCTAAAGTCATTCCGTCTTTGGCTAAACACCTGTCTCCCTCGATACAATCTCTTATTAATCTCTCTCTAACGGAGGGACATGTACCGCTGGAGTGGAAGGTTGCTCAGGTTAGACCTATTCGTAAGAATACTAAAACATCATGGACGGATCTTTCTAACCTTCGTCCTATTTCACTCCTCCCGTTCCTGAGCAAACTAATGGAAAAACACGTCAATACCCATCATTCCAACTATGTCGAACTGACAGAATGTTTAGACCCCTCCCAGTCTGGTTTTAGGCCCAAATACAGCACCGAATCAGCATTACTAGCGGTCACAGATAACATCAGGATGACCCTAGATAAAGGCCACTCTATGATTCTGGTGCTGTTGGACCTATCCGCAGCGTTCGACACAGTTTCCCATAGTATTCTGATCAAAAGGTTGGAAGAGGTTGGGCTAAGAAAATCAGCCTTACAATGGATGAGGAGCTTTCTGTCTGATCGCTCCCAGATTGTCAACCTACCCCGTATCGTTCGGCTCCTATAGATCTGACCAAGGGAGTACCCCAGGGCTCTTGTTTGAGCCCTACATTATTCAACATCTATATTGCTCCCTTGGCCAACCTCTTGAGAACACATGGGTTCATCCCCATATCATATGCCGACGATACCCAGCTACTCTTTCCTTTTGATAAATTCACCTCAGCGGTCCAACTGGCCTTCTCTAATGGGATGAGAGCCATATCGCACTGGATGAAGAATAATTTCCTCCAGTGTAATGTGGGAAAAACAGAGATAATGCTCTTTGGAGAAGCCCCCTCCTATGGACCCCAGATTGGTGGCCGATCGACTTGGGTCCCCATCCTGCCCCCAGGTCTACTGTCAAAAATCTGGGTGTCCGTTTAGATCAAGCCCTCAGTCTGAAGGAGCATGCCGCTCAGACAGCTGGTTCCTGTTTTCATGTAATTGGCCTGCTCCGCCGAGTTTTCCCCTTGCTGCCTGATTCTACCCGGAAAACCCTGGTCCAGGCGCTGGTATTGAGTCGTCTGGACTATTGTAACGGCCTGCTGGTCTCTGCTAATGATGCTTCACTCAGTAGACTGCAGGTAGTTCAGAACACGGCGGCGCGGTTGGTCCTCAATGTCCCTTCCAGGACCCCTTCTCGCCCTCTTCTCTTGAAGCTGCATTGGCTCCCCATCCGCCAACGGGTTAAATTTAAAATCTGCTGCACCATTCATAAGTCACTGCTTAACTTGGGCCCTTCCTACCTTACCGAGAAATTTACGCCCTATATACCATCAAGATCCCTCTGCTCGAGTGCTAAACACCTTCTGTTGGTGCCTCGAGTAAGCAAGGCAAGATCAGGAGGAAAAGCTCTCTCCCATCTTGGTCCTCGTTATTGGAATGAGCTCCCCTTGCCCTTAAGGCAGTGCCTGGATCACTTGCAATTCAGGAAGTTTCTCAAGACCAATCTTTTTCGCACTTGCTGAATTCTGCTGGAGATGCTTTACACCCTCACTGTCTGCTCTAAGCGCAGAGATACCCCTTCGGGGGTCGATTCTAGCGCTATATAAACAAATAAATAAATAAATCAATACCTTGTTTGTTAGCTCAGGTTTCCTTCTGCCTTCCCTTTAAGTTAATATACCATATTCAGAAACAAACTAGTGTATTCCTAGCTTAGCTTGGGATAGAATTGTGCAACAAACTTAAGCAACATATATTAACTAGCCCTCAACTGGGTTCTGCATCCTCGCGTTTTCTCTGGATCAGTCCAGGCTCCTTTCTCAGTCCCGGTTCAGCATCATTTTTGCTTCCTCAGGTCTAGACTCAAAGCGTCTGCTGGCAGGCTGAGCCAGGATTATCTCCACTGTTACTCCTTGCAGGCATCACTGCTTACTGCTCTGAAGCAGTTTCATGATTCATGTTGGTTGTTGTTTCATTTCTATTGCTGGAACAGACATGTTGTATAGATTGATGTCTCTGTCATTGCTCCTTTGCATGAGGCTTCCGTGCAGTCTTGAGATCTTGACTGCCTTTCGACTTCACTGTCATACAGCCTACATCTTTAAGGCTACCCTGGATTGACTGCACATTATGCAATTTATCACCAGTTTGACAACTGATGCGGCAAGGAAACATCCACTTGAATCTTATGTTTCATTTCTCATCATACAAGTAAATTTGTTTATCCAAAAGTTAAATCAGTATTTATTCAGATATCAAAAATTAATTACACATATTCAAATTGAAATTCATCTGTTAATAGTCCATATTATTCCCATCTTCTATGCACATTGTATGTTTGTTTTGTATGTTCCTTTTTTTAAGCTTTTAGCTGCCTTGCTCTGTCATGATTAGGCCTGGGCAGGGCTATTGGCACGAATCCTTAGAGTTTTGTGACCACAATGTTCGCGGTCCCAGCACACTTACCCTGTTCAATTTTTTTTATGTATGTATTAAGGTTTTTGCATCCGATAAACATGGTCTAATGGGAATTATGGGTAATAGCAAAATCACACACCCGAGAGGTGTCATGCTTCATCATTTGGGCGTTCTCCTCGTCGGGCCGGCGCTGCAATGCCCGACGGGCACCCACGAAGGGGCTCTTTGGTGGAGTTCTTTTTTTGACAAAGCCGTTAGGTGAGCGAGGGTGTGTTGGCTGTGGTAAGTAGTGTAGTGAAGTGATAGAGGTGATTAAAAATAGGTTTTGAGATGCTCTGTTTTATTAAACTTTATTGATGCGGCTCTCTAACCTAAATAAAAATAGTGTAGCTCATATGGGATGTAATGGTCCTATAGAGCTTGTGTGCTAAAAAGATTTTGATCAACATGTTTCTTGCCTCATCCAGCCCCTAAGGGGTCTCTTGGCAATTCATCAGGACCGAGAAGGATTCTTTTTCTAATTATCTTACACTACTGCAAGGCTAGTCCTTCCAAGTGTACAGGTTGATAGAGTAACCAGCCGTGCTGTGGTTTACAAGGTTTTTTTCTCTCCTTGTAATTTTTGTGCGACCTGGAAAAAGGGGGGAAATAAAATAACATACAATAAAGTAAAGGTGACAGCATAAAACTTAGGACACATATATAGTTTGTTGAAACAGACCTGCATGTTATAAAAGTTACTTAAACGAGTGCTATTGATTGGTGCCCCATAGCAAAGTTAATCAAACATGGGAACCCCATGTCGGTCAAATTGTAGGTGCTTTAGCGATCAAGGGGATGGCTTTTGTGCGTAGGTATGGCATACAATGTATAGACAATATCTGTGTCCGACCGCCAAAGGGCTTACCGCTTGTTTTTTTAAAAAGAAACATTTCCTTTGCCAGTGCATAGTGTCTTATGCTAGTTATAGTGAAAAGCGGCTATCATTGTATAGTTGCAGGAAAGAAACCGTTTTTTTCAAAACAATCTTTTCTTCCCATGTAATTTTTTTTTCTTCTTTCGAATAGCACTATCACCCAATAGGTTGTGGGTCTCGAGCTGGCGGGAATGCTTTCAGAGCAAGTCGCTCACTCACGACCTGCATGCGAAGGAGCAGAACAGGAGTAATTTAAGAGGAAAGCAGTCGCCTACCGGCAAGGTCCTCGTGTGGTCTTCGCGTATTGTAATCGCTCGTGGTGGCTTGGTGAGAAGCCCTTCACCTACCCCGGCTCTGTCTCCCATACTGAGACGGGCCGGAGGCTTGGTTAATGTACGCACTTTCTGTTTGGGATTGGTTGCACGAAAACTAGAATGAGAGTTGCGGCGGCCATCTTGGACGGGTCGGGAGACCGGGTGCAACCGTAAAGATGAAAGAGGGACTCAGATGGGAGAAATCCTTTGGTTGCTCAGAGATGGTCACCATAGGTGCGAGCTCCTTGGCACTCTAAGAAAGTAATTTTTTTTTTTTTTTTATATATATGCGCCTAAATCTGATGGAAAAACACTTATTTATTGATTTTGCTGCACAAGGGACATTAAGTCGTAATCCCAGTGTCCAGTAAAGGAACATGTTGTGCCGTTCAGGGTGAACAAAAGGAATATTCTGTATGTTCAATAAGGAATCTCCTTTATTAAACGTTCTTATGGTCTTCATATATGTGTTGTGATCTCCCAGCTAAGAGGTCATAACAAGTTCGGAGAAACCCTGTCAGAAGTTCATACTTGATTGTTGATCTTTCAGCATTGTAATGTGTTGTCAACTATTCAGTTCAACCCATGGGATTTAATCATTTAACCCTGTAGTGTGGGTTGACAGCCTGAAAATCCAATTTTGCTCTTTTCTAAAAAGAGCTTCTTTTTGTATTTGTGGGTGAGATTCTAGGATAGTCCAATGTAGGTCAATTGGTGTGTGGCCTATTGCTGTGTAGTGTGCACACATTTTCATGTTCGTTTTTTTGCACCTGATGTTGCTGCGGTGCTCTGTTGTCCTTATCTTGACTGCTCGAGTAGTCATGCCTACATACTTCATTTGGCAAGGGCATGTAATGATATAAACACAGTTACGTGTATTATAGTTTGTGTCTTAACTGTGTCCATGTTAGTGTTTCAGTTAGTTCTACAGTTTTTGTTGTACTTGTCAAAGGGCAAATGGTACATTGGCCACAGGGGTAGTGACCTACTACTGGGGGTAGGTCCCAAAGCTGTTTTTGTTGGGGTGGCCCATTTCTTTTAAGTCTGGTGTTTACCAACGTATCTTTGAGATTGGCTGTCCTTTTGAAGGCAAACCTAGGGGGACTAAATGTAAGATCACCCATTTGTAGGATTTTCCAGTGTTTGTTAACCACCTTTTTGATCAAATTGTATTCTGGGGTATATGTCGTGACATGTCAATACATTAGTTTCTGGTCTTACTTGTTCTAAGAGCGATTCTCTGTTGTTATTACGTGCTCTTTTTTGTGCTATTCTTATGTTCCTTGTGGGGTACTCTCGTCTGGCCAGGTGTTCTACTAGATCATTGGATTGGGTCACGTAGTCATTTAGACTACTACAGTTGCGTCGGATGCGCAAGAATTGCCCATAGGGTAGATTATCCCGTAGAGCTTACGGATGGTAACTGCTGTAAAGTAGAGGACTGTGGCTATCAGTCGGCTTCTTAAATGTCTTTGTATGTAGCTTGCCTTGTGACAGACTAATCATTAGGTCAAGAAATGGAAGTTCTTTTTCTGAGCTATTAGTGCTGAATTTCAGGTACGGGTTTAAGTTGTTGACCAAATTGAGGGACCCTCTCTTTTTCACCCTTCCAGAAGATTAAAATGTCGTCGATATATCGACGCCATGTGGTGATGTTCTCAGTGTAGGGATTGGTGATAGATAGGATATGTTTTTCCTCAAAGTTCGACATATACAGGCAAGCCAGACTCAAAGCGAAGATGCTGCCCATTGACTTCCCTTGTATCTGGTCGAAGAGGCAGTCTTCAAATTGGAAGAAATTTTCTATGAGGGCTGTATTTGCTCATTCCATTATGAAACTGACTGGAGTTGGAGACGGCCAATCCCTTGATCTTAAGATTTCTTCTATAACATCCAGTGTGGCCTGCTGAGGGATATTTGTGTACCATGCGACTACATCGAGGGTGACGATGCAATCCATTTGAAGTCTCTCTATGTTTTGTGTTTCAATGATATTCAGAACCTCTCTTGTGTCCTTGATAAAAGATGGGGTTTCTTTCACCAGGGGTTTGAGAAAATGATCGCAGAATTTTGAGAGAAGTTCCAAGAGGGACCCTATCCATGACACTATGGTTCTTCCTGGTGGTGGTAAGGTTCCCTTATGTATTTTTGGGAGCGTGTAGAAGTAGGGTAGTCTCGGGTTCTCATTGATGAGAAATTCTGCCTCATGTTTTGTGACCCATGCTTGATTCAGTGCCGATGTAACTATACTATTGATGTGTGTAGTTAAGCGTTGGGTTGGATCTTCCGATATCGGTCTATAGTACCGATTGTCTTGTAGCTGGCGAAGGCACTCATCTCTATTGTCAGATGATGACATGATTACTATTGCACACCCTTTGTCTGCCTCTTTGATCACAATCGTGGTGTCATTAGCCAGAGTCCGAATGGCTTCAGTCTCCAAATTGGAGACATTCTGGAAGGTCTTACAGATCTTGTTGCTATTTATTTCTTTAAGTACCGCTTTTTCAAAAGTAAATACTTCATTTGGTACCATGCTTGAGTTGGGTGTAAAGGTTGAGGCCTTACGTAGTCCTGAATCTATTTTTGGCGTGTCTGATTTTACTGCAAAGAAAGCTTGCAGTCTTTATTTTTCGAAAAAAGTTGTGCAATTCGCAGTTCGTTCTGAACTGATCTTGTTTTGGTGTTGGTACAAATCCTAGTCCTTTTCGTACTACCTTCCTTTCTACTTCACTGATGGTTCTGGTGGAAAGATTGACTATTAATTTTTCTTCCCTCTGTGGCTCCTGAGCTCCATCTGTTGGGGCTGTGGCGAGTCCTGCCATTGGACATATTTTTGTTGGTGTTGGCCGCCCCTTCTTCTTCCTCTCCCTCTGCCCCAGCCTCTGCCTAAAAAAGGTTGGTTGAAGGGAGCGAAGGGTTGTTGGGGGCCATGTTGGAAGCCTGGGTATTGCCACATCGGAGGGACCTGAAAATGCGCCATCCAAAAGCTATACATGGTAGGAGGTAGTTCTCTTCTGATGTGGGGATTGCCCAAACTATCTGAGCTGGAGTTACTGCTATTGGATGAGTTCCTTGAGGATTGGCTGTCATCAGAAGAATTATCTTCATGTAAGGGACGGTAGTCTTCTTTTAGGTAAGGATACACTTTTTCCTCATTGAATTTTGTTATGTCTTTCTGGAGTTTGGCTACTTTTTGTTTCATCAGGTATTACTTGTTTTCGGATATTTCATTGTTTATTTCAGCCAACCTGGTCTTGAAGGATGAGATCGTAATGCTAGCTTTTAACGCTCATTCGGCCACAAAGATCTTAATTATCAGATCATCCGCCAAACGTTTGGCCGTTTTGATTATTAATGCCAGCCAGTCCCTAGTGCATTTCCATGCCACTAGGGACCATTCCTCCATGAAATTTGCGTCCTCCAGAAAAATCCGAGGGACGTTGGCTACAATTAGGCCTTTAGGGGCTATATTTGCCCGAAGATATTCTGTCATTATTGCACCTTGCATAATGATCTTTACCAATTGATTTTTCATAGAGATGATGGAATTCTAATCTCCCCCATTGCTGCAAGAGGTTGCTGAGCCATTTGGATCCAAAAGCAAAGGGGTCCTAAGGATTTCTGTCACCAGGTCATCACTAAAATTAAGACCTTGATTCTGCTCCATGGTGCAGTGAGCATGTAGGAACAGGGTGGGGAACGGAAGTGAGGGAGTAATATTCAGTGAAGGAGCGAGTGTCAAGTGATCACTCTGGTCCTTAGTGGTGTCAATGACTACCTCCTGTAGCTACAAATAGATAAGGTTCCACGGCTAAACCGCTGTGCTTAAAGTTATCAAAACGAAAGGAACCAGGAGTTTTTTTACTAGGTCCAGCAAACGTACTCCCTTATTGAGATAGTTAAATATAGCGGTGTGCTGTTCCTGAGGAAGGGAAGGGTAATCGGGTCAGTAGAATATCCTCCTATTGGAGGAAGTGCCCTCACACACCCAGAGAGGTGTCATGCTTCATCATTTGGGCGTGCTCCTCGTCCGGCCGGCGCTGCAATGCCCGACGGGCACGTACGAAGGGGCTCTTAGGTGGAGTTCCTTTTTTGACAAATCCGTTAGGTGAGTGAGGGTGTTTGGGCTGTGGTAATGTTAGAAATGGGATCTCTGGTTGGCTAAGGCTTGCGCCAAAGCCAGGCAGAGACCACCACTCTAGTCAGGGCAAGGGAGTTACACGCCAAAGATAACCCCTGCTCACCCCCTTGGTAGCTTGGCACGAGCAGTCAGGCTTATCCCGGAGGCAATGTGTAAAGCGTTTGCGCACGCGCACAGCAACAACATACCAGGCACACTACAAAAAGGAACTCCACACAAGGTTATATATAAAAATAGCCTTTGTATTATCATAAAACACATTAGAATAGTAATCACATAATATACATCGTGCCACCTGGCACTAGGTCATATCTACAAGGGATTATTTACAACTGGCAGGGCCCACTGGACCACTGTCAGAACCATCACAAAGTGAACTAAGTAAAAGGAAAACAGATCATAAACGTACAACCAGTAACCACTGGTAATCACTGTACTCAGCATCAGCCTGTAACATAAACCACATTATGCACAGTATCACCTTAGGCGAAAAATACCTTAAACGCCAACCTCATCAGCCTAAACACATTAGACCCTTACCTCCTAAGCATAACTCACATTAGGGAATAACTCACAACCTAAACGCATTAGGTAATAATAACCTCACAAGCATAACATTATGCAAAACCTCATAATCATAAAACTACATTTAGAGGCATAAAACAGGGTGCGTAAATCCAAGTAAATGCATCACATTTCCTGGCACCACATATTAGGACACAAATCACATTAGCACATAACCTCACAGTAGAAACCATAGCAGAGGCATAAATCACATTCGGGCCTGGCGCCCTACAAACCTAACTGTCCCCCTGGCCAACTGGCCATCTCAAGAGGGGCTCAAATGCCCTATGTCCAAAGTCAGGGCGTGCTGCCAATGCAGCAGAAGTCAAGGTTGCGCAATTGCGCAGACCTAAACGTTGCAGCTGGCACTAAGTGCTGCGCAGCTGTGAAGAAGGGGGCAAAAGGAGTGCATCTCAGTCCTAACTGCAAAAAGACATGTCCCCCAAAGAAAGAATGGCCTAAACGTAGCAGCTGCCCACTACTTGCTGGGCAGCTGTGAGTAGGAATGTGGTCACGGAAAGGGGAAAACATGGGCCCCACTGGGTCCTTTTAAAAATAATTATGCCCATCGTTGGAGCCACGCAGGCTCGAAGAACCACTATGCCACACGTTGGAGCGGCCCGCTGCCAGACGGGGCCGCTCATGGAGAACTAACATGGTGCCTTCACTGGCACCAACAAACTATGCCCAGAAATGCCCCAAGCGTTGGAGCAACCCCCTATCAGGCGGGGGCCGCTCAAGAAATCCAGCATGGCTGCCCGGGTGCTTCATGAGCACCAATGCAAAAAAGAAAGACTGGGCCCCAACATTGGAGCGTCCCGCAACGGCGGACTCGCTCAAGACTCAGGCACTCGCAAGGTGCCAGCATGCAGCCACACTCACCGGGCTGCTGCGTACGGGCTCAGTCTCCTCTCCTCGTCTCCCGGCGTAGGCGGGATGCGCGGGGAAGGCTCTCCTCCCGCTGGACTCTGGTCTCCTCTGTGACACACGCGGGGCTTCCCTCAGCTTACGGGAGCCCCGCGAGGAATGGCCGGTCTTCCGGGTCGCCTTCTCCCGGCCGGGGGGGGGGGGGGGGGGCGGCGGAAATGACGTCCGCGAGGCCCCGCCTCCAGTCAGGCGGACGCGCCTGTCTTCCTGGTCGCTGTGGCTGGCTCGGGCTGCGGCGGGGAAACGCGGGGTGGGCTCCCGCATTAATTTAAATAAAACGAACCAGGCAACATGCGCGGGTGGGCACCCGCCATTAAAGGATAGCAGGAGAGCGGGGTGGGCACCCGCTCTCCATAAAATTGAATAAATCCAATGCGGCCATGACGCGGGGTGGGCACCCACTATGACATCGGAAAAAGCGGGGGAATCCCTACGTCGGGATTCCCTCGAGGATGATCGCAGCCCAGCGCTGCAAGGGGAGAACAGAAGCGCTCCTCCTTAGGGCAAATAAACATGAAGCGCTCCCCAAGCGCTAGGAGCCCTTCAGTCCCTGGAGAATGAAAAGAACAGCGCTCACAGGGTGCAGGATGGAGGCAAAGTCCTGAAGGTCCTGGACTCTAGCAAAGCAGAAGGGTCCCACAAAGTCCTTGGAGATGAAGGGGCAATGCAGGGCCCAGGGAGGCAAGCCCTCCTGGCAGCCCCCCCTGGGCCCCAGCAGCAGCACGCCCCAGCAGGAACAGCACCAAAGACTGAACAACTTTCATGGGGTCACAGCCCCTATATTTATATGCCCTTTTCCTTTGTGTCACAGCACAGGGCTTGGGGATACCAGTCAGAACTGGTTTAGGGGAGCTTTGGAGCACTTTGTTTTGCTCAGCTCCTCTCTCCTTTGTCAGGTGGGGGCTCAGGGATTAGACGCACCACAGGGGGCGGAGCCAGCATTGTGGAGGGAAGGCACAGCCCTATTCAGGTCCCAGGTGCAACTCCTCCCTCCCATCTGCATGCAGATCTCTCTATTCACCACTGGGCAGACTCACCCTGCCCCTCCTGGAGCCACATACACCTCCCAGCCCCTGTCACTCACAAGCCAGACATGCAATTCACATCAGGCAGGCAGACACAGAGCACACATAAATGCCAACTTCTAAAAGTGGCATTTCTACACCAGTCACAATAAATCTGCGCACACCATTGCGCATCATTTATTCTCACAAATTCATACATACTAGACTTGACCATACTGCTCCTCTCATAACAGGGATTACCATGGACACACTTATCCCCCATGCATTCCTATGGGAGGGCAGGCCAATCTCACCAATGTAACACAGAGCGCACGCACTTTCCACTGGACCACAGTGCGAAAGTGCTCAGAGGCCTAAAATCACCAACACCAGGTTACAGACAAGGTAAAAAGTTCAGGGGTGAACCTGCCAAAAAGGGCCAAGTCCAACAGGTAAGTAGTGTAGTGAAGTGATAGAGCTGATTTAAAATAGGTTCTGAGATGCTCTGTTTTATTAAACTTTATTGATGAGGCCCTCTAACCTAAATAAACAAGCATTGGCATAGCCAATAGGTATCGCCTTTGGGACCTTATAAGTGTTTAGCCAGAGATATTGACTTTGCCCATGTCTTTAAGCTGTGCAGAAGTCTGCAGCATGCTGAAAAGTTATAATAAAGAAGTGTCAGAAGCATTGTTGTTACCTTATATATGACCAAGGAAGCATTATGTACAACTGAACGACCATATTAACAAGCTGCAGCACTTCTTTACTCACTGCGCTCTCCTCGGACATTGTGACATATGCCCGAACAAGCCACTCCTTGTGAAAGCCACTTAAACCAGATGAAGAGAGCGAGGGCGAGCTGGTCCTGGAAACGTGTCCCCTCCCTACTGTTTGTTTTATGTTTGCAGGGGGAGCGGTGGGGGAAGGGAGACCTGCTGGACCGGCATGGTTATGAGAATGAATTGCTCGACCAATCACTGTGGGAGCATGGCCGCTCTGTAAAACAAGTGACGGGGACAAAGAGCACCGAAGTGAGAGGGAAAGACAGCGTGGCCTCCAAAATATTAAAATACAGTTTAAATAAACATTTACACGAACATGGTCTAAATACGTTCACCGTGTAGATAAAAGTAAAGTTAGTCAATTGGCGCTATGCTGAAACATGGAGCGCGGCTGCCTTGAGGTGGCACCGTGCTGATCAAATAAAAGGTGATCGGCTTCTCAAATAAAATAATTAAAGAAAGTTGAAATCCACGTTTCCAAAACACGGGAGAAAAGAAAGTGGGAGCAGGCATGCAGCGAAATGGGATGTGCAGCAAGATTGGTGGAGGTGGGAGAGATGAATGCATCCACCAAACACAGGCAAACAGGAACACTAACCGAAATAAGCACTGTTAAAGTCAACACAAACAGCACTTACAGAAGAATCATCCCCGCTCCGCGCAGCTCCGGTTGGATTACTTGGCTGTAAATGAAAGGGGTTGCATGGAAAGCGGGCGGAGAGCTGAAGACCGTATTTAGTGGCATAGGTACTTCTAAGAAGTGCTGGATGTAAATTACAAAAATGAGTCGGGTGCTGCGTAAAGTGTGATGTGCTCGGGCCCCAAAAAGCATAAATTAAAAGACCATTGCGAACATCGCACGAAGCGCGCCACCCGTGAAGTGTGTGGCACAACAAACACTTGAGGGAAGTGCCCGATTATATTGAAGTGCGGCAGCTGTGAATCTGGTTCAGTGTTAAGTGTGAAGAGCTCGATCTGAATGTAAACGTAGCAGCCAGCGGGAGGAGCGGGACGCGCTCTGTGGTGGGAGAGAGGTGGCGCGCGCGACGGCAAAAGTGAAAGCAGGCTGGCGAGTGGTGTGCGATGTGCGCGCACCATGACGAGAGAGGAAAGCCAGATGGCGCCTCTGCTCGTCATTGTGCGCGTAACCGCACACTGTATGCCAGCCAAAAAGCTGTGGTAGCACTTTTAAAAGCCCACACACTAAATGTCTCGCCAGAGCAGCGCATGCGCTGGCTCAGGCGAGACCTAAAACAGTGTAGCTCCTATGGGATGTAATGGTTCTATAGAGCTTGCGTGCCATACAAATTTCGTCAACATGTTTCTTGCCTTATCCAGCCCCTAAGGGGTCTCTTGGCAATTCATCAGGACCGAGAAGGATTCTTTTTCTAATTATCTTACACTACTACAAGGCTAGTCCTTCCAAGTGTACAGGTTGATAGAGTAACCAGCCGTGCTGTGGATTACAAGGTTTTTTCTCTCCTTGTAATTTTTGTGCGACCTGGAAAGGGGGGGAAATGGGTAAGTAAAAAAACATACAATAAAGTAAAGGTGACAGCATAAAACTTAGGACACACAGATATAGTTTGTTGAAACAGACTTTCACGTTATAAAAGTTACTTAAACGAGTGCTATCGATTGGTGCCCCATAGCAAAGTTAATCAAACATGGGAACCCCATGTCGGTCAAATTGTAGGTGCTTTAGCTATCAAGGGGATGGCGTTTGTGCGTAGGTATGGCATACAGTGTATAGGCAGTATCTGTGTCCGACCACCGACAGGGCTTACCGCTACTTTTTTATAAAGAAACATTTCCTTTGCCAGTGCATAGTGTCTTATGCTAGTTATAGTGAAAAGCGGCTATTATTGTATAGTTGCAGGAAAGAACCCGTTTATTCAAAACAGTCTTTTCTTCCCATTAAATTTTTTTTTTCTTCGAATAGAGCACTCACCCTATAGGTCGTGGGTCTCGAGCTGATGGGAATGCTTTCAGAGCAAGTCGCTCACTCATGACCTGCATGCGGAGGAGCAGAACAGGAGTAATTTAAGAGGATAGCAGTCGCTTACCGGCAAGGCCCTTGTGTGGTCTTCGCGTGTTGTACTCACTCGTGGTGGCGTGGTGAGAAGCCCTTCACCTACCCCTGCTCTGTCTCCCGTACTGAGACGGGTGGAGGCTTGGTTAATGTACACACTTCCCGTTTGGGATTGGTTGCAAGAAAACTAGAATGATAGTTGCGGCGGCCATCTTGGACGGGTCGGGAGACCAGGTGCAACCGTAAAGATGAAGGAGGGACTCAGATGGGAGAAATCCTTTGGTTCCTCAGTGATAGTCACCATAGGTGTGAGGTACTTGGCACTCTAAAAGTTATTTAAAAAAAAAAATGTTATACATATGTGCCTAAATCTGATGGAAAAACGCTTATTTATTGATTTTGCTGCACAAGGGAGATAGTTGTAATCCCAGTGTCCAGGAAAGGCACATGTTGTGTCGTTCAGGGTGAACGAAAGGAATATTGTGTATGTTCAATAAGGAATCTCCTTTATTAAACGTTATTATCGTCTTCATATATGTGTTGTGATCTCCCAGCTAAGAGGTCTTAACAAGTTCGGAGAATCCCTGTCAGAAGTTTCTACTTGATTGTTGATCTTTAAGCATTGTAATGTGTTGTCAACTATTCAGTTCGACCCATGGGATTTCATCATTTAACCCTGTAGTGTGGGTTGACAGCTGGAAAATCCAATTTTGCTCTTTTCTATAAAGAGCTTCTTTTTGTATTTGTGGGTGAGATTCTAGGATAGTCCAATGCAGGCCATTTGGTGTGTGGCCTATTGCTGTGTAGTGTGCAACATTTTCGTGTTCGTTTTTTTGCACCTGATGTTGCTGCGGTGCTCGGTTATCCTTATCTTGACTGCTTGAGTAGTCATGCCTACATACTTCATTTGGCAAGAGCATGTTTATCTCATTACATGCCCTTTCCAAATGAATTATGCAGGCATGACTACTCGAACAGTCAAGAGAAGGACAAGTTAGCACCGCAGCAACATCAGGTGCAAAAATACGAACACGAAAATGTGTGCACACTACACAGCAATAGGCCACACACCAAATGACCTGCATTGGACTATCCTAGAATTTCACCCACAAATACAAAAAGAAGCTCTTTTTAGAAAAGAGCAAAATTGGATTTTCAGGCTGTCAACCCACACTACAGGGTTAAATGATTAAATCCCTTGGGTTGAACTGAATAGTTGACAACACATTACAATGCTGAAAGATGAACAATCAAGTAGGAACTTCTGACAGGGTTTCTCCGAACTTGTTATGACCTCTTAGCTGGGAGATCACAACACATATATGAAGACCATAAGAACGTTTAATAAACGAGATTCCTTATTGAACATACACAATATTCCTTTCGTTCACCCTGAACGGCACAACATGTTCCTTTACTGGACACTGGGATTACGACTTTATGTCCCTTGTGCAGCAAAATCAATAAATAAGCGTTTTTCCATCAGATTTAGGCGCATATATATAAAATTTTTAAAAAACAACTTTCTTAGAGTGCCAAGTACCTCGCACCTATGGTAACTACCTCTGAACAACCAAAGGATTTCTCCCATCTGAGTCCCTCTTTCATATTTACGGTTGCACCGGGTCTCCCGACCCGTCCAAGATGGCCGCAACAACTCTCATTCTAGTTTTCTTGCAACCAATCCCAAACAGGAAGTGTGTACATTAACCAAGCTTCCGGCCCGTCTCAGTACGGGAGACAAAGTTGGGATAGGTGAAGGGCTTCCCACCACACCACCACGAGTGAGTACAATATGCGAAGACCACACAAGGGCCTTGCCAGTAAGCGACCGCTATCCTCTTAAATGACTCCTTTTCTGATCCTCCACATGCAGGTCGTGAGTGAGCGACTTCCTCTGAAAGCATTCCCGTCAGCTCGAGACCCACGACCTATTGGGTGAGTGCTCTATTCGAGAAATTCAAATGGGAAGAAAAGATTGCCTTGAAAAAACGTTTTCTTTCTTGCAACTATACAATGATAGCCACTTTTCACTATAACTAGCATAAGACACTATGCATTGGCAAAGGAAATGTTTCTTTATAAAAAACTAGCAGTAAGCCCTTTTGGCGGTCGGACACCGATACTGCCTATACATTGTATGCCATACCTACGCACAAAAGCCATCCCCTTGATCGCTAAAGCACCTACAATTTGACCAACATGGGGTTTCCATGTTTGATTAACTTTGTTATGTGGCACCAATCGATAGCACTTGTTTAAATAACTTTTATAACATGCAAGCCTGTTTCAACAAACTATATCTGTGTGTCCTAAGTTTTATGCTGTCACCTTTACTTTATTGTATGCTATTTTATTTCCCCATTTCCCCGGGTCGCACAAAAATTACAAGAAGAGAAAAAAACCTTGTAAACCACAGCACGGCTGGTTACTCGATCATCCTGTACACTTGGAAGGACTAGCCTTGCAGTAGTGTAAGATAATTAGAAAAAGAATCCTTCTCGGTCATGATGAATTGCCAAGAGACCCCTCAGGGGCTGGATGAGGCAAGAAACATGTTGACCAAATTTTTAGCGCAACGCAAGCTCTATAGGGCCATTACATCCCATAGGAGCTACACTGTTTTTATTTAGGTTAGAGAGCCGCATCAATAAAGTTTAATAAAACAGAGCGTCTCAAAACCTCATTTTAATCACCTCTATTACTTCACTACACTACTTACCACAGCCAACACACCCTCACTCACCTAACAGCTTCGCCAAAAAAAGAACTCCGCCAAAGAGCCCCTTCGTGGGTGCCCGTCGGGCATTGCAGCGCCGGCCCGACGAGGAGCACGCCCAAATGATGAAGCATGACACCTCTCGGGATGTGTGAGGGCACTTCCTCCAATAGGAGGATATTCTACTGACCCGATTACCCTTCCCTTCCTCAGGAACAGCACACAGCTATATTTAACTATCTCAATAAGGGAGTATGTGTGCTGGACCTAGTAAAAAAACTCCCGGTTCCTTTAGTTTTGATAACAGCAAAATCACTCATTTCTTATGAGTGGACAAACAAGGCGTCACAGGTGTAGCCAGTAAGTACATGCACTATTGTACAATGAGACGAAAACGTGGGAATTCATTAATCTTTTCAAGAAAAGAGGATTGCAGGACAAAATTAATGATAATTGTTATGGAGGTGGCCTTTCCAAAGTTCTGTGGCTTTTAAGAGTGCTATGACTTCCTTGCTCTGGTGACATGGCTTCAACAGATCAACATGGCATTTCTTGTGAGGTCCACTGGTGGCATCAATGTCAATTAAATAGCTGATGTCAATGATCCTTCATAAGATCTTGTTTGGGCTGCACCACTTGTATGTCAGTGTTTGAGGGGAAATAGGCTTGAGTGTCAGGACCTTCTGGCTTTATCTAAAAACAAAGGATTGTGTGCAACCGAAGAACAACTATGGTGTAGTTTCCAGATATATCCCTAGGCACACACCAGCAAGAGGTGGTAACCTGTCTGCAACAGAAGGAGCACTGGTGTTAAAGGTAATCTTTGCTGCCTCAGGTCTCACTGCAGGTCTAAACTTGTTAAGCTTCATAGCACAAGCAAGCCTCTACTCTCCCTCTGTGTGTGTTCTCATTTTTGACTATGCTTATGGATTCCAAGCCTTTTCTTTTTAAACTATTTTTTTTTTTATCATACTGGGCCTCTGCCATAAAGTACTACAGCTCTAGTCTTCTTATTTCCAAGAGATCATTTGAGGGGGGTCCCTAAGAACACCCGTCTCAGTGAACAGCTACCCTACAGCAGTATAGGGGTGTTCATGTGTGGTCCTACCCTGGAAGGAAAAGATTGCAACTGGTCCCTGACTCTGATTTTTCAGGGCTATTACAAGATTTTGTATTGTAAATAACCTCTTTTATAGCCTGTGGAGCCAGGATATTGACAATTAACTAATGTCCTTATTTGTACCAGGGGGATTAAGCCGCTTGGTCCTAAAAATTCTTCACGTATCCTACTTTCAGGTTCCTCAAAGCAGACTCCACCAACACGTGCATCTGAAATTTTAAACTACCTCCTACTAAAATTACTCAATTTTGTGTGGCATTTAGAGTGTTTTTAAGTTTGGTATCTAGTGATCCACCACTTGTCTACCAAGGTGCAGCTTCTCATTAGGGTCTGGTGCAATGAAGTGATACTGGGGTGTTTTCCTGGTGAGTACTGTCAGGGATGTGCAGCTGCTTCAAGGCTCATCAGTGTGGGAACTCATGTGAGTTAAAAAGTTGTATCTTTTTCTAACAATCAAACCATGAAATGGCGAATACGACAGCAGATCCAGACATCTGAGTTTTAAATTATTATGACAGAGGTCAACAATTCAAAATACAGCTACATGTGAAGGCAATTAAAATGCCAGTGCTTTGCCTCTCTTGCTTTGAAACTTTGCACAATCCCTAACAGAATATTACATATGCCTTTTCTTTGTAGATCTGCGAAGAGCAAAAAAAAGTAACCATAGAAAGAATTTGTACAGGTACCAGTGATAAACCGCTAGGACAGGTGGTCAGTAATACTCCTAGTGTTATTACACACCGTTAAGCAACTGCTGGGAAAGTGGAAGGGAATCGTATTAGTAATGAGACTATTTTAATTTGGGTTAGGTATTAAATCAGGATCTGGTTAAACAAATGGTGAGCGTTTGACAGGGGCAGGAAAAGACGAAGATTTCAACCAATACAGTCTGAAATGTACATTGGATACAATTGGGACGCTGCAGTATCTCTTTTTCCATTATGGATAACCACAAGCCAAGCAAATAGTGTGATCATGTTCAACCCATGAGCAAGGGTACAGTGCAAAGAAACTGCAGCTCATGCTACTGAATTTGATGGAGCTAGTTTAATGCATTTAAAAGTACAAAAGACAAGCAGGGACTATTCCTGAGACGGAGGAAAGACTATTATCTAGGATTTATATTAACCAGCACAAAGTTGTTATATATGTATGCAGAATATGCAATGTCCAAGACACAATCTGTCCATTTAGAATCTAGAAAAAGTGACCAGATGAGTAAATTATTTTTAAATTGTGTAGACATTTAGGACCATATTTCGCAGATCACTGTAGTCAGGACAAATCGGCACATTAGCGATTGCCATCATGCTACCCTTTTGCTTTCCATTTTAATGTCAAAAGATAGAAGTATCACAAAAGCTTATTTGATAGGCAATTGCATTTAGTATTAATATTTTTAAAAGATCTGGGGTGAACAAATACCACGTCAAAAAATAAAACCATTTAAATGTCCCTTTCTGGTTGAAGAGTTCAACATGTCAGTACCATGCGTTTATCCTGGAGAAGTTGACACTGCATTAGTGAATCAAGACAGTAAAAGGAACATAAACTAGTGATCAATGGCATAAAGTTGTGCAGGTAACTGCTGTCTAATCCGCAAAGAACGAGGAATCAGGCAGTGTATGGATCTTTTCAGAATTTTACAAAAGGATTGTTGCATGGCTGTTGAGCTCAAGTATTTGGAAAACGGTGCAAGCCTTGATTTAATTGGAGAATATAGTCCTTGTACTGTCTGGAAGTTGGAGGATGGGGAGACGGGGTAAATGTAAAGGTGGTGGGATAGTTACTCTAGGACAGTATTCAAGGTTTAACAACAGGGAAGTTAAGGTTTTAGTGGTGAAACTCTCACCATTCCTTGGGCAATAAGCCATGTGTCTATAGGTTCCATGCTTGGCGTCCCTTGCCTCTGCATCAACAACAGAAAATCCCACAAGAGTGTGAAAGGAGATCAGTACTCGTCTTAAAGGAGGATATGATCAACACAGCAGCAACAATAGCGAAAACACATGCAGAATGTATTGTTAACCTCCCATTTGTCTAATCCAAGATGGAAAGAAGGTCTTTCTTTGAACCTCCTCCCAACAATTCAGAGAATGCGAGAGCATTAGAGTTCTTTGATATGAGAAAATGTTTTTTACTTTGTTCACCTCCACAGATTTCTCACCTAGAACCTTTGACTTCACCTTGGTTACTGGTGCACCAAACCCTGCGTACCCTCAAAAAAGTGGGACACCCAGCTGGTCTAATCCCTTAAAACGTTTGAGTAGACTGACCCTGCACAGGTGGGCGGCATATAAAATGCAATGAATGTTTCCTAAACAAAATACATCTATCCAATGTATAAAATATGTTCCATCTAACCAAATGAATCAACAATTCCCTGCTCTAGATGGGCTTCTGGCAGCAGACTGTTCCCTTCATCATGCTGATGCACTCTTGCTGCTACACACAAGTCATACTAACCTGCACATCACTTCCACAAAGGTGCTGTAAGGTTTCCTTGTTAACACACTAGAATCACACGTGTCTCGATAAACAAGAACAAAGGATCCACCTGAAAATTATCTGGAGCACACCAGAGGAGTTTGTATAGGCATTTTGTCACTTATCAAGCGAACAGTCCAAAAATGGTAAAGTGGACCAAGATGTCCAGTTCATTTAAGGCTCTAGATATAGACCTTGTTTCTTTGTTGCGTTTACAAAAGTTTGTACTTTATCATTTCCACAAATGCGGATTCTTTCTTCAAATACACAAGATATGCAATGAGTCCTTGTAACGAAGAACGTATAGTTTCTTACCTGTCGGTGTAGTTTTGCAGCTTGAAGACTTTCTGGATTCACTATGCTGTGCATTATTCCGCCATCTTGTGGTTGGGTCCGGAATTGTAGTATTTTTTCTCTTTTTTTTCTTCTGTGGCCCAGGTGGGCGGCGACGTCCCACCATTTGGTGTCCTTCGTGACGTCGACGCGCTTCCTGCGGAAGCTCCCACCTTTGGTCGCCATCTTCGGATTCTTTTTTCTCCTTTCTTGTTTTGTTGTCCGCTTGTTTGATCCCTTTAATATGTAAGCAATTTTAGCATCCTTTGTCCTTATGTCTCATCTTTCTGGCGGAGGAGGGTGGGATCGCTAGTGAATCCAGAAAGTCTTCAAGCTGCAAAACTACACCGATAGGTAAGAAACTATACGTTTTGCAGCGTGCATCTTTCTGGATTCACTATGCTGTGCATAGACTTAGTAGCAGTTTTCCATTATTGCGGTGGCTGGGTGGAAGATGAGCATTGGTTACTGAAAATATGTTGCAAGACCTTTTGTCCTACTTGCGCTTCTTTGTTCATTTGAATATCCACACAGTAGTGCTTAGTGAACGTGTGCCCTGAAGACCATGTTGCGGCTTGGCAAATGTCTTGAATAGGTGTGTTCGCTAGAAACGCAATTGTTGCTCCCTTCTTCCTTGTTGAGTGAGCTTGAGCTGCTCCTTGTAATTGTTGTCCTGCCTGTTTGTGGCAGAGTTGAATTGTCTGCGCAATCCATCGTGCAATGGTATTTTTGGTGACTGGTCGTCCCAGAAAACTGCTGGCAAAGGAGACAAAGAACTGCTTTGTTTTCCTGCACTCCTTTGTCCTTTCCATATAGTGCATTACGGCCCTTCTGGCGTCTAGTGTGTGCAGCGCCCTTTCGGTTTGTGTGGAAGGGTTTTGGAAAAAACTTTATATTTGGATTGTTTGGTTAATGTGGAACCGAGACACCACCTTTGGCATGAAGTGTGGGTCCGTCCTCATTACAATCCTGTCCTTGTGTATTTGCAGGTACGGCTCTTGGAGTGTCAGTGCTTGTAACTCACTTACTCTTCGTAGTGAAGTGATAGCTACTAAGAAGGCCGTCTTTAGCGTGAGCATGTGCAGTGTAGTTTTGTGAATAGGTTCAAATGGCGCCTTCATCAACTGAGTGAGCACTACGTTGAGGTTCCATGCTGGTGCTGGCATCCTTTTTGGGGGCGCGATTCTTTTCGCCCCTTCTAGAAATCTCTTCACAACTTGGGAGGTGAAGAAACTTCTCCCTGTCTCTCCTCTTGTGTATGCCACTACCGCAGCCAAGTGCACCCTCAGGGATGTGTAACTTAATCCGCTTTGTAGCAGGTGCGTTAAGTATTTTAGTACCGTTGATTTCCTTGTGATCTTCCGTTGTAGATTCTCCTTGATGCACCATTCGGAGAACCTCTTCCACTTTGCTACGTAGCACTTCCTTGTGGAAGGCCTCCTTGCCTCCCTGAGTACTGCCATGGTACTTGGTGGTAATTAGAGGTGTGCAAATTCTAAGTCTTCAGGAGCCACGCTGCTAGGCTGAGGCTCTCCGGTTCTGGGTGTAGCACCTTTCCGTTCTGCATTGCTAACAGGTCTTTTCTTCTTGGGAACCCGTGTGCTGGTTCTTGTGCCATTTCTACTATCTGTGAGAATCAGGACTGCCTGGCCCACTGGGGTGCTATCAGTATTAGCGTCATGTTGCTGATTCTGCATTTGCTGAGTACCATGTGTATCAGTGGTATCGGGGGAAAAGCGTATGCAAATGTCTTTGACCAATCTATCCATAGCGCATTCCCTTGTGACCAATGGTCTGCTTGTCTGGATGCGTAGTGTTGGCATTTTGCATTCTGGTGTGTTGCAAATAGGTCTATTTGCGGTGTACCCCATTTCTGGAATAGCTTCTCTGTTTCCTGTTGATTGAGCTCCCACTCGTGGGATGCTGACGCCTGCCTGCTGAGTGGGTCTGCTTCCACATTGTCCTTCCCCGGGAGATGTATTGCCAGTAGGTCTATTTCCAGCGGGATGGCCCATTTCCATATTTCCTGTGCTAGCCCTGATAGTGCCACTGATTGAGTTCCTCCTTGTTTGTTGATGTAGAACATGGTGGTTGTGTTGTCTGTTTGGATCAATACCCTGTTTCCAAACAGCTGTTTCTGAAAGGCTTTTAAGGCTAGGAACACAGTTTTCAGCTCCAGGTAGTTGATGTGTTTGACCGCATCTTGCTGCGACCATAGACCCCTCACCCTGAGCTTGTTCATGTGTGCGCCCCACCCCAGTTGGGAGGCGTCCGTTGTGATGGTCACTGTTGGAGTTGGTTGTCTGAATGGCTTCCCTTGTGATATGTTTTCCTTGTTCCACCACGCCACTTCCTGATGCACTGCGTGTGTGACAACCACAAGATCTTCCCAACTCCCTGTTGCCTGTGACATTGCTGCTGAATCCATTCCTGGAATGGTCTCATGTGTAGCCTGATATTTGGGACTAGGTGGATGCATGACGCCATCATTCCCATTAGCTTGGCTCACCGTCCTCACTGTCAGAGCTTGCCCCTTGCGGTAAGGACGTGTCTCCTTTTGTATCGCCAATGTTCTCCTCCTGCTGGGGAACACTTTGGCCTGTATGGTGTTGATCTCGGCCCCCAAGAATATCTTGATCTGCTCTGGGTCGGTTGATGATTTCTCCCAATGAATTGAGAAACCCAGTTGACTTAGTGTTTGCACGACCTGCTGGATGTGTTCTTTGCATTTGTTGTAAGAGCTTGCCTTTACGAGCCAGTCGTCGAGGTAGGGATATATGTGTATTCCTTGCCTTCGTAGGTGCGCTGCTACTGCTGCTAGGCACTTTGTAAACACCCTTGGAGCGGATTTGAGTCCGAATGCTAGTACTGTGAACTGGTAGTGAGTCTGGTTGATTACAAACCGTAGTAGCTGTTTGTGCCTGTGGTTGATGGGGATGTGCAAGTACGCGTCCTTCAGATCTATTGCTGCCATGTAATCCCCTTTTTGTATTTGTGGTATTACCTCCTGTAGGGAAGTCATTTTGAATCTTTGAGTTCTTATGAATTTGTTTAAGAATCTCAGATCTAGGATAGGTCGTAGTGTTTCGTCCACCTTTGGCACAAGGAAGTAGGTTGAGTAAACCCCTTTGTTCCTTTGGTTGTGCGGTACTGTCTCTATTGCCTTTTTGCTGAGCAGTTCCTTGGCCTCCAGCTGCAAGAGCGAGAGTTCTTTTGCTGAGTGAGTCTTGTTTCCTGGTCTTTTTGTTGGGGGTTGTCTTTCCAGTTCTATGCAATATCCGTATTGTATGATGTTTAGTATCCACTTGTCTGTAGTAACCTTCCTCCACTGCTTGAGGAAGTTTTTTATCCTGCCTCCTACCGGTGTTGTGTGTTCCAGGGACTGTTTTCTGTGGATCGTTAGGTTTTTGTTTCTTTGTTTGTTGTTGCCCCCACCCAGAGGTGTTGCTAGGGTGGTTGTGGGCTTGGTGGCGAAGTCACTTGGAGGTGGGCTGTTGGCCTCCTCTGCGAGATTGTCCTCGTCCGTTTCCGCGCCCTCAAAAGGACTGGCCCCGGGGCTGGTACTGCCAGTTTTGCTGCTGCTGTCCTTGCTGCTGCTGGCCTTGGTTGTTCCTTTGGTAGCCTTGCTGGAACGTTTGGTGCGATGTGGCAGGCACGTTGCCTCCTCTACCGCCCGGCCTTCTGGTGGGTGCCCCTCTTCTCATCCCTCTGAACTGCAGCGCTCCCATGGACCTTGCTGTTTCGTTGTCCTTTTTGAGCTGCGTCAGTTTTTCATCAACGGGCGTGCCAAACAGTTGTCCGCCGTTGAAGGGCGTATTCAGGATGTTACTCTGCACCTCTGGCTTGAACCCTGAAATCCTGAGCCATGCGTGTCTCCTCTCGGTCACTCCTATCATCATTAGCCTGCTGGATGTTTCTGCAGCATCCAAGGCTGACTTCAAGCATGTGTTTGCCATGCTTTTGCCTTCTTCCACCAGGTGAGCTGCCCTTTGTTGGTACTCATCTGGTAGATGTTTGAGGAGTTGCCCCACTTCGTCCCAGTGATGGTATGCGTGCCTGTTGATCAGGGCGTTTGAGTTTGCGATACTTCACTGTATTGCCGCATTTCTCTCCACCTTTCTTCCTGTCAGATCCATCCTCTTACTCTCCTTGTCTGGAGGTGGTCTGGTATTAGTGGGCACATTGGCCCTTTTCCTGGCCGTAATTATGGAGTCAGCTGGCACTGATCCTTGTATGTATGCAGGGTCTTGGGAAGAGTGTTTGTACTTTTTCTCTGTTCTTGGAGTGACAGCCCTGCATACTGCTGGTTCCCTGAAGGCATCTCTCCCTTGGTCCAGCACACTAGGGAGCATGGGAAGGAATAGGTTCCTGGTTTGTTGAGGCAGTAGAGTTTCCAGGAGGAAACATGCCTTGGGCTTCTCTTCTTCCATTTTCACCCCATAGATTTGTGCCGCCTTCAGGACTACTGTGTTGTAGACCCCGATGTCGTCTGGCGGCGAGGGCCTCGAAGGGTAAGTGTCTACCCCTTCTTCCGGTGATTCTGCGTCGAGGTCTTGCCATTCCAGGTCTTGTGCCTCCGAGGACGTCGAGTCCCGGTAGGATTGCAGGTCTTCGTCGCCTTCTCCCTCGAAGTAATAGTCTTCGTCCCCCTGTTCCTCGACCGGTTCGGGCGTTTTCAGCGGTTTGGCGTCTTCGTAGTCTATTTCGACCTCGAGCGCGGGTCTCGACGGAATGGAGTATTCGCTCATTTTGCGGTCGAAATCCTTCTTCCGCCGTAGGATGCTCGCCATTTCGGCCTCGAGCCTCCTCTTTTTCCTCTCCATCTCTTGTGCCTGTTCGGCGTCGAGGGCTGGAGCGGCTCTCTTCGGGGCCGTCGACGTGGACGATTGCCCCTCCCTTCTCGGCGCCGAGGTGTGCTTTTCGGGGGCAACCTTCGAAGCCTTTGGTTTTTCTAGGGTTTTTGCTGTTTGGGAGTCCTTTTCGAAGGATCCGCTCGGCTGATTGCCCTTGGTCGCCGTTGCCTTCGACGAATGTTTCGGCGGCAATGCTCCCTTCGAGGACTTAGCTTCACTTCTACGAGTGTCGCTCGGGGCTTTGGCTTCACCCTTTCGAGTGTCGCTCGAGTGTTTATGGGTCGACGACTCCCTTACCTCCTTCGACGTTTTCTTTTGGACCTCGACGACTGTGCAGTCCTCCGGTCCTTCGGCGATGTTGTCCTCCTCTCCACTTGAGAGGCCCAGGTCTCGGAGCGATGGGGGTGGTCCTTGCCCCTGCATGTTGTGGTTCGCCCTTCTCTGTCTCTCCCTCACCTTGAGGGTCTTGGATGTAAACGCCGAGCACGCGTTGCAGTCCTCGCTGCTGTGGTCGAGCGGCAAGCAGAGGTTGCAGACTGGATGCTGGTCCTTCTGGGCGTACTTGTGGTGGCAGTTGGTGCAAAATTTGAACGGTGTCTTGTCCATACCCGCGCTCAGGGAGCCCCCTGCGAGCGCATTCTCTGTAGGACGTCGAGATCTCGGTCGTAAACCTTCTCCCTCGTCGTCCCGGCTACTTGACTCGTAGTCCGGTGTACTTCAAACTGATTTTCGTCGGTTTTCTTCTATTTACCTTGATTCCTCTTCCAAACTTCTGGAACTCTTCGGCGACGATCCAGACCCAACGGCGAAAAAAAGAATCTGAAGATGGCGACCAAAGGTGGGAGCTTCCGCAGGAAGCGCGTCGACGTCACGAAGGACACCAAATGGTGGGACGTCACCGCCCACCTGGGCAACGAAAAAAAAAAAAAAGAGAAAAAATACTACAATTTTGGACCCAACCACAAGATGGCGGAATAATGCACAGCATAGTGAATCCAGAAAGATTCACGCTGCAAAACCAAAAGTATCACACAAGACAGCTAGATATTGATAAATTAATTGTTGAAGGCCTCCGTGGTGGGTGTGGAAATAGAAGACAAGTGTTTCGTCACATAGACTTTTTCAAAACCTCTGTAAACCGCAATCTTCACTAGCTTGGAGAGAAGAAGCTAGTGAAGATTGTGTTTAATGATATTGCAGTCGTGCCTTAAAACTATTTCAATACTTTGTTACTGTAAAATAATTTTCTGACTTTCTGGAATGAATTACGACTGCTCTTAGAATCCCAACCATTTCACAGCACGCCATTTTACCTTAATTCCAACACACAATGCTTTACAATTTACAATCTTCACTTTGACACAAAGGCCTTGCCTGATGAGGAGGAAGATTCTGCTTCAGGGAACAACGTCGAGACTCTAAACAGTCTCCGTCTCCCAGGTAGATTTCGGGTGCATGGAGTCACAGATCTCAGCATCACGATCCAACTATCAGGCACAACACATGCAGATAAGATACATGTGATGCTGTAGAGATCCAAAAGAGAAGTTTTCTTGCAGCATCTTCTACAAGGTTTGAAGTCCGAGACCTTTTGTGGAGATAGCTGACCAAACCACTGTCAAAAAGTGGAGGGATCTGTGTGTAACACAGAGAGAGCACTCTGGACCATGTTGATGAGACGCAGAAAAACAGGACCTTACACTAGCACGCACGTAGACATCTAATATACCCTGATGATGTTCTTCAAGAAGAGTCAAGGTTGGTGCCACCTTATGGCGCTGGAGAGTCACTATTAGGGAAACATTTTCTAGACCAGTTAAACTAATGCAAAGGAGTATTTGCAAGATTAGGAACCTATGGGAAGATGTAGCCATCAGATTTCTTGCTACAGAGCAGTTTGGTACTGCCAGCAGCGACTTGTTGAACTTAGCCTAGACACACCTCTAACACTGGAAAAGCCTCATTCAAATGCCAGTTCCAAATACTCAGGAGTTTTTACTCTCCACTAGACCTTGCTACTTGCAAAGATTTCTCAAGATCTATCTGACCGTTTGGAAGCTGGCAACAGCTCTTTTGTCTGTAGAGGTAACTGCTATGCTTTTGACAGACCCGGACCTGTTCTAACATTGAAACAAAACATATGGCCTGCATACTTGACTCATATTTTTGTATTACCGTTGCTTACTTGCTGGAAAAGCCCTTGAAATATGTAAATTCCTCTCTGCAATATACCCATCAGAAACTTGAAGGAACACAAGGTATGCTACTCAATGTATCAGCAACACCCTAACAAACTGACAAACACATTCTCAAAAATAGATGACATACTAAATCTGTGCTCAACCAGAATCCACCATGCGATGAAGAGTAAAAGTCTCTATACAACCTAAAAGTATTTGTCAACAACTACTTTCAAGGGTACAGGGATGCTAAATGATTGATACTTCTCAACAGTAGAACTCGGAAAGAAAACTCACTGTACATTTCTTCAAGTTCCTCCAGTTAAGTAACCATCGGTGATATACATAATACTTATTGGGAAATGTTCATCTGGAGCAGGCTGGGGTACAGAAAGAATGACTGCACAGTGAGAATACCGAGAATTACTACAGAGCCATGAAGGACATTTATGAAATTATGGCATATGGGAAAATTAAAAAGGGTTCTGTCTAGAGTCACACCAAGGTAATAAAGGAAAACCTGGACATGTTCATGTTGTAATATTTTGTAATACTGCAGCTCTAAGACTTTTTTGTTGCAACATGTTACAAATTGATGACCTTTACCTACAATTATTGCCCATGTGCAATGAGAACACGGATTGCACTGAGGTTACCTCTTGAAAGTTTCACGAAGGTCGCACACTCATCTGTCACACCTGGGACACTTGCCAGACTTAGACTGCCATGCCATGCACCCCACTTGAGATAATAAACGTACCGTGGGACACACCCAATTTAAGCACGTCAACCTTTGCAATGCCAAGTAATTCAGACAACGGTCTTCCTCTCCTGAGGTTCAATGGTCTATTGTGAAGTGGTACGTGTTCACACACTTTGAACTGTCGTACTTATTCCAGATCACATTTTTTTATTTGGTCAGATCTCAGGGACTGCAAATAGCTGGAACTGTGACAGTCTACTAGTGTGGCAGCAGGGAGACCTGAAACATAAAAGATGCACACTTGTGTCGCTTCGGGAGCAGTCTTGCCACTTGTGCAATCTAAATTGACTCCTCAGGGATTTATGAACATCTTCCCAAAGAATTATGCTGCTCATTTCTAATCAAATGCTGCCTCGAATGTTTGAACATTTCTGCAGTGTACAACATGCTAAATAATCTGCACTACAAGCAGCACCATGGGCAGGCTACAAATGCTGTTGTAGACCTCTGTACAGGTGGCTCTACCTATTCTCTTATCTAGAGAACAGATCATTTAGTGCTAACCCCACAAACACTTCTCAACTGGGTGTCATTATATGAACAGCTGTTGACCGACAGCCGGTAATGATGGTAGCTAGAAATCTAAGCTCCTTTTTTCAAAGAGTCCCCATCTCCCAACACAACCCTACTCCCGACCACCCACCACCCACGTTACAATAAACACAGACTCTCACATCACAGGCACATCATCTACTTCGGTTGTGAGTGTTAGCTAACCACTTCTAATTCTCGTTTGGGTAGGTTATTTTTTTAAGTTGACTAATTCTATAATTTGCGAACTTCTGCACTTGCAGTCTCATGAAGAGAACATTTAGTTTTCAGCTAATGTGTCTATTTACCAACTCAAATTTTTGTGCTCAAAAACCTTTTACAAAATGGATCTTTCATGATTTTTCTAGTGCATGATAACATTTCTCAAACAGGGAATTGCCACCTTGTAGTGCATTAAGTAAAAGTCATCTTTACTGTCGGTGTATAATTAATGGAAATTAGTAATGAGAACTATGTCACTGTTTTTCTGTGGTTGTTTTAAGGCAAGTATCGATACATAAAATAACTTTTCACCAAAGCTATTGTCAAGGTAATACCCTTTCTCTACCAGTCCTATGTAAAATACTACATCCAAAGACTTGGAACTTGCCATAGAAACTGGATGGCTTTTATAGGTTTAGTCAAAGTAACAGGTTTCCTTTAAGGGGAGATTTGGTCACTACAATAACATTTCCTTCGGACACTTGCCATCTACATAGGATACCAAAATTCTGTCAGTTATGATAATAAAACTCAGAAAAACGTCAGTCTCTAATAAATTATTTCAGCCTAAACACAATTGTTTCTTCAGCCTGTCTTACTCAGACAAAAGTTCCAAAAGACATGTTTTGAAAACTAAAAAAACCACCCCTGCGCTGCGTAGTTCACCATATTTCAAATAAAAACAAAATGGCAAACACCATGACAATATGAAAGGAGAATGGTATGCAGAGTCTGCATAGGGCTAAAACGAGAGAGAATGGATCATATGTGGTGATACTGTTATACAGTGAGGGTGGCCTGCTCAGTCAGTATAGAGGTGCTGCCTCTCTAAACGATATGTGCTCATGGTACAACAGAAGCACACAGTGTATACCGTATGGGTTGGAAGGGTCAATTTAACTTAGGATTTAAAGTTTGCAGGCATAAACATTCTTGCAACACACGACAAGGCCCTGTAGAAACACTTACACCACCAGTATTGTGTTGCCGTACATCCAAAGCTGAGGCAAGTCCCCCCAGAGCCTGTGGATCTTCATAGGTTACACTGAAACAAGATCAAGAAGAGATCTATTATCACCTAGGCAATATCCCATGGAAAGGAAACATTGAGAAACAAGAGTTTATCGGAAACAACATCACCGGTGTACTAGTTCTTGGCCCTCTCATCCAGGATTAAGACTTCAAATATCAAATGTGACAACACTTCAGGAGACTGAACTCCGAACACTCGACAAAAAATAAAAGTTCTGTAGTTCCAACCCTTTTTCAGATCTGGTCCATATGGCTCATGTTGCAGAGATGCACTTAGAAACACCCCTTCACTGGTTTGTGTTCCCTATAAGCACTACTTTAATTAATCTCCCATTGGGCTTCTCATTCTTACAACATTCCTATCAACGTTTACACATGCATCAATTTAATAACTCTTAGCTTCCAAGTTGATTTCATTAGTTATTTATTTCATCTTGTGCATAATGTTGTGTCCTCAACCCATAATGCGTTTAGTGCCCTCCTCTCCCCCAATGCATTTTGGACCTTATGTGGGCCTTCGTAAGGGGGTGTCAGCATTCACTCCCGTGTACATCTCTGCAGCATTGCTCGAGTAAGTTGTGCAGAGAAGTCAGTGCCTTGTTTTTGGAAGATGTAGACCTCTGGCATAAGCAGGTTTTCAACCATGGGGACATTTATGAGGTGATACAGAAACGCTTACAATATCCTCTGTTGAACTGATGAGGCCCTAATGGTTTTGTAGTTCACCTTCCACATCCTAGAGGAAGCTCTGATCCCGAAAATAACCAGAACATAGAAGAGCAAGAACCTTTCCAAACTCAATCCTGAATCTCACAGGCAGCCAGCAGAAACTCCAAATGCAACACAACAATATTGTCTCTTAGTTCATGTTTTCTACCATAAAAACATAGAAATACCACTTTAAATACAGAAGCAGAAAATACAGACATGAAACTTATCTTTGGTTTTTATTTGCCAATCCTTGTTTTTCCCCAGTGCAGTTTTTAAGTTTTTGCTACATGCAAAGTAAGCAGGCACTGTAGGCATGTCTGGACAACAGAAGATGCCCAGCATTCCTGGCCGCTCAATACACTACAGGATCATACACAAAGATGACCACCAATCACGTCTTGCACATCTCAAGACAACAGCTGAAGTCGTCTAGCAGGAACCACAAGCACTGACATACACATCCAGACACTCAGGGCAACACATTGACATGCTAAGAGGACCACAACCTGCTCCCAATAAGTCTCAAAACTTCATAAAGAAGCAGTGCTGAAGGGGAACTCAATAACCAAAATTCTATTGTCATACAAAATAGAGAAACTAATACATAGGGGACTACAGGCTGAGTCCTTTTGTTTCTTATAACAATCAACCCATGACAAGCTCATTTGCACAATGGATAGCCCTCCTTAGATTTCAAGATGATGCAGGAAGACAGGGCATAGAGTGGAGCATAGGCAGCATCCTACTTTACTGGCAATGAAAGAAAGTTGAACTGTTCTGGTGGCAGAACAATGTGAATAGGCCTTTAAATATGGTTCAGACAGCTTAGTACTTTTCTCCTCATAACATAAGGAAGCAAATCCACAGAAGGGATGATAAACAGCACTAGTCAGTGCTCAGTATGGGAAGACAGACAGTCAAGTGGGCCATTAGCACCATTCGGCTCACAGGTCAAAACAAGAAGACATGGAAGAGCACAACAAGAAGCTTTCTGTTCTGAACAGAATATGAAATAGCAGCAATAAACCAGGCTTCAGAGGGGACAACAAAGATCACTGTTCTGAAGGACAAGCTTTTTAACACAGTAGAACATATCCCGATGACCTTCCCACAGTCACTTTACTTGAGCACCTACTTCTTTCGCTGGTCGGCCAGGGAGTTGGTTCTTGTTTGTGCAAACATGTCAAAGTCATCTCGAGGGTTGCAGTGCTGGAGTGAACTTAGAGTCCCGGAGACGCTATTTGTACCCAAATCTACAATCAGAAAGAGATCACAACATGTAATTCATTATTGTTTACGTAAGATCACAAGATATAACTCTTGCAATAGCAACACAAACAGCACCTTTAAGATCATTGAGTGGAAAGCTTTTAAAGATTCAATAGTTCAATTAAAGTCTAACACTAAAGGTACTGCAATGCAGGCATCTGGACTAGCGTTCATGTTCAACAACAACGTTTTTTTCCCCTCATAACTAGAGCCTCCCTTATGTGTAGGACAGTTGGGTTCAGGTAAAAATTCCCTGAATCAGTTTTAGTTTACCACAAGGTCATATCATGCACCTCAACAAGACATTGACGACACTGCAGGGAAAGACCAGATGATAATGCGCACAACCCTGTCAAACCCAGCCGATAGTTCTGCCCAGAAAAATGTATCAGTTGAGGGAAGACAAAGAAGAAAGAGAACAAGTCTGCTACAGAGGCCATACCACAGGAAAATGGTTGTATGTCAGGAGGGTAGGGCAACGCACCATACTCCTGTTTTCTTTCACTGTCCGGTTGTGGGCTCTGATTGTCATACTCCAATTTCTCTCTCATCACGAGATCGGCTCCCCTACTTCCATAGTTTCTCACTGTTAGGTTGTGGGTATTCTCACACTTTTACCCAACAGCCTCTTCTGACCCCAAAGACCAAGTTACTTAGCTTTGGTAATTTTCTTTATGCTGAACACTCTATCCAAGCTCAGATTCCTCATTTTCAGAATATTCCAGGGGCCAGACTGGATGCAGAAAAGTCCCTCAGCAAAGACTCCTGCGCTCGGACTTCAAGAGACGTGTGGCTCGGACAGTGCTTAATTTGTAAAAAAAACTTAAGTGCCAGGGAACTTGTCAGGAGGACACTGCAGCTTGCACCATCTATTGCCCCTGCCAGCGCTGCCAATGACAGTATGAAAACAACTAACCATCACACTCTTACACGTGTAACATTTTAAACAATGCCTGGCCCCCAAAGCTATAAGAATGGCTTGTGTGGCAGGTATTAGTCATTGTTAATGTATATTGAATTAATAAACAGCTGTTGTTGTGCCCTTATCTAAATTAGGCAGAAAGCACCACCATGTGGCAGACTGTCATAAGTGCCGGTGCTGACAATTCAGTGCAGGTGTTGAGTACTAGAAACCTCCGTCTCAAATTAACCACTGGTTCGTACATGATCTTGCACTACCCCAGAAGTGACTGAGTGATGCCACATCTGCATGCTGACGTCAGTTTCTTTATCTTTCTCCTTCGTGCCCTCAGACACAGATCACTGTAACCAATTTGTAGGTGACAATATGCTGAAATCTAAGTATGACCTTATTACGCTGTGCGTATATCCACTCACCAGAACGATGATGGAGGGCATTGAGGAATCGGAGTTTAGATGAAGTATCTACCATAAAGGGCATTACCAAAGGTAAGTTACTTGATCTTGTAACAGCAGATTCTTCACCTTAAGAATCTACACCATATAAGCACCTACCAAAAGGCGGAGGGTTTCAGGAGTGGACTCAAACCACCATGTTTTGCAGGACAGAGCAGGCAAAATGATCTTTTCTATGGTCCTGGCTGTCAATGCAGTTGTGTTTCATGAACATATTCATCGACACCCATGTTGCAGCCTGGCAGAGGTCCAGAACCAGCACTCCCCAGCCAACACAGTTGTTGCAGCTTTGATCCTGATAGAATGGGGCTGCAGGCTTTCAGCGGGCTCTTTGCATAACATATCTTAATACAAAGGACCATCCACATTGACAAAGTCCTCTTCTGCACCACTCTGCCTTTGTGCAAAAACAAAAAAAAAAGAGCTGGTTTTCAAAGCGGTGGTCCCTCATGCAGTCAATATAAAAACTCAAGGCTCTTTTAGGATCAGGTCGATGAAGCCTCTCCTCCTCTTTTGAGGAGTGTGGCGGAGTGAAGAAAGTCGGTTGACTCATCAACAGTCCTACATGAAAGTGCGACACCACATTTGCAAAGAAGGCAGCCAAAGTCCTCAACCACGATTTGTCTGGAAAGCATGTATGTAGAGAGGTTGCACCTGCAGATCACTCATTCAGAAGACATAAGTAACTGTGATTAGACAGACAGTTTTGATTGACAGGAACTGTTGGGAACAAGCATGCACCTGAGGAATGAGAGGACGAAATTGAGGTACCCCTGTGGCATGATAAAAGGTTTTGGAGGAAAGATGCGAGTCAGACCTTCTAGAAAACGCATCACAACAGGTTACATGTAAAGGGAAGGCTGATCTGGTACACATAAAAAAGCTGAAGTGGCCAACAGGTAACCCTTAAGTGTGCCGACTGCAAGACCTTGCTGTGGCCAACGAGAAATAAACAATGATGCATCAAAAAGTTTGGCCTGCAAAGGATAAATATGATGGGTCTTACATAAGACCACAAGCTTCTCCCAGTGCCCACCCATTATATTTCACTAAAGGCGATCTGGCAGCAAAGATGACACCCGCTAACTCAGACAGCAAATCAAAGGAACTCAGCTTAAGTGTAGAACCTTCCCTTGCTGCTGAGATACGAGGTCCTCCTCAAGAGTAAGTCAGGATGGAGGGAACATTTTCAGACACAAGAAATCTGAGTACTTCATCATCTTAGCCCAATCTACGTCTAGCAAGCTGACTTGGACCCAGTCTGTCCTGATTTGTTTCAGGACTCGAGGCAAGGATGGAATGAGTCTCACGGTGACTCTCATGGAGGCAACTCTAGTACGCAAACATTTTAACACTGCATGCTCAGCGGTGGCAGACAGATCTAGCCAATGCATTCCCTACTGTTCAGAGATGCTTATTGCAGGCTGCTGACTGAGAGCCCATTTGTGGTCTGCCATTCACGCCGGCTCAGCTTGTCCACTCTGGAGTACAGGGACCATGCCAGGTGATTGACCACAGAAAGATCTGCTGCTGGCCGAGTCATCCCAAAAGACGAAAGGTCTCTTGGTACAGTTTCCAGGACCCCACTCTGGTCTGCTTGTTGCACCAGCATCCCCCGATGGCCAGCAAAAAGGTCTTCAGTGCCAGCAAGATTGCACAAAGCTCCAAATGATTTATATGGAGGCTTTTGATCTCCACCTCTTCCAGATTAATCCAGCAATGATTCATTCACCACAACTGTGAAGTCTAGGTGGGAAAAAGAGAGTGGCCTACTGCAGGACAGTTTGGGGCTTGTTTGCCACCACAGAAGACCCTGAGCTTTCTCCTGAGAGACCTGGATGAAATCAGAGAGACTGCCCCGTGCTTGGCCAATGAGGGCTGCGGTACCACTTCATACAGGACAAGGAGGTTGTACAAAGGTGGGAACCCAAAAAGCCAAAGAACCATCATTACAGTGACCTAGGACTGAGCTTGAAACACTTGAATCATTTTCTGACAGTTCCAGACTCCTTGGGATGATGGAAAGGGCTTGAATGACACCATATCTAGGATAGTCCCTAAGAAGGGAAGTCTCTGTGTAGGGCTAAGGTGGAACTTCGGCTCGCTGATAGAAAACCCCAAGGAGATGAAGAAGGCGAAAGTCGTCTGGATGTTGTCTGCAAATGACTGTGGCAAGCAGACATTGAGCATCCAGTCATCGAAGTATGGGAATACATGTATCCTCAAACTCCAAAGACGAGCTAGAACCATGGTCATCACTTTTGTGAACACCCAAGAGGCTGAAGTAAGGCCAAAAGGAAGCACAGCAAACTGGAAGCATTTAGACCCCACCGTGAACAGTAGGTAGAGTCTGTGAGACTGCAGGACGTGTTTTGAGAATACCCATCGTGCAAGTCTAAGGACATCATCCACTCTCCAGGAACCAGAGCAGAGAGGAACTGTGCCAGAGTAAACATTTTGAACTTTCCCTTTCTCAGAAAGGCGTTCAAAGGTCGATGGTCCAGTGTAGATCTAAGGGCCCTGTTCTTCTTTGGCATGAGAAAGTAGTGCGAGTAGCACCCCTTGCCCTCTCTCAGAGTCTGGCACTTGTACAGTGGCACCCTTGGGCAGCAGGAGGCTGACTTCCAGTATTAAGCCTCGGGGTCACTACTGATGGCTATCTATCTCTAAAACCCCAACTCGGATCAGTAATTTCTTCCTGTCTTTTCACATGGAGAAGAAAAAAAAAATTGCCATGTAAACAAAGACACCCTAAAACAGGTAATTAGAACATAAGTTATGTCTACGATAGACTGTGCCAATTCTTTATGCACTGGCCTCCCAAAGGTTATGATCCACAGATTGCAATCCTTTCAGGACCAAGCAGCTGAGGTATTCACACACTACCCTTCTGCTTAGGGACTTTCATTGACTGACCTTGGAACAAAAAAATCAAATTCAAGCTTTTCTGCCTCAGCATTAAAGCGATTTCAGGTGAGGGGCTGCAATTCCTAGTAAAAAGAATTAACAAGTACAGTCTAGGTCGGGAGCTTGGCTCCTCATCTTTTCTGTTGGCTGTTCCTAGATTCAGGAAGGTACGAATGGACTGTTGAAGCTTCTCTTTTCTATCCCACTCCCTTTGGAACTCTCTCCCTTTATCATTATGGTCTCAAGTGAACTATGTTTCCTTCAGGAAATATCTAAAGTGCTGGCTTTTTAAACAGCATATTTCTGTCTTCAATAGTACCTTCTGATTTTGTTTGCTATGTACCCCATACCGACAAGAAACCATTGGTGATAGAACGCTTAATAAGTCAAATTCACATATAACATTAAGACTGAGCTGTAGACTGCAGAGATCTGTCCTTGCATGTGTGGAGTACAAGGCGGGGAAGAAATGAAAGTTGGGGTGTAACCTCTTTGAACAATCTACTAAACCCATTTGTCTGATGTGACCGAGTACCAGCTGGAAAGGAAATGTTGAATCTTGCCCTCTACTGGCTAACTGTGGGTTTGTAAGGGCAAATCAAATTAGCCTGGCTGCAGCGAGTGAGGCGGAAAGAGATGAATGCTGTCCCTGCTGAAGTGAATGGTTTAGACTGCCTCCACTACCGACTCAAAAAGGCCAGGACAGTTGCTAGAATGTCCTACGCTCAGAATTAGCCTTTTCACCAATAAATCTAGATCTTGTCAAATGGCAGATTCATGAGAGATGACTGGACATCCCCAGAAAATCTAATTGCCTGTATCCAAGCTTACCATCTAAGCACTATCTGGTGCTGATATAGACGCCAACGTAATTGTGATGGTAAGGCCAGCCTGCAGATCATATTTTGCTGCATCCCATCCATCCGGATTTGTTCCGGCAAGAGATACCCTGAGGTCTTGTGGGGCAGCTGGCAAGATGATGGAGACAAAAAGCAGAGGGCCCCTGAGAACTGATACACCAGCAGGACCAGGGGAAAAAGTCAAAAACTAACAAAGCAATTCCTCCCTGGTGAATGTGTATATATACACAACATAGAATCATACATTGAAAAGCACAAATACAGAAAGACTACTTTCTATATTTGTGTTAATATTGTGCGGTTTAACGTTTGTTATATTGTCTTACTAACTTCAAAAAAATCTACATATCATAACAATGTACTAAAAAAAGAAAAGAATAAATATGATGCTCTCAATCCCATGAGAAAGGTTAAACTAAGAAACTTGTTGCTATTTTTGTTCTTGTGGGCTACTTTGCGTTATTTTGCGCTTTTCTATGTATGATTCTATGTTTTATTTATACACATTCACCAGGGAGGAATTGCTTTGTTAGCAGCTGGCAAGATGACACTTGCCATGTCCCAAAGAAAGGGGTGTACCTGTCCAGAAGACACAATGCACTCAAGGAGCATTTGGCGAGGCTAGCTGACGAAAACATCTTTTAGACAACTGTGTCTATATACTTCTACTCCAGCCTCTGGTACTACTAGAATTGTGAAGGGGTGGGTATCTGGATGAATGACCACTGGCTGAACCATAGTAATTTCTACAGTGCATCATAGGCTTGACAATGTCAGTTCGGGACAGAGACTGTCAGGATTGGGTTCGGCATCCATGCCAGCAGAAGTACCAGCATGGAAGGGACTGGCATTGACCTTAGATTCGAAGTGGACGTCTGAGCTGGTGTCAATACAGTCCTGAGAAGGAAGCCAGCGGATTTCTCACTGTAGGCCCCTGTAGCTCCAAGGTGCCCTGAGACTCTCCAGAGGAAGCAGACAACGTGTTAAATATCTGCAGGATACCCTCCTTGGGGACGCAATTTGCTGCAAGGTCGACAATCAGCCCATGAAAATCAGGTTTCGCCATGACCAACAGAGGCACCAGATCATATTGGCAGTGAGGAGCCCTGTAAGTGTCACACTTGTGACTTCTCAAGAGCATAGGGTTGTGACTTTCTAGTGCTTATGCCAGGTTTTCAACTTTAACTTTGAACCTTAAGACTTCGAGCAAGTATGGGCTTCATATAGGATCGGTCTGGAGACTCAGGACACGCTTGGAATAACCGTGGCACCAGATTGGATTTAGAAGACACTGGAGAGGAGGAGCCCTGTGAGGGTAGCCTTTGCGACTTCTCGCCAGATTTCCAGGAGGTATGGGGGATACGTTTCTTGCTTAAGCCACATTTTTAACTTTGACTTACATGAAGACTTCAAGCAAGTACAGGACTTTGTGTAGGCCCAGAACAGCGCCTCGGTGCAAGCCCACTCTTTTGAACGCAACCACTTCTTATGCTTATCGACAGAGTTTCACCTCTTTGATCACCTTAGGGTGTATTAGGGCCCATTTCTCACATGATTGTGTTGTGACCAGAGCCCAGGCACCAAAGGCAGAAGTCATGCAGATCAGTTGTTGAAATGTGCTTGCTGCTGCTGCAGCAAAGCTTAAATGCTGTCATCTTCGGGTGGGGGACATTGTCCCTAGCACATTGTCTGAAAGTTATCAGTGGCAGATCTCTGGATCCCATCGAAGGGTGCGGAAGGAGAGAACAGACGACAGCATGCAGTGGTGGCACCTGTATGCATGCCCGCTCCATCACTTTCCAGAGCAGTAAAAGATCAAGATGATGCTACATGGTGCCACCTGACAACATACAGAATTCATTGGTTGGGTTACTTTCTGGATCTCATTTCCATCTTCAGTCTCTCCTCTTTCCCCCACAGACAGAGGAAATTCAATTAATACTGCATGTCCTGCAAGTACAAAACATACCATGCAGCACCTACTGTGGCACGGGCGCTATCCTTCAACACACTGATACCCAACAGAAAAGATCAGATTATCAATGGTGGTAGCTGTAAGAGTGGAGGAAAGGGTCCGCTTTAAGACATACTTTTCGAGGCCTGCCATGATCATCTGCTAGGAATCATTCTACCCTTGTCACATATTAGGATGCAGCCAGGATGTTAGCATAGAAAGTCAAGAAGTAACTTGTAGGAAGCCGCAGCAGCCACAAAGAGTTTCAGAAGCACATACAACATTGAAAGATGCTTCTGCAATAAGAACCCTCTGAACGTGCAGAGTGAGGAATCAGGGTCGCATGACTCTTGACTCCAAGAGGAACTGTTGATATAACAAAGTCCACTGAGATGTTCTTTGTGTGGCTTAGATTAAAGCAAATGTTTCATATTAATATCCCAGGTTGTATGCCTACGTTTCCCTTTAAGCTTCACTGCTGTACGTCTCGGTAACCAGGATTGGGAAGGGTAATGTTACTTACCCAGTAAGCATCTGTTCTTGGCATGTAGAGCTGTAGATTCACATGCTTTGCATACTCCTGCCATCTAGTGTTGGGTCCGGTTGTTTGCAAGTAGTTTTTCTTCGAAGAAGTCTTTCCAGTCACGAGGTAGGTGACTCCTCCTTTCGGTGATAGTGCGCATGGGCATCGACTCCATTGTTAGATTGTTTTCCCGCAGAGGGTGAGAATGGAGTTAGTAAAGGTAGAATAGAGATGTCTGTGCGTATGTATGTAAAGTAAGAAACTGCAACAACTACAGGTACCCGGGGAGGCGGGTGGGCGCATGTGAATCTACAGCTCTACATGCCAAGAACAGATGCTTATTGGTTAAGTAACGTTTTCCATTCGAGGCATGTGAGCTGTAGATCACATGCTTTGCATAGACTATACAGCAGTATACTCCAAAAGCGGTGGCTAACCTGTAGCTGTTGCAGTTGTTTGAAAAAGTGTTTTAAGTACTGCCTGGCCTACATTAGCTTGTTGCCTCGCTAACACATCTACACAATAGTGCTTGGTAAATGTGTGCGGTGTAGACCATGTTGCTGCCTTACAGATGTCAGCTAGGGGAATATTCCCTAAGAAGGCCATAGTAGCCCATATTTTTCCGGTGGAATGCGCTCTAGGGGGTATTATCTAAGTTCTTTTCGCTTTCACATAACATGTTTGGATACACTTCACGATCCTTCTTGCAATGCCCAATTTAGATATGGGATTGTCTTTGTGTGGTGGCGATAAAGCAACATAAAGCTGGTTTGTCTTGTGAAATTCTTTTGTTCTTTCCACATAATATAGTAGAGCTCTTCTAACATCTAGTGTGTGTAGAGCTCGTTCTGCTACAGAATCAGGTTGAGGAAAGAACACAGGTAACTCAACTGATTGATTGATATGAAAAGCAGAGACTACTTTAGGAAGAAATTTGGGATTGGTTCGAAGAACCATTCTGTCTTTAAGAAGCTGAAAGAAAGGCTCTTGTATAGTTAATGCCTGAAGTTCACCAACTCTCCTTAGTGAAGTGATTGCAATGAGAAAATCAACCTTCTATGAGAGGAATTGTAATTGACACCTGTGCATTGGTTCAAATGGTGGAACCATTAGCCTTGTAAGGACTATGTTTAAGTTCCATACTGGTGCAGGTGACACTCTTGGTGGTATCACCCTTTTTAATCCTTCCATAAAGGATTTAATCACTGGTACTCTGAATAGAGATAAGTGTTGTCTGTTTTGTAAGTATGCAGCTACTGCTGCTAGATGGAAGCGAATGGATGTGTAGGCTAGTCCAGACTGCTGTAAATGTAAGAGATAACAGATTATGTTTTGCACCGAAGCATCAAGGGTATTGATATTGTTATTGTTGCAACAGATAAACTGTTTCCATTTTGCTGCATAACATGCCCTAGTAGTAGGTTTTCTAGCCTCTTTTAGGATATTCATACAGTCTGGTGGTAATTGTAAATAACCAAACTCTATGACTTCAAGAACCAAATCGCTAGGTTGAGTTCTTTGGGCGTTTGGATGCCTGATGTCTCCATGGCTCTGAGTGAGGAGACTGGAGTTGAGATGCAGCTTTTGGTGTGAACTACTGAGCGCTCCAACAGGGTGGTGAACCAATGTTGACGTGCCCAAGTGGGAGCTATGAGAATCAGTTTGACGGATGTTCGTCTGAGCTTCCGAACTACCAGCAGAATGAGTGGGAGAGGCGGAAAAGCGTAGGCAAATATCCCTGACCAGTTCATCCATAGGGCATTGCCTTTGGAGAGCGGGTGTGGGAACCTGGAGGCGAAGCTTGGGCATTTTGCATTTTGAGCTGTGGCGAACAGGTCTATGTGAGGAAATCCCCATTCTTAAAAGTAGGTGAGGAGAATCTGGGGATGAAGTTCCCACTCGTGGATTTGCTGTCTCTGTCTGCTGAGAAGGTCTGTAATCTGATTGTTTACTCCTGGAAGATGTTCTGCTAGGAGATAAATCTTGTGGTGTATAGCCCATTTCCAAATGGCTTGCTTGTGCTAGGCGTGACAGTTGGAGAGAGTGTGTCCCCCCTGTTTCTGTATATCGTACATAGCTGTCATGTTGTCTGTGCGGACTAGGACAGATTTGCCTATGAGGTGAATTTGAAAAGCTCTGAGCGCAAGAAACACTGCTAGTAGCTCTAGGTAATTTATATGGAGACTCTTGTACTTTGGACTGCACAACCCTTGGATTGTGTAGGTGAGCACCCCAACCAGTGAGCGATGCGTCTGCTGTTAGCACTGTCTGTGGAACAGGGTCGATGAAGGGCCGCCCTTTGGATAAACTTTGTGGGTTCCACCACTGCAGAGACGGATACGTGGAGAAATGGGATACGCGTTCGAAACAATACCGACGGGGGTAGAGTGGATTGCGCACCAAGGGGAACCCGAAGAACGGTTTCGAACTGGAGCGCAGCAATACACGTCCGAACCCGATGGTGGAAAAAAACTATCTAACAATGGAGTCGATGCCCATGCGCACTATCACCGAAAGGAGGAGTCACCTACCTCGTGACTGGAAAGACTTCTTAGAAGAAAAACAACCTGCAAACATCCGGACCCAACACTAGATGGCAGGAGTATGCAAAGCATGTGATCTACAGCTCACATGCCTCGATCAAAATTAATACTGAATCATCTGAGAAATGAGGCGTAAAAAGCATCTGAAAAAATAAATTTAAAAAGTAACTGATGAATGAGGTGGGAGGAGTGGTGTTTGACAATATTTTAAAGCTTAAAACATAAAAACATACCAAGACCAGCAAGCTGAGTTGAGAGAACAGCAGGGGGCGTGCTACTCCTCATGGGGCTGACTGAACCTGGGGCCGTGGTAGCAACCATAGGGCTGACAACAGCAGGGGATCCTGGCCCCAGATCTATTAAATTATCCTCCGTCACTTCGTTCATTACCTGCCAAGAAAAAGAAAGACAACTACATACATGTACAGTTCCCATGCAGCGAGGCATATCACAAAGAACAAGGGCCCAGTGCACTCACAGTTGCTTGCGCACAAAAACCCACCTTTTGCCTATATTGCGAGCAACCTTCTATATTTAAGCTAATTTGTTTGACAGATTTTTTTTTTTTAAATTTCCATACCTAAGTATCATTTACAGTGGATGCACAGATAAAACAAGCATTGTCAATTAACACTTTTATTGAAGATGCATACAAAGTGATGCCTGAAAAATCAACGCCTACTGATTGAAAAGAGCTTCAACTACAGCTGGAGCAATGAAAAAGCATTTACTATATTTACTCTGCAGCAGATTATGGTTAAGGGGGCCCACAAAACTTTTAGAAAGTACTCCAGCAATCTTAAACAGGAACCTTAGCACAGCCGCCTCAGTAACAGGTACCAAAGGCAGGACTGAAATAGGGTACACTGGTGACAGATATAGGCTGATGCTTCAGACTTCCTTTAAAGATCCTTTGAGCAAACTATCCAATGCTTTTTGATGGACCCCCGCATCGTCACACCATACAATATGGTGTCTGATTAAATTCAAAACAAATGTCTGGAAGGTGTGAGCCCTAAGGGAATGCACAAATTAAAAACCAGGAAGAAATGTTATAGAGGAAAAATGCAGCTATCTATACATTTACTGTAGTATTCTTACTATCACAAATTTCTAGGCATCACATTTTCTATGGGAGGAAATTTGAAATCTTATTGCCAGACATGTCAAGTCTGGTTAGATCATCATATGTAGGACTCGTATGGATATACCTACCCCGTTAGCAGTCTGTGCAGCTCGGCCTGATCTGTACCGTTCAAACCTGGGAATGAGAGAAATAATATGTGAAAGATATGTCTATCTGTTCATGGTGCCTCCAGATTCCAGCATCAAAACCAGGCTTAAAAATAGATGTTTTGAGTACACTAACATTTCAAGGTGAAACAAAGTTCTTTAAATATTCTCAATAAAAATCAAAAGGTTCAAGGGATGTTATAGGTGAAAATGTCAGTTAAAAGATATTTTAAACTAAAAGACCACTGACATTCACCACTTATAGTTATCTCAAAAGTAACTTAAAGTAACTAAAACTCATACCCTAAAGTAACTGCAACTCAAGCCCCCGCCACGCACAGTGTTGTAATCAATGATATCATTTCAGATGTTGCCGTGATGTTATCAATGATGTCATAGAACAAGTCATAAGTGACGTAATATCTGAGGTATTTAGCCTTGAGATAACTATAACTGGTGAATTTCAGTGGTTTTGTTAGTTTAAAATAGAATGTTTTTACTAATATTTTCACCTAACTATAACGTTCCTTTAAACCTTGTTTTATTAATCGGATTTCTAAGGTTTTAATAAATGTAAAGGAACATATTATTACAATTCCTAACTATAACGTCACTTTAACCGTTGTTGTTTTTTTTTTTTAGTGAATTTCCAAGTTTTGTTAAATGTAAAGTAAGATGACCATCGCCATGCATGATGTCAGGTTGGGCACAGGGCCTCTGCCGGACCTTCAGCCGCCATCGTGGTGGGAGCCAGCAATCGTTTCAAAATGTTTTAAATGGGTGCCCTGGTATCCACCCACATGCACAAGAACGTTGGGCGGTGCGGGGGAGCCCCAAGACCCCCGTGGCCGGCTCCCCAGCCACCAACATGACAGGCGCCGACCATTAAAAAAAAAAAAAAATTATAAATGGGTGCTCTAGTGGTGACCACCCGGAGCTCCTGCATACACTAAAATACTGGGGGTTCGGGCAGGCCACCTGCAGCCCTAGCGGGTTCCTGAGGCAGCACCCATTGTGGTACTCAGTAACTTTGCTCCTGCTCGGGTGTGAGCAGCATTTTTCACTGCCCCAGCCCAGACAAAGTTGGGTTTCATGCCTGGGAGTGTGGGCTGTGCATGCCCTCACTCTCCAGAGCGATACAAAAGGGGATGATGGACGGAACGTTTGAGCCAATCAAACACTCACCCCCAGTCAACTGATCTGGGTTTAATCCATCATCATTCTTTAGCTCACTCCACCACCCCAGTTCAGACATGGCCATATGCAAATCAGTCTGACCCTGTGCCTCACGGGTGATTGGTCCCCGGGGCCTGTCCAAGGCATGTGGAGGAGGGCCGAGCGCCCCATCCTCATTATGTAAATACCGGCCCTTGGGGCCTCACGAAGGCTCATAGAGGAGTCCCATGCTCCCGTCCCCACAAAATAACTATGCACCACCCCCATCCCCCCGATCCTGCCCCATCCCAGGGTAGAGGGTTATAAAAGAAAGGCGGGAGACCAACGCTTTTTAAAAAAAAATTAAATTGGCTCTGCAGATCCCTTAAAAAAAGCTATTATCCCTCACCACGCCGGGGGCGGAGGGAGGGAGGAGGAGGGGGGTAAGGAGGGAGGTGGCAGGGTATCCCTACCTTGCCCCTATACATTTTTCACACTTATTTTCAGGATTGAGTCCTGAGTTCTAAAATAGCTGCCATCACATCTTTGTTGAAGTGGTGGCAGTCAAACAGATCTTATCTCAAGAACTGTTAGCTATGTGTGGCGTGATATATCAATATGTTTTAAACCTTACATTTCTTTAAAAACTGCTGAATGGATTTACACCAAATCACAAAAAACACACTTTCTGGACCAAGATCTAGCTTTCTGGTAAATTTACTGTACCTCCGTTCAGCAAAAAATAGATTTAGGGACCCCCCCTTCTTTTTCTTGGCCCCGATTGATAGATCACAGTAAAACTTTCCAGGAAAAAGCTGAGGTGGATGAGACTTTTTTTGGAAACATTTTGTGAAGATTGGTCAAACGGTGCCAAAGTTCTTAGCAATCCCAAAAATGCTTTTCCTATGGAAATGTGCTCCTCACTAGAACTACCCAGGGGGGACTGCCAATGGAATAAAAAGGATCCAGGGACGTTATAGTAAGGTTCAGATGTTACACACACAAAACCATAGAAATTCAGTTGTTATAGTTAGAGTTATCTCAAGTAACTATAACTCGTGTCCTAAGGTAACTATAACTCGCACCCCCGCCATGCACAGTTTTCTCATCAATAATTTTACAGCAAATATTGCACTGATATTATCAATAATATCACAGAAGATGTCATTAGTGATGTAATTTGTGGGGTAATTAGCAGTGCATTGCAAGGGTGCGAGTTATAGTTACCTTAGGGCACAAGTTATAGTTACTTGACATAACTAACTATAGCAGCTGAATTTATATGGTTTTGTGTGTGCAAAACCTGAACCCAACTATAACGTCCCTGTAACGTTTTGGATTTTTAATGAATGTAAGGTTTTTGAAATTGCATTTCCTAACTATAACGCCCTTGTAACCTTTGTGTGGATTTCTTGTTTATTTTTTTAACATAAAAGTAATATTTAATTACCATACGTTAATCCAACCTCCGCTAGCCTGCACACCCCCACCCGCATACCACCAACCCCATGCTGTGCACGTCTTTGGCCGTGTGCGGCGGGGGTTTGGCTGTAGGGCCTGATCTTTGGCCAGGCCCTGATGTCAACCCCCCACATTCAACCAACCCCACGCCGCCCACAGCCGAAGGCCTGGCCCTGTGCCAACCCCCACAAAGGCAGACAACCTGGGACTGGGGCACGCAGCCTCCCATTCCCCGGGTCCTGCCATCCTTTTTTTTTTTTTATTTTTTTAAAGAGGAGGGGTATGTGGCCCCCTACCTGGACCTATTTTTGGGTCTGTAACCCATCTCCCAGCGCCTGGCCATATTAACAAGGGGGAGGCACGCTGTCCCCCTCCCCGGGCCAATACTGGCCCCAAGGACCTCATCCCTGGGGGCCTAGGCAAATAATAATTGGGCAGGGGGGCTGCATGGCCTCCTCACCCCACGAAGGATGACTATCATGGTATTACGAAACTGGAGATAAAGTCTCTATAATGCGATCTGGGGAGATCTAAGTAAAATTCACTGATCAAAAAACGTAAGTCATGCAATGAAGAAAAAACGCTAAATAGTGAAGTACCCTACCTTTCTGTGCGTGTACACGAACCACACTGGGAAACCTCAAAGACTCGCTAGACTGTGACTGCCAATTTCATGAACACCATGAATGAGAACCCTTTATTGAAACCGAAAGGGAAGTTAATACAATATGAGGATTGTCGTAACGAACTGCGCACACTCTGAAAAATCAAGTCATCTCAGTGAATTTTACTTATATCTCCCCAGATCGCATTATAGAGACTTTATCTCCAGTTTCGTAATACCATGATAGTCATCCTGCATGTCCCTAGTTATTTCACCTTGGATATTGATGTTTTGGTGGACACATTATTGGTGCAGTTTTTTGTCGTTAAGCACTTGTTTCTACATCGGTTAAAGGTTTCAGATTCGTGCGAGTGTCTCACACTGCCAGTTTTCACGAGGTGCACTTTTCTTTTGACAGCATGCTTTCTTCTTAGGGCATTCATGGGGCTTGCTATTCCTTCCACAGATTCGTTCTTCATTATTCCGTTGCCATGTTTCTTCGGTGCAGTATTACTTGTCCCTGTATGTTGAACATCAATTTTCGTCCGTTTCATTGTAATTCGTTTTTCATTTTTTTACAGTGGCCCCTGAAGAAGGGATTTGATAATCCCGAAATGCAATGGGCATATCATTAAATGGAGACTTGGCATTTATGTTTATTCATGCACAATTGTCTTCCTCACGTTATATTGTAGCTTGTGCCATTATGCATATTAATTTTGTTTGAAAGCATTATTTTCTCTAAGAATAATGAGACAAATAAAGGCCAGAACATAAGTTTTCAACAATCATACATCTTTGTTTAATTTTGGAGACTCGTCATTGTATATTGAGTGTTTTCTTCTTTGATTATGTGAGGAAATGTATCACACGCTGTGCAATCAGAGATAGAGTGAAGAGTCACTCGTATATATTTCTTCATATTTTGAGGGGTTGGCCACCTCTGTCTGGTTGGCACGCATACGAGTTAAGTAAGGTTTTTTTCTTATAACATTGGTTCATATGTAAAGGTGTGCGCTAACTTCACTAATTCATTTGCATATTGTGCCACTGTTCGGTTAGCAGCACCCACAGTTTCAACAATGTCTTTCGAAACTATTTCCAACATTACTGACAACAGAGCAGACACCCGCACCTATACATCAACTTAAGCAAGTAACATATACGCATTAATTCAAGAGACAACCACATTCAACGTACAGGGAGGTTCAATTTCCCAACAATTAAGACAACTTGAATTCATCACTAGAAGAGCACTCAGCCAGCGTTTACACGCTTCTACATTGATCCAGTACCATAAAGTACAAAGAATACCACGCGGGTTGAGATTACCGATCAAACCACTATTGTACAAATTCCAATTCAACACATTTTTCATGGAGAAGTGACAAGCAGTTTTAAATAAATGCTCCTTAGATTTAATTTTGTTATTAATTGAAGAACACCCCCGCACTATTCAGGATCTAGAAGAAGAAGCAGAGACCATCAAAGCGGACCTGTCATCACGATGTGAGCCAGAATATTGGAAAATCACCCTAGACGACTTGAACAACAAACTAGAAGTTTATGAAAAGGAGATTCAAGAAAGAAAACTAAGGAAATTTCGTAGAGATACAATAGATTATAAATTGAATGAGGTGTACACCTGGGCGGAGGTGTATGCCCGGAGGAGACATTCTCAAAAACCAACATCATCTTCACAAGAAAGTGTGGTTTCCGACCAGGAGATGGAAACAACCAGGATTCCACTTAGTACAGATCAACAAACAGCAGGGATGAGTGCACACTCATCAGGAGCATTCCCAACTGAAACGTCAGCAGCATCTTTTCAGTCGGCGTCTTTTTTGGCCAGTGGCCAAACTACTGGACGTCCACCAGACCAAAGTGTTTCATAAAAATACAGAGGGGCAAAAGAAAAGGAATAGGATGGGCGCAATCTAAGAAGCAAGACCAAGATTTAATCATTAATATTTCATCGATTCAACTAACGCAAGTACAAAAACAGACATTGAACAAAGGTACATCATTTGTACCCACATACCACACAAATGCTCTGGAAGTCGATGTGTCCATATTTAAATTAATGAGAAATCTCCGGTTGCGTCATTTTTTCACTAATGTACTACCATCATCCGATTCGATTGATTTGCCTTGTTCCAATCAGGAGACTCAGTACAAGGAGTTTAAACCTCAGAGTACTTTCATGGCACCCACGTCGCACAAATTGTTAGATACGTTTGAGACAATGATTAAAAACGACATTGCCAAATTGAATTTACAACCTAAAATCAAATCAAATTTAACGAAAACTGAGGCACGCATTATCCGCCAACTTGCCAATGACCCACGTCTAACATTTCAAACGGCCGACAAAGGCGGCGCATTAGTCGTGATGGACACTTGTTTCTATGAAACTAAGGTTTTTGAACATTTACAGGACACCAACACATACATCAAACTCGACCGGGATCCAACACCAGAAATTGTATTGACATTGGATCAAATCTCTAGAAATGCAGTGGATTTCCACCAACACTCGGAAATTTCTCAAAGTTCAACATCCTAGGCGACCCCGATTATATATGCTGCCCAAAGTGCACAAAAACTTACACAACCCTCCTTTTAGACCCATTGTGTCCCGGTGTGGTTCTGTTTTTGAGCCTGCCGGCCAATATGTTGATCACTTTTTACAAACTTTCGTCCACAATTGGAGGAGTTACATCAAAGACACTACTCACTTTCTTCAATTACTAAACAAGGTTGACACCCAACAATACGCACGCTGGCTACTTTGTTCCATTGATGTCACAGCGTTATACACTTCAATACCTTTGCAAGAAGGTTTAGACGCTTGTGAGTGGGCTTTGCTTCAACTTCCTGAGATAGGAGCTAATAAAATATTCATTTTGGAATTACTCCATTTCTGTCTTCAACATAGCTATTTTGAGTCGAAAGATCAATTTTATTTGCAAATAAGTGGCACATCCATGGGTTTTTCTGGGGCACCGGCCTACGCTAACATCTTCATGGCCAAATTTGAACAAGACCACATTTTTTCTGACGCACGATGGCATTCAAATTTAATTTTCTATGGCAGGTTCATAGATGATATCTTCCTAATTTGGAACGACTCACCAACTCAGTTGGAACTGAGAATTCAAGAGTTAAACAAGAAGAACCCTCGCATACAGTTCACCTATTCTATCAGCACAACGAGCTTGTCGTTCCTGGATGTGTTAGTAACCCGAGGGCTTAATAAATTGGACACCACCGTGTTCAAAAAACAGACAGATAGAAACAATTTGTTGTTATTTTTGAGTTTCCATCCACCTACTCTGCTGCAGAATTTACCATTCTCCCAGATGCTGAGAACTAAAAGAATAGCATCAACTGAAGAAGCACTGATCGCGGCCATGGATAGCGAAATCTCGGATTTTAAACATAGAGGGTATCCAGCATCGATTTTGTCTGAAGCTGTGTCAAGAGTTGCTACTATGCAAAGACAGGACTTACTTGCAACAAAAATCAAGTCATCTCAAAATCGGATGGTCTTTGTTTCTAAATACTCCACCAAATCGGTGTCGATTAAGAAAATCATCAAGTCAAGATGGGAGCTTCTACAGACAGAACCAGAATTCAATGGGTTGTTTGAACAACAACCCCTGTTTGCTCACACAAGGAGTCGTAACTTTAAAGAAATGTTGACACAGGCTAAATCGACTATCAACACCACAGAAACTGGAATGTACAAGTGCCACAACTGCGTCAACTGCAATAACGTGATGTTAGGAAATACGATCAACCATCCACACTCTGGCAAATTGATTCATCTTAGATACTCAGGAGATTGCAATTCTTCATTTTTTATCTACTGCATAAAATGCCCATGTGGTTTATTATACGTGGGAAAAACTGAGCGGAAAATAAAAATCAGGATTACAGAGCACAAAAGTACAAATAGAACGAAAAGCACGAAGTCCAACTTAGTCACACATTGGTTAGAATACCACCACACCATAGCACAATTAAGATTCACAATCTTAGAATTGTTGCAGACTAAAATTGGTAGAGATAACGCCAAATTGTTATCACAGCGCGAAGTTTCGTGGATCAAGTTGCTTCATACCATGATGACTCCATCAGGTTTGAACGATAAAATGGACATGATATGCTTTTTATAATGGATGTTTTTTCCACCATTGTCTTATTGGTCGAGTTGGCAGACATGTGTACCTTACACATCATGTTATTCACAATGCACGTTATGACCTTCTGATACTGCCGCTTTATCATTTTAGAGACTGCTTTAAGGTGTCATTCACAGCTTTCTCATGTGATTGTCTATTTATTTTGTAAATGTGCAAATTCATGGCAACTAAACACTGACGTCATCTCTAATGAGCACTTTTTTCATTGTGACTTTTTTCATTGTTTCTTTTCTTTTCCTCGTTGGTGTTTTATTCACTATACTCACTCATCCAGCTCCGAGTGCATTTATGACGCATTACCCATCAGGTTCTTGCCATACTTGGGCTTAGTCAACTACCATCCTCAGGCACTGCCTCACACTCTGTCAGTGTGGTTTAATTTTCAGGTATACGTTCATTATTGATGAGGTCGTTTATTTGTCAGTTTCTCCAGTCTTGGGTTGCTGCTGTGGTACGAGTTACTTACCTTCGGTAACGATGTATCTGGTAGAGACGTTGTCTAGCCGCAGATTCCTTAACTTAGAATATCCCCAGGCGTCAGACTGGATCGGGAAAATTTTGCGCAGCAGTACCTCTGCGCGCCGGTGGGCGGTGCCGCCTGGCTCCGCCCTGACGTCGTCCCCGGACATGACGTCAGTGGAGCCATATAGGACCCTCCCGGCGCGCTGACGATAGTTTTCTTCGGAGGAACTTTTCCGCGCTACAACGCGGAGCCCCCAGCAAAACTGTGAGAGTATGGGAACAGTGTGCGAATAAAAAAGAGAATTGGTGAGAAAGCACCATGAGCGACAGTGAGAAGCACTGTCGACTGAAAGGTGTCGAAAAGGAAAGAGCAGAGCAACACTCTGAGAAGCCAATTCGCAAGAGCGAAGTGAATTGCACCCCTGAGGGAAATTGACCTACAAAAAGAAGACCGAGGCAGACGACAGAGAGTCTGCACCGGATGAAAGGAAATGAAGAGGGCAGAACAGTAAACTGAGAAGCAACCCCGCAAAAGCGAGAGAGTGCCCACTCCTGATGCAAGACGGCAATAATGAGCCGAGAGCGACAGGCAAAAAAGCACCCACCCATAGGATTAAGAAAAGAAAGAGAGAAATAGGGAGACCGTGTCCCCTGTGAGAGAATTATCGGTCGTAGGAACAGGCCCAAAAGAGACCGGAACACCAATTGACTGCAGGAGCGTCAACAGAGAAGGCGGGTGGGAGGGTAGAGAACACCAGTAGGCACCATACTGGAAGAAACTGATGCGTAAAAACGCGGAAGGACACCTGAATCCACCGCCCCAGCATGAAAATGGGGGGGGGGTGGTAACAAGTGAACCGAAGGAGGAGGCCAACGGGGAGCAAGGCGAAAAAACGCCGCCCCGTAGAAGGACAAGCCACCCCCAAGGAGGCGAAAGCCTAAAACCCCACCTGAAAAGGTCCTCGCAGATCGGGGAGGATGGGTGGGCGTTAAGGAATCTGCGGCTAGACAACATCTCTACCAGATACATCGTTACCGAAGGTAAGTAACTCGTACATCTGATAGAGACATCTAGCCGCAGATTCCTTAACCTAGCATAGATACCAAAGCCATACCCCATTGGAGGCGGGTCTGCGACAGAACCCCACTAAGTTCCCAAGGGAACAGAAGTGTCAACCAGCTGAGTAAACACAGTGGGGACAGCGCTGCCAGAAAGGCCAACACCGGACCAGGATACTCCGGAGGAAGTGGCCAACAATGAGAGGCAAAAGGCATCAAAGACTGCCGAGGGCGGCAGGAAATCCCTGTTGGTCAACAGCGGAGAAAATGAGCACAAACCCAAAAGGGGGGATGTGGAATAAGAGTGGACACCTGCCGGAGAGGTACGAATGCAGGATCTGAGGGACCCACAGGATCCGATGGACCGTTTAAAGAGGAAGGGTTAACTAGGGCACAAGGACGTACCGAGTCCGAGGGCCATGCATGACAGTGAAGAAACACTGTGAGTGGGAACAGCAGCGGGAAGATGCTGACTACGCCCAAGATGAGTTAGTGTTACAAGAAACACAAGACCTGCCAATGCACCCGTTACGCAAAAGGGCGGACAGCCCAAGGCAGAAAAGAACGGTAACAACCAGTGCCACGCACGTGGGCAACAGAAGTACACCAAGAAACCTGGATGTACCGCCAGAACCACACCATGGAAGGAGAAGGCCCCATAAAGCGCCACGAGCAAAGCTGAGACACAAGAGGCGCATGAGCAGGCGCAGTGTGTGAACGGCGCTCACGAAAAGTGAGGGACCAGACCTCGGCGACTACCCGGAGTAGTAAGCATGCGGGAGGCGTATGTGTGGGCAGCACACTGGTGAGAAAGAAAAAACACTAGAGCCCCAACAGCCACGCAGCAGCGGCACTGGGCAGAACAATGCCCAGAGCGAGAGCAACAGCCACCGACGGTGGAGCAGACCCATTGGCTATCGGGAGAGAGGCAAGGAGGCCAGGCCAGCCGTGATGTGTCCAGAATCACAGGATGTAGAGTCGACCCCGAGACCGGAACCTCGCGCTCCAGCTCGAAAATCGGTATCTAGCCGGGAGACCACATCAGCTCCCCTAACACGCCCCATGAGAGAACAAGGCTCTGAGGAGACCGCCCCCGCTGAGAGCAGCAACCGCAGCCCGAAGGAAAGCACGCCAACCCTGCGCGGAACGCAACAGGGGCATGAGAAACGGTGGCAGAGGAAGTGCCAAAGGCAAGGCACAAGACAAGGAAGATCAACCACGTCTGGAGCCAGAACGCCACCATGGAGAGCGAAGTCCACCAGGAAAAAGGGCTACTCAGCATGGATATAGCAGAGTAGAACGAGGCAACAGAAGCCACCAGAGAAAAACGTACCAGCCGGAGACACTAGGGAGCAGGCATGGTACGCCGATAGAACACAGAGGGAGAGTGCCGAGCTACGTAGGAGTGCTCGGGGACAACGACAGGGCCTTCCGATAGGGCGGCCACAGATGGAACAGCCGCAGCGAAGAACCATGAGGGGACGGGAAGGTGCAGAAAGCCCTTCCGTCCTGAAGAAAGGCATTGGGAAAATGCAGGCCAGCAGCCGACACCCCACCAATAGCACGCAAGAAGGCCCCGCAGCAGCGTGCAAAAACACACAGGCACAGCCGCAGGAGGACCGAGTGAAAAGGACCCCACAGAAGCGAACAAAGGCAACTGTCGAAGGAAGGCAGCTATACAATAGCAAACAAATACCCCACATAGGGTAAGTATCAACCCCAACCAGGGGCTCCTCTGGAGCGGAAGCTCAAGACAGAGGACGTAAAAGTGGAACTTAGAAACCACAGGCTCCGAACACATAACCCGTGGAGGAAGGGTGCAACCTGAACCACCAGGCTATAGGAACTGAGAAGGATAAGCAGCAAAACTGCTGCATAAATGAAAGAAAATACGGCGAGGAGCCGTTCAGGCAGTACAGCATGAACCCGGCCCAACATGAGTCAAGACAACAGAGCAGGGGGAGGACAAGGACCTCAACCGGAACAAAAACTACGAAAGGTGAGACAGAAGGCGGCGAACCGCAGAGTCCGCATGTGCGTCAAACAGGGACACACCATCAAAAGGCAAATCCCGGAGACTGTCACGGACATTGTCGGGGAAACCTCCGTCACGCAGCCAGGCATGGCAGCGCAAGGCAACGGACCGCGCCATTGTCCTACCCACCGAATCGGTAGAATCAACGGCGGACCGAACCGTAAACCGCGCCATCTCTCTGCCTTCGTGAATGAGACGAGCCATATCAGCTCGAGGACACTCAGGGAGGGCAGGCAAAAGACACTCCACGGAGTCCCAAAGGGCAGAAGAAGCCCTGGCAAAAACGCAAACTGTGTTGAGAGCACGTAATGCAGAACTAGCGGACGCAAAAATGCCGCGTCCACATGTCTCCAGCCAACGAGACTCCCTAGTAGGAGGCTGCAGTAGAGGCGGAGAAGAAGGCTGCATGGCGAAAGACACCTGCACCACGAGACCGTGAGCAGTAGGCTGAAGGGACAAACAGGATGGGACCCCAGGGGCCGGACGATGCCGATGCGCAACGTCTTTATCGACAGCATCACCTGAAGAGGGACGCGCCCAAGCCCCGAGAAGGGCGTCGAACAACAAGCCGCTAAAGGGCAGCAAGGGCTCAAGATCCACCGCACCTTGGTGGAGGAGATCCAACAACGGATCAGAGGACAAGAGGACAGAAGAAGGGTGCAAGTGCAAAACAGCTGCCGCCCTGCGAACACCCCGTAAAAATAAAGCACCAGCTTCAGTGGGCGTCCGGGGGGGGGACAAGAGCCCATCGGTAGGGGACGGTTGCAAACTAACACGTCCCCCAGCAGGAGGAAGGGGCCACTGCCTCCATGGCGGTGGAGCCAACGGGCGTGGAGACAAGCCCAAGCACAGCGGTTCCGTGTCCTCTGGAAGCGGAGAGCCAAGAGGAACCAGCGACCCCTCCGGCGTCGAACGACGCCAATCCGGCGCCGAACGACGCCAATCCGGCGCCGAAGCGACGTCGAGCCCCATGAGGGGCGACTCGGTTGGACGAGTGGGCGGCGACGTCTCCACCACCGAGAGGTGCGGAGAAAGTGCCTGAGGTCCAGGAGACGACAGGCAGAGTGCCGCCGGTGCCGATGTCGACGCAGGGAGCCGCCAGGGGCTATGCGGGGACAAGGCAGAATGGCTCGGCGTGGGGCTGGAACGCCCATCGGTTGGAACCGATGCCGGCACGACTCCGGAGCCGGAGTCGAGGCATTCGGCCGGCGCCGAGGGCGAACCCGCCGGCGGAGACCCAACCTGAATGCCTCCTTCCACTGTGGGACCCGAAGGCGCACCAGGGAGTGGAGGTGACCCGAAGATGGAGTGCAGAGCCTGGTAATAGGCTTCCATCTGGGGCCGAGTCGCACCAGTACCCCGAAAGGGCGGGTAAAAGGAGGCCGACTCCAGGGGGCACGGCTCCGCGAAGGAGCGGGAACCATGGCCCCCACCGTCACGTGGAAGCGAGGACTTCGACTTCCGTGACTTGTGCTTACCTGCAGATCGACGTTCGCGGGATCGACTCCGGGAGCGGGCGCGGAGAGACGAACCCACCGGAGAACGTCGGGGAGACAACGGGCGGGTCAACCGGGCGGCCAAGAGCTTCATCCGCCGCGCGTCACACTCCTCGGAGTCGTGGTGCGACCCAAGACACCACATGCAAATGGCGTGCGGGTCCAACGCCGACATCTGACGCGAACAAGTCCCGCACAATTTAAAGCCCAAAGGCATCGCACACTGTTCCCCGATGCCAACGACGTCGAAAAAAGGGGCCTGAATAAAAACAGGCCAGAGGAACAGCTGAATCCCGGATCCGCGTTGTAACGCAGAAAAGAAGGAAACTGACGTCAGCGCGCCGGGAGGGTCCTATATGGCTCCACTGACGTCATGTCCGGGGACGACGTCAGGGCGGAGCCAGGCGGCGCCGCCCCCCGGCACGCAGAGGTACTGCTGCGCAAAATTTTCCGGATCCAGTCTGACGCCTGGGGATATTCTAAGTTAAGGAATCTGCGGCTAGATGTCTCTATCAGATTGAGCTATTCTCAAAAAGGGTGAGAGGATTATTTTTCTGGGGTTGTGCATAAGTTTATGGAGATTTCATCACACTTTGAGTAGATTCTATCTTTCAAAGTGCCCGTTCCATCATGGAGCCTCTCCACGCTAGGCGTGCTGAGTCCGTTTTTGGTGTCACTGTTCGTTCCGTATTTATTACAGGCTTTCCGGTTTCCGGTTGTGCGGAGGACACTCTTCAGTTTGTGAACGGTAAGCAGTTCATCTTGCGTTAGGCAGCGTTTTTGAGCATGGGCAATCTCAGACGGTTCGTTTATGGAGAACATTGTGCTTCTTTGTAGTAATTTCTGTGCGAGGAGGCTACCGGCATTAACAGTGTTCACAGAGCACCGACTGGTCATTTCCCCATTCTGGCGTAATAGATACGTTTGAAGGTAATTTCGGGCAAATCAGAGTGTGCGCAGTTCGTTACGACAATCCTCATTGTATTAACTTCCCTTTCGGTTTCATAATAGGGTTCTCATTCATGGTGTTCATGAAATCGGCAGTCACAGTCTAGCGAGTCTTTGAGGTTTCCCAGTGTGGTTCGTGTACACGCACAGAAAGGTAGGGTACTTCACTATTTAGCGATTTTTCTTCATTGCATAACTTACGTTTTTTGATCAGATCGCATTATAGAGACTTTATCTCCAGTTTCGTAATACCATGATAGTCATCCTGTAAGTCCCTAGTTATTTCACCTTGGATATTGATGTTTTGGTGGACACATTATTGGTGCAGTTTTTTGCCGTTGAGCACTTGTTTCTACATCAGGTTTTAGGTTTCAGATTCGTGCGAGTGTCTCGCACTGCCAGTTTTCACGAGGTGCACTTTTCTTTTGTTTTCACAGGGTGCTTTCTTCTTAGGGCATTCATGGGGCTTGCTATTCCTTCCACAGATTTGTTCTTCATTATTCCGTTGCCATGTTTATGTGCATCTTCGGTGCAGTATTACTTGTCCCTGTATGTTGAACATCAATTTTCGTCTGTTTCATTGTAATTCGTTTTTCATTTTTTTACAGTGGCCCCTGAAGAAGGGATTTGATAATCCCGAAATGCATTGGGCATATTATTAAATGGAGACTTGGCATTTATGTTTATTCATGCACAATTGTCTTTTTCACGTTATAATGTAGCTTGTGCCATTATGCATATTAATTTTGTTTGAAAGCATTATTTTCTCTAAGAAAAATGAGCCAAATAAAGGCCAGAACATAAGTTTTCAACAATCATACATCTTTGTTTAATTTTGGAGACTCGTCATAGTATATTGAGTGTTTTCTTCTTTGATTATGTGAGGAATTGTATCACACGCTGTGCAATCAGAGATCGAGTGAAGAGTCACTTGTATATATTTCTTCCTGGGTTCCCCAGGGCCATAACAGGCATGGGGAGGGGGGCCGTGCAGGCCCTTCTCCTTTTAATATGTGTATATATGTGTGTGTGTGTGTGTGTGTGTGTGTGTGTGTGTGTGTGTGTGTGTGTGTGTATATTATCTACTGGCGGTCGCCAGTAGATAGTTATAGTTAGGACCTATTTTCCATAGGAAATCCGCAACATTCTATTTGCAATAACGTTGGCGCCGGTTGACGAATCTTCACGAAAGCTTCCAACTTGTTGGGGCGCTCCGGTCCGCTCCTATCCTGAAAGTCTCGGGGTGATTCGTCAAGCGGGGGCCGAGAAAAAAGGGGGGTCCCAAAACGTGTTTTCCCCATTCATTTTTCCATAGGAACCTTTAGTCGCAGCTACAGCCCGAACTGCTGAACGGAATTACACCAAATTTGCCAAAAAGGTAGCCCTTGGTTCAGGGTCGTGCCTTTTGCTTAAATGGTGTAAATCCGTTCAGTAGTTCCTGAGAAAATCAAAAATAAAATCACATATATATCTATGGCCGCGTAGGGTCCGCGCACCCTCCCGATCACGAGCTGTATCCTAATTGGCTGTCAACACTCCAAATCAGGAAGTGTTGGCAGCGATCTTGTTCCTCGGTAGAACCGAGGAACAAGAAAGCAGTAAAAAAAGTGCGCAAAACGCAAAAAGGGGGCAGGGTAGAAACACCCTGACCACCTAGGCCTACTCAGGTTTTTTTTAAATCGACAAAAAACGCGCTGGGTGCGCGGATCCTGCCGATAAAAAAACGAAGTGCGGGCTCCGCGCTTCGTTCTTAATTGGCCCCGGGTGGGCCAAGTCCCGGGGGCATGCGGGGGTTTATCATATTTATGATGGGGGGCCTCTAAGGCTCCCAAGCCCCGGGGACCGCCACCCCCGGGGCTTCTTTTTTTTAATACTATTACCTGTGTGGGGGGCTCCAGCCCCCCACACGCCCGGGACCGCCACCTCCCGGGGCACTAAATATTTAAATATGGGGGTCCGTTACGGACCCCCAGAGCCCGGGGACCACCACCTCCCGGGGCTGTGCAAGTGATGGGAGGGGGGCCGCGGCTCCCTCCTGGAGCCCTTGATGGCTCTGGGGACCGCCACCCCCAGGGCCGGCTCCTGCAGTGTCCCGGGTGCCTACCCCCGGGACACTGTAGTTTGCTATGACAGGACGGGAGTCTCGCGGCTCCCGTCCTGTCATAGCAAACTGCTTTGTTTTGGAAGAGAGAGCAGGAAACCTGCTCTCTCTTCCAAAACAAAGCATATTGCTTTCCACACGGGGAGCTGCATCTTAGCAGCTCCCCATGTGGAAAAGCAATGCCGGCTCCCGAGGAACGCGGGAGCCGGCGGGACCGTGGGGGATTGGGGACCCCCCCACGGTCCCCAACGGTCAGGGCCAGCCCCGGGGGATGGGGTCCCCGGGGCTACAAGTGGCCCAGGAGGGGGGCGACGCAGCCCCCCTCCATAAGTTTTTTGGAAAAAAAAAAAGGCCAAACCCCGGGGCCGATTAAGGCCTGGGGAGAGGGGCCACGCGGCCCCCTTCCAAATTTTTCGTTTAAAAAAATATATATTAGGGGGCAGGCCCTGGGGGATGGGGTCCCCAGGGCCCAAAAATTAGAAAAAGGGGGGCCACACAGCCCCCTTTCTTAAATTTTTTTTTTTTTAAATACCGGCTTCGCGCCGGAGGCCACGCCCCCTCCTTGGAGCACTCTGCAAACGCGCCCCCTGGCGCGTTTGCAGAAGGGGAACGAATTCCCCTTGAATACTGGGGGTCCCTGAGGCCAACTAGCCCACCAGGAACCTCCAGTATGCGCCAGGGGCTGCGTTGCAGAGAGGTGTTCTGAGGCCACGCCCCTTTTACACCTCTCTGCAACGCAGCTCTGTGGCGCTTAATGGAGGTAGCTGGTGGGCTAGTTGCACCCCAGGGACCCTCAGGATTCAAGGGGAGTTAATCCCCCCGACTTAAAACGCGCCACGGGGCGCGTTTGCACAGTGGTGAAGGGAGGGGGCGGGGCTTCAGGTGACATGTGTGCAAACAGGCCCCGTGGCGCTTTTTAAGATGGGGAATTAAATCCCCTTCAATCCTGAGGGTCCCTGGGGGCCAACTACCCCACCAGGTACGTCCAGAAAGCGCCACAGAGCTGCGTTGCAGAGAGGTGCAAAAGGGGCGTGGCCTCTGAACACCTCTCTGCAACGCAGCTCTCTGGCGCATACTGGAGGTATCTGGTGGGCTAGTTGGCCCCTAGGGACCCTCGGGATTGAGGAGGAATTAATTCTCCAACTTAAAACGCGCCACAGGGCGTGTTTGCAGACATGTCACCTCAGGCCCCACCCCTTCCTTCACCATTGTGCAAATATTCCTCTAAAATCAGCCGAACTACGAATTCCGATTTACTCACCTGTTATCAGGAGAGACCTCAGTGCTGCATCTTTGAGCCCAGTACTGATCCTGAAAAGTAATTTTAACCGTACTTACCAGTAACTTGAATTTCTTTCCATATGCTAACATTGACTCGTTTCACTTGGAAATTCTTCTAAGTGTGGAGTTTTGGAACTTTATAATATTCCTCTAAAATCAGCCGAACTACGAATTCCGATTTACTCACCTGTTATCAGGAGAGACCTCAGTGCTGCATCTTTGAGCCCAGTACTGATCCTGAAAAGTAATTCTAACCGTACTTACCAGTAACTTGTATTTCCTTCCATAGGCTAACATTGACTGGTTTCACTTGGAAATTCTTCTAAGTGTGGAGTTTTGGAACTTTATAATATTCCTCTAAAATCAGCCGAACTACGAATTCCGATTTACTCACCTGTTATCAGGAGAGACCTCAGTGCTGCATCTTTGAGCCCAGTACTGATCCTGAAAAGTAATTCTAACCGTACTTACCAGTAACTTGAATTTCCTTCCATAGGAATCCATTGTCTGGTTTTCAGCAGAAAAGTTTGTGTCGATTTTCACAAACTACAAATATTCCTTAAAAATCGCCTGTATGACTTAAACGCATTCTTTCAACTGTTTACAGGAGATGCACCAGTGCTGGATCCAGGATCCACCACTGAGTAAGAAAAAGTAACGATAACACTACTTACCTGCTAAGTGAATTTCCTCCCATAGGATAACATTGGTGATTCTATGTGAAGAAGTTTCTAAGTGTCAACTTTTAAAATACAATAATATTCCTTAAAAATCACTACTGTGTAGGGCGTGGCTACGAGCGTCAAGATGGCGGTCGCACCTTAGGTGTGCTCCGGACCCCTCCGTCATCCGCTCTGTCACCCATCACCATCGGGATAGCCCAACACCTGGCGCCCCGTATCTGGCTGCCTGGGGACCTCCGGAGCTCCGTTTGGGGCATTGGGTGCTGACCGGAGACCGCGTTGGCTGCCCTGGTCTCCCGGACCCGCAGCGCGGCTCCCCTCAAGGTGGCGGCTCCTGCCGCGGTGCTCTCGGTCCCATCATCAGCCCGCGGCCCGACACCGGCGAATCTCAGCTGAGCGAGGGGGCTCCTGGTGAGGCTGGTGCCCCCCCCACATCGCGAGGCCCGGCCGGTCTCCCCTCCTGGGCTACGGCGGCGGCGGCCGCGAAGTGCGTGGTGGAGGAGTGGTGGTGCCTGGCGCCTTTGCCCTTGCCTGGAGCGGGCCTGCCCTTCCGGGGCCTTCCGAGGCGGGCCCTGCTCGGCGGGGTGTCCCTGTGCCCGCTGGCCGCTTGCAGCTGTCCTACTGGACCTGTGGGGAGGGGCCCGAGGCCGTGGGAGCCCTCTCTACACCCACCGAGGCCTGACTTCGCTGACGTTGTTTCCTGGACCCCCGCCGGCGGTGTGCGCGTCTGCTGCCTCCCTGGGGCCCGGACTGGCGGCGCTGACACGACCTGCTGCAGCGGAGCCCCCTGGTCGGACTGGGGCCTGGTTTGGCGGTGCGGGTGCTGTGGGCCTGCAGGGCTGTAAGGAGCGGCGCGTCGTCGTTGCCCCCGGGTGGCCTGGGCGGGCATCGCCGGCGCCGGGGGCCTCCGCTAGCTGCGGGGGCTGTGATCTTGCGTCACCCCTGGGGCCTGGACGGACGTCACCGGTGTCGAGGGCTGATACTACACCCACGGGCCTTCATCGGCACTGAGATCTACTGAGAGTGGAGAACCTGTGGTATCTGCGCTGGGGAGGCCTGCTCACGACCTGAGCCAGAGGTCAGGGCCGCTGCTGCGGTGGATGGTCTGCAGCGGACGGAGCGCTCCGGCGGGTGGACCTGGAGGTAAGGAGTGGGGGCTTGGGTGAGGATTCGGCTGTCGACCGGGCAGCGGGCGAGGTGCGGGGGAGGCCACTGGTCGGCGCGGCTCCTCCCTCCCCTACCTCCCCCCCACTCCTGATGTGCCCCCCGGTGACTGGCGGCGGAGGTGAACCCGTCCCTCTCTGGGCCTGGGGTGTGGGCGGATTTGTTCGGCCGTCACTTCGGGCGGCGGTGACCCCCTATAAGGCGTCCCTGACCTGGGCATGGTGGTCGGGTGGACCCGCAGTGCCCCGGACCTTTAGAGACACTCTGTGTTGCCGCCCGGCAGGGAGCCTGGTGGCCTGTGGGGGGGACCCTGCGCGTGGCCCTTTCTCCTTCTACTTCGGCCGCACATTTCGGGCGGCGGCAGGTTGAGTCTCGACATCTGTGGCCTGCCCCCGCCGATCTCCGGCCACCAGTGCTAACCTGTCAACCTCTATTTGTGGGGACTCTGAACCCGTGACTCCCTCGGGTCGCCATGGGCCGGACGGACCGGTCAACGAAGACCCCTGCCACCCAGACGAAAATGGACCGCTTCACCACCTTGGAGGCGGGGGCTACCGGGGGTGTGGCTGATCAGGAGGCTCCTCCAGCTCTGGATTTGACCACCATCCTCCAGGCCATCCAGGCCTCCCAAACCTCGGTGGAGGGAAAGATTGCAGAAGTGCGAGTAGATATGACTCTCATTCGACAGGACCTCCGAAACGCCACTGCTCGGATTACAGAGACTGAGACCCGTATCTCCACTGTGGAAGATGACGTCCAACAACTTAAGGGGCAGGTGGCCCGTCTCCAGTCGCACACTCAGGAATTACACCGTCGGGCGGAGGATGCCGAAAATAGATCTCGACGCAACAACCTCCGCCTGGTGGGCTTTCCGGAAGGAGCGGAACGGGGCCGAGCGGTGGACTTCCTGGAGGGGTGGCTAAGGTCGTGGATCCCAGAGGGCTCTCTCTCTCCTTGGTTCGCGATTGAGCGGGCCCACCGGTCTTTGGCCCCCAGGCCGGCGCCGGGTGCGCCTCCTCGGCCGTTCATAATGCGGGTCCTCAACTTTAAAGACCGCGACATCATCCTGTCTGAAGCTCGCAAACAACAGCGGCTCCGCTACGAAAATGGGGCAGTCATGATCTTTCCAGATTACACCCGCGAGGTCCAGGGCCAGCGCCGCTCCTTTGGGGAGGTCAAGCAAAAGCTGAGGGCCCTTAACATCCAGTATCGGCTCCTCTTCCCGGCTCGCCTGCGAGTGGTGTTCGCAAACAAAACGCTGTTCTTCGACAACCCGACGGAGGCCTGGGCCTGGGCTACGGAGGAGCGCCCTCTGCGGGCCGACGGTCGGGCCCTGGGCATGGAGGGAACGGAGAGCAGACCTGGCCACCTCGCCCCTCTTGCTCCTCAACATCAGCGTAACCGCTCCCGCAGGCGCCGTGGGCGGAGGAGGGCCCGCTCGGACTCCCCGCCGGGCCACTCCCGACAACCACTATCGCTTTCCGGGAGACCCCTGCTTGGGAGGCGCTCTGGCTCCTCCGGCCGTTTGGATGGCGGTGGTGTTTTGCCCGGACCTGCGGCGGTTGACCTCCCAGAATCGGACCTCTCCCGTAGCCCAATACTTCTGAAAGACCCAGCTTGAACTGGTCTCTGCTCGCCGGGCCTGGCTCCGCGGCCGGAGACGGTGCTTTAACTCTGAACATTTCTTTCCTTCCCGATGGACTCGTAAACTCACATCCGGACATGAGGAGGGGTCCTCCACGCTTCCCCATTCCCAAGCGTTTTAGTTTGGTTGTTTACTCACTGGTTTACTGTTAGGGCGACAGATGCTTCCGTTCCTGAAGTGTAGGGTGGGGGGTGGGAGAGGGGTTGGGGGGTGGGACCGTTGTCCCATGTTCTGATTTTATTTTTGGTTGTTTTGGTTGTTTTATTTTTTAGCTCCGCTGCACCAGTTTTCACACGACACCCTAATTTGCACCTCAAGAGACATGCAGACCTTCTTTCAGATATTTCGATGGGCCTGCTGATACCCAGCTGGGAAGTCTTACCCCCCGCAGAACCTACAATCACATTGATGTACACACCACTACGCCAGACACTTCCCTGCGGGGCACTTCTCTGCATTTCACCAGTACTTACATCATGCTCAGCCCTGTATCCGGGGCGTACATAGACTTCCCTTTGGACACTGCACCACAACCTCACGCGCTCTATTTTGATGTGGGCCCCCCGTCTGGGACCCACTTGCCAGGCCATCCCACCATGCCACTATGCCAGACATACCTCCACTGAGTACTTCTCTGCGCATCCTATCTTGGAACGTTAATGGCCTCCTGGACCGTTTCAAGCGGATGGCTGCCCTGCGCCACGCGCACCGCCTGGGGGTGGATATATTATTATTGCAGGAGACGCATTTGCTGGGTAACCATTGCCCCTTCCTAACGCGCTATGGATATGATAGGGCGTGGCACTCGGGGTTCACTCGGGGATCCCGAGGGGTGGCGATCCTGGTGAAGCGCTCCCTTCCCCTTGTCATTGTGCAGACAGCCCTTGATGCCCAGGGTACATTTGTGGCCATCAGTGGTATGTTACATGGGAACCCCATTAATCTTGTATCGCTCTATTCCCCTCCTTCAATGCTGGCGGCGACATTGGCTAAAGCTACGGATCTCCTGGCGTCCTTACCATTGGGCCCCACTTATCTCGGGGGGATTTTAACGCGGTCTCCTCACCCGACCTTGACACGTCTGGCCCCCCTTCCTCCAGTAGAATTGCTCAAGCGAAACAATTGAAGACCTGGTCTGAGTCCTTGGGCCTGTGCGATGCCTGGCGTACATGGCACCCACATTCTAAGCAGTTTACACACACTTCGGCAGCGCACCATACGCAAGCGCGTATTGACGCCATTTTCGTTCCAGCGACAGATTGTCTCACGATTCAGGACGTCGCCATCCTCCCGCGTGGTATCTCGGACCACTCCCCGGTAGTGATTCGCACGGGCCCCCGTCCACCGGCTCGCGGCAGACATGGAGATTTAATGCTTGGTTTCTCCAAGACAGGGAGTTCCGGAAGGCGGTGGGTCAGGAACTTAAGCATTATTTCCTCTCCAACGACGGATCCGTCTCCTCCCCGGGGGTTCTATGGGAGGCGGGTAAGGCCACGATTAGGGGGTTCGCTAAGGGCCAGCTCAAGCGTCAGCGACAGGCCCAAGCAGAACAAATTACCAGTCGTGAGGCGCAAGCCTTACGCCTCGAGCAGGCCTCTGCTCAATCTCCAGACACCCCTGCAGCCAGACTCCTCGCCCGGCTCCGGTCGGAAATCAAGCAGCTGTCGCTGGAGGCGGCCAAACTCCTTTGGCGTTCGTCCGTGGCCAGGGTGTATGGCTGGGGCGACAAGAACGGTTCGCTCCTCCATCGCCTTGCCACTTATCCCAGGGCAAATCGCATAATACCAGAGGTCATAGCGCGGGATGGCTCGGTGTGTCGGTCCCCAGACGGGATGGCTCGTGCCTTTGCGTCCTACTATCAACAATTATACATGGACAGATCCCCATCCTTATCACTCACTGGTATGTTGAAGGCCGAGGGTGGCCCCCTCCCCAGCCTAGATCCCGTTAGCCGGAAAGACCTTGAGCGTCCCATCACACGTGTGGAGATAGAGGGAGCGATCGCCCTCGTTTCCTCTGGTAAGACGCCGGGCCCAGACGGCTTCCCTCAAGAGTACTACATGCACTATCGGGACAGTCTTACTCCGCATTTGGCGGGGTTGTTTCGGGAGGCTATTGCAAAGGCTCCTTTCCCCAGGAGGTGGATCTGGCCACCATCGTGGTTCTCCCAAAGTCTCAGCCACCCTCACCACGGTGTGCGGACTACCGTCCCATCTCCCTCATCAATACTGAGATTAAATTGTTCGCCACGATCCTCGCCCAGCGACTCAAACCCCACTTGTCCACGCTGGTCCACCCCGACCAATGCGGATTTATGCCCTCACGTGGCACTAGGCACTGTCTTCGTAGACTGCACGTCGCACTGGCACACCGTCATCTCCTTACTCCCTATCTCGCGATCCTTCTGGTAGACTTTGAAAAGGCCTTCGATTCAGTGGACTGGGGGTTCTTAGCGGACGTCCTTACTACAATGGGACTCGGTCCCCGTTTTTGTGCCATGGTAAAAGTTCTTTATGCCTCTCCCCGCGCCCGTGTTTTGGTGAACGGGGTTCTGTCGGAGCCCTTCCCGGTTCGCAGAGGAACGAGACAGGGTTGTCCCCTGTCCCCGCTGCTGTTCGCCTTGGTGATGGAGCCCCTGGCGTCCATGATGCGATCGTGCAAGGGTATGCGGGGATGGGAATGGCCCAACACCGAACCAGACAAAATCGCACTCTATGCAGATGACGTCCTCATCTATTTGGCAGACCCCGCCAGATCTGGCCCCCTTTGTCTCCGCATCCTACACCTCTTCGAGCGGGCTTCGGGCCTCCGGCTTAACCCGGACAAGTCGGCCTTGGTCCCCCTACACCTGTCTCGCGAATGTTTTGACTGGCAATCCACCATTCCTCTTCGCCGTCAATCCTTCAAATACCTGGGGATATGGATGACCTTGCTCCCTGAGCTCAGCTGGGCCCTCAACGTGGCCCCACTGGTGAGGCGGGTTAAGGCAGACCTCCAGAAGTGGCAGTTATTGCCCCTGAATCCCATGGGGAGGGTCGCCCTATTTAAAATGATGGTGCTTCCTCGGTTCCTGTATGTATTGCAAAACACCCCCATCGGCTTTCCCAGACCCTGGTTCCGTGAACTTGACAGCATTGCTAATAAGTTTTTATGGGGAATTGGTAGGGCCCGGCTGGCGCTTGCAGTGTGTAGGATCCCCTCCTTCGACGGGGGACTGGGGATGACCCACCTCTATTTATACTACTTGGCCACGCGGCTCCTCTCTATTCACGATTGGTTCAATGGGGGTTGGTCGGATCCGGCGTACAGGCTCGAGGTCGGAGAATTGGGTTTCGCCAAGATCCAAGCTATGCTATATGGGGCCCCTATTCCCTCCCGCTTGCCAGAGGTGACACGCTCGGTGCTGTTGGCCTGGCGAGCTGCATTGCGCCACACCAAGTGGACACGCACGTTGACCCAATGCACACCCTTGTGGCAAGGGACTTGGCTCAAAGAAGTCAACACACTACAGGGGTTTAGAGCATGGGATTCGATAGGCATTTCGCAGCTTGGCGATGTGTGGGTGGGGGACCACATGCGGTCCTTCGACGACCTTCAAAGCAGATATTCCTTACATCAGTCACAATTCTATAGGTACTTGCAGCTACGCCACGCCCTTCACACCCACCTAACGACTGGCACACGCCTCCAAGATCATAGCCCACCTGAGGCCCAGATAATGTTTGGTGATCTGGGGAGAGGCGGCATCTCCCGCATCTACCGTACACTGATTAACAATGCCCCCACTTCCTTAGACCGACATCGGGCTCAATGGGAGGGTTGGGTAGGCACCTTAGACGAGGAGGACTGGCGCGACGCCCTTATGGCTCCTCGGACGGTCACGGCCTCAGCCAGATTGCGCCTAGTGCAATTATATTACTTACATGCTGCATATCTTACCCCAATGCGCCTTCACCGGGCCGGACTTAGCCCAACCTCTGCTTGCGCCAGGTGCGGTCACGATCCCGCAGATTTTTTTCATATGGTATGGGTATGTCCCCGCTTGGAGCAGTTCTGGAAGGCGATTGAAGAGGAACTCACTGAGGTTTTGGGCTGGGAGGTCCCCCATGACCCAAGGCACGCACTCCTGGGTATCACTGATGGGCTGGATGGGTCACGGAACGAAAAACTGTTCTACACTACGGCAATGGTGGTTGCTAAGAGAGACATTGCGGCCTCCTGGAAGCTTTCCGAACCTCCATGCGCTGGACGCTGGAGGACGGGAGTGGACTGGGGTGCCTCGCAGGAGAAAGTTATGTACGAGGCTCGCGGGTGCCCTAAGAAGTACCATAGGGTGTGGGGGAAATGGTTGGGGGAGGTGGAGTAGTCGTAGAGGGAACGCCCAAATTGGTACCCCGATGTATCTGTTTTTATCATTGTCTGTCAACTTTGAGGTGCTGCTTTCCTTTCCAGGTCTTGGACATTTATGGTGTTGGACTGTAAAGCTGGTGTTTTGTTTGTTCTTCTTTTTCTTTATTTTATTAATTAATAAACAAAAATTTGTTTATCAAAAAAAAAAAAAATCACTACTGTAACCAAAACGCTTTTACTCAACTGTTTACAGGAGATGTCCCAGGACTGAATCTAGGATCCAGTCCTGTGGTTAGAAAAGTAATCCATAAAGTAACTAATTGCATTTAACTAGAAATTCACATTGAGCTCAATGTTGCATTGTGTTTGAAATTGTGTTGCCCATTGCAACAACTGTAACTTCTGTACTTAAAAGTATATTGCCTATTTGCAAAGTATTTAAACTAAAGTAATTCATTCTGAGAAAGTATATTTTGTAATGTAATGTACAATGTAATTATAATGTAATTTAAAAAATAAAATATCTAAAAATAAATAGTTTAAAAAAATGTAGTAAATCAGTATCAAAAAAATAAATATAACAATTAATACATTTAAAAATTGTCATTTACAAAACCTTTGAAATTCACTGAAAAAAACCATAGGTTGGAGGCACGTTACAGTTAGGAATTAGCATTTAAAAAACCTTTGAAATTCACTGAAAAAACCATAGGTTTCAGGCACGTTATAGTTAGAAATTAGCATTTAAAAAACCTTACAAATTCACTGAAAAAACCATAGGTTTTAGGGACAGTTCTAGTTAGTTGGACATTGCACTCGTACAAAACCCGTGAAATTCCCCGTTATAGTTAGTTCAGCTAACTATAACTCGCGCCCCGCAATGCACTGCTGATGACGTCACATATTACATCACTCATGACATGGTCAGTGACATCACTGATGACATCACTGATGACATCATCCACGTGATAATCTGATGCACCTCCTCACACCCTAATATAACCTTTGATACACCCACTCTAAATTACAGACTGCCATTCGCAAAACCATAGACACTCCAACACCAATAACTACATACCCACTCACTGATTCTTAGGTCTACACACACATCCACTCACTCACCCGTACAGTCACTCATACTTACGGTCACTCAGTACAGGACTATCATATGCACTCATACTCCTATATAGACACTCAAACACCGCCACTCATCCATAGAGGTACTCACACACCTAGTCAGTCATGCAAATAATTAAACACACTGCCATTTACTCACCTATACAGTTATACACACACCAGCTCACTTACTCATACAAATACTAGCACATTTTTACGCTCTTATACAATTACTGATACAAGCACACACTCATCCATACAGTCACTCTCACAATCACACACTCTCGCTTATAGCTATTTATATACTCCAACACACATATATACTGCCTTTCACATATGTAGTTACTCACACATGTACCACTGGGACATACATTCACTCACTAACACACTCTTACACACACTTACCCACACATACAGTCTATCACAGATGCACTCTTGAAACCATCCACCCAGTGAATCACCCACTCACACATCTATGCACAGAGTCGCACACACCCCACCCACACAAACACTCAGGCACCCATACAGATACTCAGACAACCAATCAATAACTCATATAGACACTCATGTAGCTATTCACAAACCCATGCAGCCACTTACACAGCAACAGACAGACGGATACAGACATTCACCCAGTTTAGTCACTAACCCATGCATTCAGTAAGATACGTTTAATCACTCACTTATAGAGTCAGTCACGCACCTACTAAATCATCCATACAGACACTTATACACCCACTCATTCTTCAATACGCCTTTCCCTATATATATTACAAATATTTAAACTTTACAGAAACACACAGTCACTGGATGATGTCATCAGTGATGTCATTTGAGATGTCATCAGTGATGTCACTGACCATGTCATGAGTGATGTAATATGTGACGTCATCAGCAGTGCATTGCGGGGGCGCGAGTTATAGTTAGCTGAACTAACTATAACGGGGGAATTTCACGGGTTTTGTACGAGCAATGTCCAACTAACTAGAACTGTCCCTAAAACCTATGTTTTTTTCAGTGAATTTGTAAGGTTTTTTAAATGCTAATTTCTAACTATAACGTGCCTGAAACCTATGGTTTTTTCAGTGAATATATATATATATCTATATATATATATATATATATACACACACACACACACACACACACACACACACACATCAGTGGCGTAACGAAACTTGAGGGAGCCCCCCTGCAGGGTACGTGGAGGGGCCCCCTCCGGACTCAATCTGGAGCTCTCCGGCCGAAGTGTGGTGCTGAGGGGACCCCCTGGACATTGGAGGCCCCCCGCACCGCGGGGGCCTGTGTTACGCCCCTGACATATATGTGTGAGGGAGAGATAGCTAGATAGATACAGTCTTGGGTAATTGGGGCCCCAGGGCCATACCAGCCTTGGGGCAGGGGGCCACGTGGCTCCCCTTCCCATTAGAATAAAAAACGGACCTGGAGATGGGGTCCTCAGGGCCTAAAGAGGCTCAGTGAGGAGGGGCCACTTGCCCCACTCCCCTTAAAAAATAAACCGGGCCCTGGGGTATGGGGACACAGGAAGGGGGGCCACGTGACCCGCCCCTCCTTTAAAAAAAAATATATGGCTGGGTGATGGGGTTCCCAGGGCTCAATAAGAGTCGGGAGGGTGGGGAGACACGTGGCCCCTTCTCCTTTAAAATACATAAGGCCTTAGAGGATGGGGTCTGTCCTGGGCAGACTGCTGTATTCCCTCATGAAAGGTGGTGGTATTGTCAGGCGCTGAAGGGTTTGAGGTTGGGAACTTCTCCATCCTAGGAACTAAAGGGTTCATCATAGGGGATCATGTGGGAAATAGGGACTCCCACGATCTGAGTCTGTGTCCCGTTGGCAAGTGTCAAGAGAAGTGATGCAGATGTTTTAAATAAAGTTCTTATATAGTATAAAGTCTGGCCAACTAAAATCTGCTGGTGGGCTTGGAGGTTCACACAGGACAGTTTGGTGAACATTTGTGGTGTTGACCATGGTGCAGCTTTACAGATGTCTGCTAATGGAATATTTCCTAATAAAACCATAATGACTACCTTCTTGTGTGTGGAATGTGCTTTAGATAGCACAAGGAGTGTATGCTTAGCCTTTGCAGTACACCTGGTAGTGCCTGTGTTAGATCCGATCCCATATGTGTGTCTTAGCAAAAGCTACAAACAGCTTATTTGTATTACGTACATGAGTGCATTCTTAACATCTAATGTCTGTAAAGCACTTTGCATTACAGAGTTTCCATGCATGACACAGATGGGCAGCTCAATAGTTAGGCTGACATGAAATGGGGAAACCACCTTTAGTAGGAACTTGGGGTTAGTTCTGGGGACTACACTGTTCCTAGGACTCTGAGTGAAAGCCAGGACCTGCGCTCAACCCTGTGCTGCTGCAAATGGCTGACTATATGTAAAAATATAAAAGGTATCATTTTAGGAAAGGCACACCTACTGACTTTGTCAAAAAGTCACCAATAACTATAATCAAATATAAATTTCATAAATTCACACATTGCAATGTTTAATAAAAGTGACTGTCAAAATATTTTTTTTTAAAACATTAACATGTCTGAGTCTTATTTTTGTTATTTTTTTTGGGAACAAAGTGCAACCATATAACCAACCACTAGAGGTCCCCGCAGTCCAGCTGAAGAGCATCCAGCTCCAGCTCAGAGTGCTTTTAAAAAACATATGGTAAGCTCTCCTGAGGTCATGGATTTACTAACATAGCAGACTTACTTTTTTAATGTTCCTGGGTGGCTGCTGCACTCCCTGCAGCCCCACAACATAAAAATGTTTGATGGTGCCCCTACCTCTTCTAGGGGTACCAATAGCGAGAAAATATATACTTTAAAAAAGCCCTAGGGCATTATGGGGCACTCCTTGCCAGAGCAGTGAAGAATAAATGAGCAGTTTCTGCTGCTCATACAATTATTAAAAATATATATATATTTTAATTTGAGTGTCCTGATGCCCACCCAGGTCACCCACACTATGTTTTGCTAGGGTTGCTGGTGGAGACCTATGGGTGCAGTTGGGAGCTGATATTTATTTTTTTAATCACTGAGTGGCACGGTGCCCACCCGGGGCACCCACAATGCCTCATCTTTAGGAGCTGCAGGGGGACACACTGGGTGCTAGTAGGAACCAGCTCCATTCATTTGCTCCTGCCTGGGCAGAAGCAGCATTTTTCACTGCTCCCACCAGGGCGGGAGTAAAGTTGTGTTCCCTGCCCGCAAGAGTGCAGACAGGAATGACACTGCAATTCTGCACATTAAGTGTTAACCTAATCCGTCTTTATCCTGGATTCTGTGCCATTCAGGGGCGTACGCTGGTTTTATTTTGCCAGGTATGAGAATGCATCTCTGCACAACAAGCGTTTTAATTTGTGCAAGTTAAACATGTTTTTCAACAAATGTGGTTTTCTTCCTTTTCTCTCCTCCACGGAACATGCCAATCACTTTGTCTGAGCCTTACGTCAAAACGTGCACGTCCGTCTAGGCTATTTAAACATGTAGCTCATGAGAACACAGGGTTAGCTGTTACCGGTTTTGCCAGCAGCCAGGAGGTAAGTTTGTATGACTGCATATCTGACTTTGACCTCAAGTTTGTTTTATGACACTTAGTTACGGAGGTTGTTGGTAATTTAGGAGGGATTGATTGCTGTATCCATAGCCTGTCACCTACAGAGTTGTTCGTCTGGTTTCTTAAGCATTTTTTGTTTTTCTTCACGAAGCCACAGTCGAATTTTAACAATCACCTCTCGCTGTGCAAGCACATTAGTGCTTCGGTTGTATTCTTCCTCGCACGCCCCCCTGTTAAATTAGGTGGAATGCCTGGTATACGAGGCATAAATTGGCCCGTTGCTAGGTTTATATTGTGTTTAAATTGTGTTTAAACTTCCCGAACGCGTGATTCCTTTTTAAACAGCACGTAGGCCACATCGTTCCCTGTGTAGCCTTGTATTACTCAATGTCGGAATTGGGTTTCACATGCCCTTTTGTAACCGCAATTGCGCTATTGTGGCCATTGTGAAGCCAAGTATTATATTATATGTCGGACTGGATCCATATAGACCTTTTGTAACCGCATTTATGCTCCCACTCTCTTATGCGCGTTCACTGTTTTCGGCTGATATTTTGGCCAGAATATTCATTAAACTGTCTCACGTTTTTTAACAATAGGATTCATAAGTTGGTACCCGGGTTGGGTATTTATTATTTATGCTGCATACTGGCATCTAAGTTATTGGTCTCGCACCTTAGACACCCTGACTAATGCTTGTGACTGTATTTTCTAGCCTGAGTATATGTGACTTTGACTGCTAATAATATTTATCATTATTATTTCTGCAGCCACAGGTTACTGATCAACCTTGGCCTTAACTCCTTTCGCCATATGAACATTAATGGATTAGTTTGAGTAAGTCCCTTTTATGTTTCATACGTTCTTTAGCGTTATTCCTCAGTGTTTTTAGGAACTGGAGTCCTAGTATTTTGTCTCTTTTCTGTTTCCACAGGAGCCTGCCCGGCCCAACTCCTTTAAGTCCACAGCCTGAAGTGTTTGTGCTGTTTTTATTGGTAACTTTAACTGACATGTATCCTGGATTTTTATACCTGTTTTCGCACCACCTTAATAATGGAATGTCCCTCTCCATAGGTGCCCTTCTCCTTTTTCCCTCACTCACCTTCGTCCTGATGAAGACCCCGCCCTCAATGCACACAATTGGCTGTTCCGTCTAGGGGTCGAAACGTCGACACTTCCCTTTGTTTCATCAGACACATATGACAGAGAATATATATCTGTATGATGTTATGATTTGACTTTTAATGCGTTTGGCAGATAACTGCCGGGCTAGTTTGTGAATGACTTTCCTGATGTATATACATGTACACTACTGTCCTTTCTCACCACCTTCCCTATGCACTTATCACTTCACTCTTCTGTGCACCTATGTTTTTGAAAATTTACTGATTACAGATTTATTTTTGTCTTTTGAGCATGATAATTGATTTATTTCAAGACTTGTGATAAAATAAAATCACATACATTGGAATCGTGTATGGTGGTCCTTGACCTTATATCATTATTATTGATTAATTCTTTTTGAGATTCCATGGTTCTATTTGGTCTCCACTGGGACACCTCTTCTCTGAACCACATATTACCCATGCCCAGTGGCTTATTGGGTTGCCCCATTGATATATAACTCCTGCCTGGGCAGAAGCAGCATTTTTCACTGCTCCCACCAGGGCGGGAGTGAAGTTGTGTTCCCTGCCCGCAAGAGTGCAGGCAGGAAATAGATTTCCATTTCCTGCTCACACTCCCCCAGGCAGGGAACCATCTGTGTCCCGGGGGATAGGGCCCTCATCCCACTGCCCGCGAGCTTCGGGGATGGGGTCACTGTAGCGATCTTAGGGGAGCCCAGGGCCCCACAGATGCCCTCCTTCCCAAACAAAATACACTGGCCCAAGTGGATGAGGGTTCCAGGGGCCTCTAGTCTTTTGGGGGGGGGGGGCGAAGCCGTATCACCATCCCCATTTCAAAAATATCAGCTCCAGGGAATGGGGTCCCTGGAGCCTCTTTGAGGCTTGGGGATGGGGGCTGCGTGCCCCTTCCCCATTTTAAAAATATTAGCTCTGCGGGAAGGGGATCCAGGGAGATTTTTGGGGAGGGGGCAGGGTCCCCCGTCGCCACAACAAAAATACAGGTCCTGAGTGATGGGATCCCTGGGGTCTCATGAAGGCTCAGGGCAGGGGCGAATCGTTTTGTGACAAACTTTTAAATTCTTTTTATTGAAAGTTCCAGCATCATACAGTGTACATATTTAGCACATCTTTATATTAACAAAACCGTTAAATAATTAACAAAAAGAAAAAGAAAGCATTAGTAGGTACATTTCAGTAATCGTGTGTTACAGCAAGTGCGGTATAACTATCCCGCCTTCCTAGAGTAATATAATCATGTTAGTTGGCAAAGTATCCCAACAGTGTAGGTGAACCGCAGATTCATTCAGCGTCCCCATGGGACTGTAACAATAAATACTCTCGCAACGGGGTCCATATATCGGAGGGCCTGGATGTGACCGGCAGTTCCTCCGCATAGAGGTCCAGCTGCTCACGGCAGTATACTAAGTCTTTAATCTAGTCATCTATTTTGGGAGCAAATTTGCTCTCCCAAGTAAACATAACCCGCCTTTTTGCCAAGAGGAGAGCTACCCTCACAAACCTGCCCGTGTACGACTTCAGGTGGGGAGTGTATCCGAGGAGGCATACCAGAGGGATGCATTGTACTACCCGTCCCGTCATAGCATGTATGCGTGTAACTACAGCCTCCCAATATTTAAGCACCGAGGCACACTGCCATGCAAGGTGCATGAAATCTGCTCCAGTGTGACCGCAGCGCTTACAACAGTCAGAGTCTCTGAGGCCCATTTTATAAAGTTTAACAGGGGTGTGGTACAGCTGGTGTATGAATTTAAAATGAATAATCCTCAGATTGCCATTCGATGTGAGACAGCCAGTCAGTATGCAAATTTGTTCCCACTCCCGCTCCGTGATTGGGGGGTCCACTATCTTATTCCACCTCGCTAGGCTAGAGTCCTGCTCTCGCACTGCCTCATCCTGCACTGCCCTGTATAACTTGGTGATCAATTTCTTCTTGGTAGGGGCTATTAACAGTAGCTGGAGTGAATGCAGGATGGCCGGGAAGTCGGGGTAGTGATCCCTGAGTGCTCGCCGCAAGCGATAACATGAGTATTGAAAGAGCGGAGTGGGGTTTTGTATGTACGCCATATCCTCATTGTCCATGAATCTGCCCCCTGGGTAGAAGTCGCTCAAATGTGTGAATCCAGCTGCTCTAAATGCCCTCACTGGCTCCCGTTCCTGAGTCACAGACAGTGCCGCGTGGCCCGCAAGTGGCAGAGCAGGAGGGTAGACAGGAAGCTTGTGCGCCCGCTTGCCAGGCCGCGATCGTCGTATCAATTGTATTAATCTCAGCCCTGGGCGTCTTTCTACGGGTATGCGTGAGGACCCCCTCCAGTGGCACGGGATAGGCATCACCCTCCTCCACCGCAACGTGTGGGATATATTCGTGTTTCCTAAACCAATAAAAAGCGTACTGGGCCTGTGCACAGAGATAATAGACATAAAAATCTGGAGCCGCAAATCCACCTTTGTCATATGTGAGCGCTAGAGTACGCCAGCTGATCCTTGGCTGTTTACCTCCCATACGAGCCTCAATAGCTGTGTTTGCACTGTTTTAAAAAACTGTTTAGTAAGTTTGATCGGAATGTTGCAAAACAGGTAGAGAAATCGCGGCAGTATTGTCATTTTAACCACTGCGATGCGGTCTGCAAGGGACAGCGGGAGCCGGGACCAGCTGTCCACCTGCTGCACCAGGGTTCGATATGCTGGGCCATAATTCTCTTTTATCACAATGTCCGGATCTCGATGTACCCACACCCCGAGGTATTTAACTGGGTCAGCAGACCATATCAATGGGTATTCTATCTGCGGGGGCAGCGCGCTCAACGTTAAGGGAATAATTACTGATTTCTCCCAGTTGATCTGGAGCCCGGAAAAAGGCCAAATCGTATATATTCTCGGATGAGTGGAGACAAATTAAGCTGGGGATCCCGGACAAAGAGGACCATGTCGTCCGCGTACATGGAGATCCCGACCGGTCGGTGATTAAAATTGAGAGCAGCAGCCCTGTGACATTGGCGGATTTTGCAAGCGAGCGGTTCCAGAACCAGGGCAAACAGCAGGGGGGAGAGGGGACAACCCTGCCGAGTTCCACGCTCTATGCTGAAGGGTTCTGAGGTCAGCCCACCCACCCGCACCTTCGCAGAGGCATCAGTGTATAACACCTGTATCCATCTAGTCAAGATGGGAGGAAATCCCATCCTGAGTAGTATGCGCATCATGTAGTTCCACTCCACAGAGTCAAACGCTTTGGCCGCGTCCAACATGACCGCCGCAGCGGATAACTCTGGGCTGAGAACGTGAAACATAGCGAAAATGGTGCGAAGATTGTGAGAAGTGGACCTCTCTGGAATGAATCCGGACTGGTCAGGGAGAACAAGCAAAGGCATCAAGGGTTGAATTTTAATGGCCAGTATCTTCGCTAGTATTTTTGCATCAACGTTGATCAGTGACAACGGACGATATGACTCGCAGCACGTGGGCGATTTGTCTTTCTTGAGAAGGGTGATTATTAATGCTTGGCGAAGGGAAGGTGGAAGAAACCCGGACTCGTGGGCCTCCGCGTACATCGCCAAAAGTCGGGGCACCATGAGATCTACGTAGGCTTTGTAAAACTCGGCCGGCAGGCCGTCCGGCCCCGGAGCCTTACCATTGGGAAGAGAGAGGATGGCCTCCCTGACATCAGTGTCTTCAATGGGGTGGCTCAGATATTGCCTGTGGGCATCCGATAACCACGCGCAGGCCGTGTCAGCTAGGTAGTCATCTAGTGCATCATCACCCATCCCGCCCCTCGTGGTGTACATAGTGGAGTAGAACTGATGAAACTGATCCACAATAGCATGCGGGGTGTAGTGCGCCGTCCCGCTATGATCAATTATTTGATCAACCATGTGATGGTCTGTTCTAAACCGCAGTTTAGCGGCCAGATTCCTGCCCGGCCGCCCCCTCACCATAAGCCCTGGCCATGTGACGCCTTGCTATGTACCGAGCCTCAGTGTCCGCTAGAGTATTATATTCGGCCACCAGTTCATTTATTCGTGCTAGCGTGCCCAGGGATGGTGTGTGCAAGTACTGTTTCTCTAGGTCCCTCAAGGCCCGCTCTGTTTTGGACAATTGACCCCGAATATCTTTAAGTATACCAGCTGTGGTGCCAATACACACTCCACGGATCGTCATTTTAAATGCCTCCCACAAAATGGCCTGACTGTCCACTGATCCCTCGTTAAGGTCAAAATATTGTACGATAGCTGTTCTCACTGTTTCATTATATAGGGGATCCAGTAGAGCCTCAGCTCGGAACCGCCAGGTGAACGGGCGACGAGAGGCTGAAGGGATACAAATAGTGAGTGAGACCGGGTTATGGTCAGACAAAGTGCGCGGGAGAATGGCAACCTGCGTGACCCATCCATTTGCCTCCCCATTCAACAGCCAGTAGTCCAGCCGTGACCAGCTATTGAAGGCCGGGGTGATATGAGTACCCTCTAAAACTTCCGCATTTCTCAGCCGCCATACATCTAGCAGGCCCATTTCCTCCATGGCGTCCCTGACACACTTAGCCACCCTTACAGTGCGCGCCCCAGCGGGATTGGATTTATCAACCTGTGGATTAAGGTGAGTATTAAGGTCACCTCCCCATATGACTGCGGCCTCAGGCCAGTTTCGTAGATTTTGAAACATTTGAAGGAATGGCGTTGGGTCATCCACCACGGGACCATACATGTTTATTATCGTTATCAATGACTGTCCCAGCTTGCCCTGTACCATGGCCCAGCGCCCCTCCGTGTCCTTACCTGTGCGTATGGGTGTGAATGAGACTCCCCTCTTAAGTAGAATGAGTACCCCCCTCGAGTAAGTGGAGTATGACGAGGCCAGGCGGAACGACGCCCATCTCTGCGCCACCCTGTCCTCCGTTTGTCCACTCAGATGGGACTCCTGCAAGAGGGCGACCTGCACCATGTGTCTATCTAGGTATGCCAGCACTTGGCGAACTTTCTTTGGGGTGTTCAACCCGCGAACATTCCAGGTCATACATTTATAAATTTCACCCATTGTCCAGATCCCTCACAGTAAACACACCCCGCCCGTTGGACAGCATGATATTCGCATATTCATTGTCACAGGTCACACTTGCCATTGATATATCGCACATTGTACCTACATCTTGCAACATACAAAACCCTTTCCCACCCCCACCCACTTCAGCAACCCCAATTTGCCAAAGACAAGTCCCAACAGTATGAACAATCCCAACAAATCCCCATTAACAGTATAGATCAGTTGGGGTATACCCATTGGGGGACGTAGTGGCATGATCCACTCCCTGGTGAGGTCGGGAGGGGGCCGCCATAAGATTTTAATAAACTCCCTCCCGCAAGCCATCCCACCGCATCCAGCATATTACATCCAATGGAGAGCACCTGTGTACGGAAAGTCCGGGGCGCTGCGCCCCAGCAACCCATATTCGGCTGAACAGCGGCGGAGATCCCAGCCCGCCCAGCATTTCCTAGTAGTGCTTCGCCCCCCCGTCTGTTTGAAAGCCAAGTAATCAGAGACTTACACTAGTCATTAGTCCTGGATGGCCGCTCCCCAACACCCACAACCCACGATAACAGAATCCCGCTAATGCCTGTGCGGGCAACTTGAATCTACATGCAGTTCCTTACTACAATCCAGCAGGATACAGCGACGGAGGGTGCACTAACTTGTCATGTTGACAATTCGTTGTTAGCCGCCCAGACTATTCAGTCATCAATGTCCGACGTAGGGGCTGAGGCGCTTCGTCGCCGACACAATGTTTTTGCGTGTTCCATAGCCTGTTTCGGGTTCAAGAAGATCTTGGCGTTGTCATCAGTCCCTATGCGGAGTCGCGCAGGGTAGAGCATGGCGTATTGAACTTGCGCTTTGATGAGCAATTTTTTAACCCCCTGGAACTCTTTTCGCGCAGCCTGCACTGTGGCCGTGAAGTCCGGGTAAAATGATAAGGCATTGCCCCGATGATTAGTTGTACCTTTTTGGCGAGTTATGCGCAGCACAGTGTCTCTATCTCTGAAATTGAGCAACCGCGTGATGATCGGCCTGGGAGGAGCCCCGGGCGGAGGGCGCGCCGACAAGGCCCTGTGCGCCCGCTCCACCGCAAACATGGGGGAGAGATTGTCAGCTCCGCAGATCTCCCACAGTAAAGTCTCCACATAATCCTCCAAGCGCCCAACATTTGTTGATTCCGGCAAACCTAAAATGCGCACGTTATTGCGCCTAGAGCGCGCCTCCATGTCCTCGTTCTTTGCCTGGATGATGGCCAGAATCTTCGTGTGGTCAGCTGTTTTGGCGGCAACTTGTTGAAGGCCATCCTCGGTGTCTGAAATACGCTGCTCAGCCTCGCCGATCCTCGCCGCGTGCTTATCGAGCTTTGCTGAGAAGTTGTCCATTCGGCCATTAAGTGCCTCGATCTTTCCGTCAATCCCCTGTAGACTAGCCCGTATTGCCGCCAGTGACTTTTCCAGCGCCGAGGTGGGTGGGGTAGGCGCCTCCAGCTCTGAGTCCGACGCCGCAGTTTGTGAGGATTTTCCGCCCCTCCTGAGCTCGAAGGTTAGGCGAGGCTGGTTCTTGTCTGGCTTGCCCATGATGCCCAGCAGCGGGGGGGAGCACCACGCAGACGAAGGCAGTCTCAGCACGTGCTGGGAGGCCAACCGATAGGCCGCGAATGTAGTAATGGCGGTCCAGCCCGCCGGGCAGTCAGCCGGGCGTCTAGATCACCAGGGCCCTCCGCGTCGCTCGCACCACGGTCTCGGGGCAAGGAGGCAGTCAGGGACGACACTGCGCCCAATCCAGCCAGTGCTCCACGGCCACCCTCGCGCCGTGGCTCCACACAGCACAATGTCGCAGTCCACCAATGCCACCCAGCAGTCCAATTCCGCTCGCGCGCGGCACTCTCCCCTTGTCCGCGCCTTTCCTCTGGGATCCCTATTTGGAAGTCGGGCTGAAGGGCCACAACGAAGCTCCCAGGCGTGCGCCCCCCAGGCCAGGGGAGAACAGGCAAGCCGACCAGCAACGCAGTCTGCGTTGCTCAGGTAATCCGCAGTCTCCGCAGGGCCTCGGTCAGACGGCCAGCACCAGGGGCCTTCTCACCCTGCTCCCACGAACACAGCAGGCCTTCGGATCGCTGCCCCTCCACCACACCAGGAGACTTCAGGCAGGCGCGGGCAGCCGCGCAGCACCGCAGGCCGGCCGCCGCAGCCGCCTCGCAGCCTACCTTTTAGTCCGATGTCGCGCTCACCCCACGTCCGGCAGGCAGCCTCTCGCGATGCGATCAGCACTCACGCCAGTAGTCTCGAACTCGCTCGCGGGTCCCAGAGGGGTCGCAGTCTGCAGCACCAGCGCTCCGATCCACGGCGGGCACTCCCAGCAGGCCGACCGATCACAGCGCCGCAGCCGCCATCATGGCCGCAGCCCAGTGCGCAGTCGTCTCCCCACAGCTCCAGGAATTAACTACGGCACCAGGACTCGACTCCGCTGTACTCTCCCGATCAGCACAGGCCCTCTCAGCCTGAAAGCAACAGTGGATGGCCCGTCAGGAGCAGGATAGCTGTAGGATTATTTCGGCGGCCAGCAGAGCAGCACTACTGTGCGGCCATCTTGCCGAGCGCCAAGCCACGCCCCCCAAGGAAACAGGCACATTTACAGCAGATTGATGCCTTTCTAATGAAGAAAGACCTTCTATGGGCAATTCAGGATAGATGGTACGAAGTCCTATGAGCAAACCTCAGATTTGAAATTAGGCTCTGCAGTGTGTGCAGCTGGAGCTACTAACTCGATACTGTTAACTCTAACCCCTTGGGAACTAAGGACGTGCTGAACACGTCCTCAGGGCCGGTGCTCAAGTGCTGAGAACGTGTCCTGCACGTCCTTGCACCCACTAACTGGGAAAGCACTGGCGCTCCACCCGTGGCCCCCCACCACATGCCCTCACCAAGGACGGGAGCGGAAGCGCTTCGGCTGCCACCACCAACCGCTCCACCAGCAATATAATGACATCAGCACATGCACAGCACACCAACATCATTAACAGGCATCAGGGATGCGCTGGAAGCCACGTGTTTCCAGCATGTCGGTCGCAGAGGACATTCTTTCACGTCTTGTCGCCTGAAGGTGGGGGTAAATCGGGTGGCAGGAAAGACATTGGGGTAAAGTGTTTTTCCTTTCCCTCATGTCTCCCAAAGAGCATGCCTGCTGCAGGCTCGCAGGATGGAGCACGATCTTGCGCAGTAATGCACCACTAGACACCATGGAAGTCCTTGTTTTGGTGGTGGGAGTGGTCCCTTGGGTAAGGGTCGCTCCCTATTTGAAAGAGGCCTTCTGCTAGGTAAGAAAACTTGTTTTATACTGTTCATTTCAAATGAGTTTCATTGCCCTACACAAATGTGTTTTTTAACTGTTGTAATAATTGCAGCATATTTAGATTCTGTTTTAGTGTGTGCCAAATTCACTTTGGATTTGTGCAAGACGTTTATTGTGATGTCCTGTGTGTAGTTTCCTTTTGTTTTTCCTTTCTACTGGCATGTTGTTGGTGCTTGCTGTGTTTGTGCACAGTAAGTGTAGGTGATCCTCAGTCTAGCTGTCTGTGGCAAGGAAGGTATTTTTTGGAGTATAAAGTTCATTGTGAGGTTTATATTGATACTTTTTTCAAGTTCATTATATGTCAATAGTTATATTTACCATTTGACACACCACAGTTTGTTGAATTCGAATTTGACACAGTGTTGTTTATTGTTGTTTTGTTGTTGTGTTTCATTAGTAAGCAGTATGGCTGCCCATAGGTTGACTGCCTAGCAGGTTGTTGGATTGCTTTTTGAATCTGCCCTGAACATGGCTCTGAGACGGACTCTGCATCTGAGGCAGAGGATCATGTTGAAGATTCTGGCAGTGAAATTTCTGTCTGAGCAGAATCATCTGATGACGAATCCACTATTAGTGCTAATGAAGTGATTCTTTTAGAAGAGGACACTAATATGCCAGTAGTACAGCAAGAGCAAGCTGGATTGCAGGCAAGGGCTGGAAAGCTTTCCATTGGAAAAACTGAACCCTGAGTTGCCCCATATATGGTGATCCCTGTTTTGCCTGCCTTTAGTGGTGTTGCAGGGTATAGAGTCAATACAGAGAACTTTTTGCGAATCATGGTTTGCAACTGTTTATTGATGTGTTGTTGGATGATATTGTTGAGCAAACTAATTTGTATGCATAACGTTTCTGAGGGACAAAAGTGCCACTTGTAAGACCCACTATAGAGCTACCCGGAAGACTCTCAAAAATCTCCATGAGATTAAGCAGTTCTGGGATTTAGCTTTGTTGATGGGATTGCTAAGAAAGTCATCACTGTCTTTATATTGGTCTACTAGTCCCTTGATGGGAACTGCTATATTTCCAGCAACAATGAGTCGAGACCGGTATTTGTTTCTGCAGGGGATGCTGCATTTTGTGGATAATGCTACAGCATTGCCACAAAATTACTCTGATTGTGACTGTCACTTCAAGATTCGGCCTGTTCTTGACCATTTAGTAGATCGTTTCTCAGAGATCTATGTTCCAGCGAAAGATATATCTGTGGATGAGTCTCTGGTCCGGTTCAAGGGAAAGATATATCTGTGGATGAGTCTCTAGTCCTGTTCAAAGGCTGTTTGGTTTTCAGACAATACATTCCCAGAAAGACAGCATGTTATGGTATTAAGATGTATATGCTGTGTGAAAGTGCCACTGGATATGTGTAAAGTTTCAGGGTATGCACTGGTAGGGATTCTTCAGTTGACCCCCTGGTTGCCCTTCACTTTTGGGGTCAGTGAAACAGTTGTGTGGGAACTTGCCAGAGGACTTTTAATAAAGGTCACCATTTATACATGGACAATTTCTACACAGGTGTGCAATTATTTAAGGAATTGTTCAAGGTGGCACAATCTGCACTAACCGTAAAGGTTACCCAAAAGAGTTTGTATATAAAAAACTTCAAAGGGGACAGAGCAATGTCTTGCGTAGTAATGAACTTCCTGCTTTGAAATTTTCAGACAGAAGAGATGTCCACATGCTCACAACTATTGGTGAGGAAAGCACTTCACCTGTGACTGTTTGGGGTCAGAAAGCAGAAGTACGCCAACCTGTGTGCATTTTAGATTATAACATGGAAAGTGTAGACAGATTATAGCATGGAAAGATTAGATTTTAGCATGGAAAGTATAGACAGAGAAGATCAAAGGTTATAGCCTTGTAATGCTGCTCGAAAGTCATACAACTGGTACAAGAAATGTGCTGTTCATTTGTTTCATTTGGCATCCTTCAATGCTTATGTTTCTTCCAAAGATTGTTCTCCAGATTCCAGGATGAGTTGTGTACAATTTCAGCAGTCTGTAATAGGCAGCCTTGTTGCAGTTGAGTAGGCAAATGTTCCTAAAGTTGGAGTGGTGGAGGATGTGGCTAGATAGAAAGATCACCACTTTCCTGAATACATTCCACCAACATCCAAAAAAGACTTTTTGTTGGAAATGTAGAGTCTATATCTGAAAAGGAGTATGAAAGGAGAATCGTATTTACTGCCCAGAGTGTCATTCTAATCCTGGCCTATGTGTGCCCACATGTTATAAATTGTACCATACAAAACTCGCATATCGGGTGCAACCATGAGAGTAGAAGGGAACGGACTGTGGTCTGTATTGCTATATATTTTTTGTTAAGATACCTGGTTGGCAGTAGTATGCTATGCTAAGTTACACCTGTTGTGTATGTAGTCATAGTTGATATTTCATCTTCTACCAACAGGTTGGTTCTTTGTATTTGAAAAATATGTGCTGTTTTTAGTTGGATGTTTTATTTGTTCCTGGCTGTTCTTTGTGTATGTAATCTGTTCATTGTGGGAGTGTTTTAGAAATGAAAGTGGTGTGGAGCTTCATGGTGATATCTGAGTGGCATTTGGCTGCCAGTGTGTGTGGACAGGGATTGGCCAGTGTGTGTGTAAAGTGACCAGCAGCAAGTCACTATACACACACACACACTGCCACCGAAACACCAATTCACACATTCTGCCAGCTTCAAGGCGGTGTTATTGTTGAGCTTGAACTGGTGTGTGGCTGGCGGTGTGTGTGGCTAGCGGTGTGAGTTGCTGGCGGTGTGAGTTGCTGGCGGTGTGAGTGGCTGGCAGTGTGAGTGGCTGGCAGTGTGAGTGGCTGGCAGTGTGAGTGGCTGGCAGTGTGAGTGGCTGGCAGTGTGAGTGGCTGGCAGTGTGAGTGGCTGGCAGTGTGAGTGGCTGGCAGTGTGAGTGGCTGGCAGTGTGAGTGGCTGGCAGTGTGAGTGGCTGGCAGTGAGAGTGGCTGGCAGTGAGAGTGGCTGGCAGTGAGAGTGGCTGGCAGTGAGAGTGGCTGGCAGTGAGAGTGGCTGGCAGTGTGTGTGGCTGGCAGTGTGTGCAGTGTGTGTTAACTGGTATTTGGCTGATGGTGTATGTGCAGTAACTTGCTGCTGGTCACTACTGCTGGTCACTACAGACACATACCTCCAGCCAAAAGCCAGAGTCCCCACACACTGCCAGCTGTCAGGTGGTGTGATTGCTGTGTCAGTCCTGTGGGCATATGAAAGTGATGGGCGCCGTTTGCTGATGTGAGTGTAGTAATGTGCTGGGCTGGCGTGTGAATGGTTTTGTGTGTGTGTGAGAATCATAAAAAATGTGTGAATGGCATATAAAGAGGTTAGTCCTTGTCGTGGATTTACAGCTCATGAGCTGTGAGTCACCAGTTCAGTATTTGAAAATTATAATTATCTTATTAACAGTGATTTTTATGTTTTCATTTTCGTGAAATCTTTTGTTAATAAATTTACATTTAGAACTTTTCACTCTTCCTCATGCCAAATCCAAATAGTATGCATGTGTACGTGAGTTGTAGATGGTTGTACAGTAATATTTGTCTTTTTGGTCTTTTCTGTCAGGGTGTACCGTGTCTCCAGGGAAAATCTACCAACCCCAGATATTCTCGTAAACAGAACACCAGGAGGACTCCAAAGTGGTGTGTCTCGTGTTGATACCCCAAGGCTTTCTTACCCAGAAGCCCTTGCAATCCTCAAACATAGGCTAAAAACGCATCTTTTCTTTATATTTCTGTGACTCAAAGTACTGAAATCTGAGGGGAGCCGAAAATTTCCTGCCACTCAGAGTTCCCATGCGTCTCGCAATAAAAATGGTACCTCATCTGTATGGGTGCCCTAGCACCTGCAAAAAGATGGGGTCCAAAATGCAATGTGGCAACATCAACAAAAAGGGTAGCTGCAGTTTTTGGGCCTAGACTCAGCGGCCAGCCAGGAAAACCTACCAAACTCAGGCATTTCGGAAAACTAGACACCCAGGGGAGTACAGGGTGGTGTCTCTCACATGGACCCCACAAAGTATTCTTACCCACAATGCCCTGCAAACCCTCAAAATGTGCCCAAAATCACAAATTCTCCTTTAATTTCTGTGATGCATTCTTCCAGAATCAGAAGGAATCCACATAATTTCAACCACTCACCGTTCCCCCACTTCTCCCGATAAAAATGCTGCCTCACTTGTGTGGCTGGGCCTAGTGCCCACAACAGGAACTAAGGTCAATGGAAGTCCTCGCAAAGGGACACTCACTGACCTTGCTTTGATCTGTTCCTGTTGTGGGCACTAGGCCCAGCCACACAAGTGGGGCAGCGTTTTTATCGGGATAAATGGGGGGAGGGGGGGCGGGAGACATTGGATGGTAGGAATGTTGTGGATTCCTGCTAATTCTGGAAGTTACTGTCACAGAAATGCAAGGAAAATGCACAATATTAGGATATGTTTGAGGTTTGCAGGGCACTGTGGGTAAAAAACAAACTTGTGGGACCCACACAAAGCACACTACCCTGGAATCCACTGAGTGTCTAGTTTTCAGAAATGTCTGGGTTTCGTAGGTTTCCCAGGATGGCCATCGATCCCTGGCCAAAAAAATGCTGATGTCTCCACATTGTATTTGGGGCTTTTCATATAGCGGCCACTAAGCGTTCCCACACAAGTGAGGTACCATTTCTATTGGGAGACTTGAGGGAATGCTGGGTGGTAGGAAATATGTGGCTCCCCGCAAATTCCAGAAGTTTCTTCACAGACATGTGAGGAAAATGTGCATTTTTAGACAAACTTTGTAGTTTACAAAGGCTTCTGGGTAGGACAACCTGGTGGAAGCAAGACAAGTCACCCCACTCTAGATTCCCCTAGGTGTCTAGTATTAAAAAAATGTGCAGGTTAGCTAGGTTTCCATAGGTACTGGTTGAGTTAATGCCCAAAATCCACTACTAGCCACAATGCAAAACAAGCATTTGCAATGCGATAGGTCTCGCATTCACACGAGTTTGAGCTATTGGCATTATAAATGACAATGCCTTTTATTTATGTTTTGGTTTGGTGGTATTGGTGGTGGTGGGATTGGTGGTGGTGGGATTGGTGGTGTTGGGATTGGTGGTGGTGGGATTGGTGGTGGTGGGATTGGTGGTGGTGGGATTGGTGGTGGTGGTGGGATTGGTGGTGGTGGGATTGGTGGTGGTGGGATTGGTGGTGGTGGGATTGGTGGTGGTGGGATTGGTGGTGGTGGGATTGGTGGTGGTGGGATTGGTGGTGGGATTGGTGGTGGTGGGATTGGTGGTGGTGGTGGTGTTAGTGGTGGTATTGGCGGTGGTGGAGGTGGTGGTATTGATGGTGGTGGTGGTATTGGTGGTGGTGGTATTGGTTATGGCGGTGTTGGTGGTATTGGTGGTGGTGGTATTGGTGGTGGTATTGGTTGTGGTATTGGCACTTGTGGTGGTGGTGTTGGTGGTATTGGTGGTGGTGGTGTTGGTCTTGGACAGTGAAGAGAGGCAGAGAAGGGGGGACAGTGAAGCGAGGCAGAGAAGCAAGGACAGTGAAGCGAGGCAGAGAAGCGAGGACAGTGAAGAGAGGCAGAGAAGCATGGACAGTGAAGCGAGGCAGAGAAGCGAGGACAGTGAAGAGAGGCAGAGAAGGGGGGACAGTGAAGAGAGGCAGAGAAGGAGGGGACAGTGAAGAGAGGCAGAGAAGCGAGGACAGTGAAGAGAGGCAGAGAAGGGGGGACAGTAAAGAGAGGCAGAGAAGCGAGGACAGTGAAAAGAGGTAGAGAAGGGGGGGACAGTGAAGAGAGGCAGAGAAGCGAGGACAGTGAAGAGAGGTAGAGAAGGGGGGACAGTGAAGAGAGGCAGAGAAGCGAGGACAGTGAAGAGAGGCGGAGACGGAAGGACAGTGAAGAGAGGCAGAGAAGGGGGGACAGTGAAGAGAGGCAGAGAAGGGGGGACAGTGAAGAGAGGCAGAGAAGGGGGGACAGTGAAGAGAGGCAGAGAAGGGGGGACAGTGCAGAGAGGTAGAAAAGGGAGGACAGAGAAGAGAGGCAGTGAAGGGGGAACAGTGAAGAGAGGCATAGAAGAGAGGACACTGAAGAGAGGCAGAGAAGCGAGAACAGTGAAGAGAGGCAGAAAAGGGAGGACTGTGAAGAGAGGCAGAGAAGGGAGGACAGTGAAGAGAGGTAGAGAAGCGAGGACAGTGAAGAGAGGCAGAGAAGGGAGGCCTGAGAAGAGGGGCAGAGAAGGGGGGGACAGTGAAGAGAGGCAGAGAAGCAAGGACAGTGAAGCGAGGCAGAGAAGCGAGGACAGTGAAGAGAGGCAGAGAAGGGGGGACAGTGAAGAGAGGCAGAGAAGCAAGGACAGTGAAGATAGGCAGAGAATGGGGAACAGTAAAGAGAGGCAGAGAAGCGAGGACAGTGAAGAGAGGCAGAAAAGGGAGGACAGAGAAGAGGGGCAGAGAAGAGAGAACAGTGAAGAGAGGCAGAAAAGGGAGGACAGAGAAGAGAGGCAGAGAAGGCAGAACAGTTTAAAGAGAACAGATTGGAGACAAGGTCAGACGAGCATTAGCAACCCCTGCCTTGGCAAAGAGGGCATTGTTTCATTTTTAATTTTTTTTTACAAACATACGCAATAGGCATTAAACGTTTAGAAATAAAACAGAAAATACTGCAGTCTAAAAGTAAAATGCTGCTGCTGTGTTCAATACTGTAAAGTTTGTGCGCTTTACATGAGCACTAGTTACGTTACACAAGGACACTTTAATGAGCTTGTGCACGTGAAAAGGATTCTGGGAATGGTTGCGTGCGGTGGCCACATACCCACTGTCAGCTGCTGGGGCAGAGATAACCAAGCTTTCATAGCATAAGCATGTAAATGTGGGGCACTGCAGGAGCCGAACATGTGGCTGGACAAGGCGTAAAGCGGTTTATGTTATGAACGTAGCTTCAGGGCGCTGTAGCAGTTTCGGTCTGAGGGCCCTGCTCCGTGCGGTTCTAGGGTTGTTACTGGCGCAGTCAGGTTGCCTGATGTAGCCCACTTTGGCTGAGAAAGCTTGATTTGTTTACTGTTTTCTAGTGGTTAATGTGTAAAATAAAGGCCTCTTCCTGGCTCTGATCGTCCTTGTGTACTGCATTCATAGGCTGAGTGTACCAAAGAACTTTGCGTTTTATTGCTCACCGGCACAGTGATGGTTTGTGACGTCACCAAACAATTATGTAGCTTTAATGCAGTAATGTATATATGATGGCCTGGTATGTTTAAACCAACGTGTTCTGAAATGTTCAAAGATGGTGGGGTTGCAGCGTGGACACCTTCCTCGGCAGATCAGAGGCACTGGTCTCACTCTACCAACACCCCCCCCCCCATTTCCAGGCACTTTACATAAATGCCGATGGTATCAGGGCGCCAGAGACATCCCAGGGGGCTGATGCGATCCAGGGTGGCTTGGTTGGAGCTCTGGGCGTGCCTCGCACAGCATCCCTACCCTGCGGGCAGGGCAGCATGAACAGCATGTCCACAGGGCCACAATGGCAACGGGGAGATCACATCTCGGTTTCTTCGCTGCGATTTCGTAGACTTTTTCGGAAACATGACCTCTTTATTTAGGTGTGTTTGATACAGCGCAGCCGTACCTTTTTGGAGCAGTGTACATAAACAGGAATACAAAAATAAATTAAAATAAATAAAGAACATAGAAGTTAGAAAATCAAATGGCAGGAAGGGAGGGCGTGTGAACGGTGCCCACCGGGCAGGCAGGTGAGGACTAGAGCTTGCTGGACTCCCAAACGGGTTCGCCTCGAGGTACACTCCTGTAAAGCCCCCCCCCCCCAGGTCTCCAGCTTTCCCATAGCGGCCCCGCTGCTCTGCTGTCACTCACATTTCCTCACTATGCACTGATTTCACACACTGCCCCTGTGGAAGGGGTGAGTCCAGTCACGCCATGAGCTGCTCTCATCTTCCACAGCCCACCCAAGTGTGGGCCAGTAGATCCAGTACACCAAAGGCTTTGGTCCAGTGTGGGTGGGAGTGCGAGAGCCAGCCACGACTCTTGTGATGTGCACAGCGCGTTCGACTCCACGAGACAATACCCCCACGACCCTCGGCTGACCGCGGCTGGACTGGCCTGACCCCAGGAGGGTGGTTGTGTGGCCAGCAGACCAGAGGAAGGCTGAAGCCCCCTATAGATCCATATAGGTTTCTTGTGATAGCCCCAGACACACTCTGGCACGTTATCTCATCAGAGGGTCACGCACAGTAGATCCGTGAACAAAAACCCCACAATGGATTAAAAACACGGAGGAACGCTTTCCTTTCGCATGCAGCGGGGGAGGGGGCGGGAAGGCTGACTGAATATGGAGCCTCGGCCTTAATTCAAAGTACGCTGCTGAGTGAGCGATATTCCACCGTCTCACACAAACTGCGCTGTTTTCACACCAGTCTCGACAGCAGCAGACCAGTGAGCCCGGTGAAGGCACGGCAACCAAGTGACGAAGTCACAGCCATGCTGCAAGAGGTTTCTATGGAGGAAATGAAAGTGTTTCATCCTCACTTGAACTGTGGTTGCTATGCAACCGGGGCTGATCAATGGGATTTCTACTGCATTCAGCCTCCCGAGATGGCCTCAGAAGCTCAGAAACTGCTTTGAAGAAAAGCCTGGTAGTGTGGCTGAAAATGTACCAGCCTCAAAAACAAGCATTACACGGACGGACGCGAAAAAACAGATGGCCCCTGCGCGCGCAGACTCGGACGCGCAACGAAAACAACACAAGCAAGCTGAGACTGCTAATTATAACCAGATGGCCCCCTTAAAGATAAGGAATTGCTTTGCGACAGCCACAAAGCAGACGAGCCAGTCCAGATGGGCCGGACGAAAAGGCGAAAGGGCGGCAACAAAAATACCCCATTTCCAATGGCAGGCCACCGTTTAACAAACGGTGACGCAAGCCAATGAAAATGAGGGGCGGGGCTTCGAATCCCCTTCTGAAAACCCCTCATCCACAATATCTCTCGCCGAGCTTTGCGCTGCAACACTAGGCGAGACCTAAAAAGGGTTAGTTTTCATTGGAAAAATAGGATGTGTCCATGTTGCGTTTTGGGCCCTTCCCTGTCGCGCGCTAGGGCCCAAATTTCACAATTAGCCAGATTGCAAAAAAGTGTCAGTTTTCAGTGGAAAAATGTGATGTAGGAAATTTGTGGCTCTCCACAAAAGTCCAGACGTTTTCCTCACAGAAATGCAGGTAAATGTGTGCAAAACTTTCATAATTTGTGTATCTACTAAAGAAGCATTTTGTCATCTATTTGAAGATATCAGTATTGACTTAATGAGAAGCAGTCAGAATAAAAGTAATACTCTTGCTTAAGAGTCTAGCCCTCCACCACTTGGAGTCATTCTCTTCAGATTTCATCCACAAGAATATGACTTTATTTTCTTTTTTAGTATAAATGACCTCATTTAATGAAATACTGATAGTAAAGAAAGATTATAGGTCTTTCTACTTTCCTTCAAATGGAGTATGTTACTTACCTTTTAAGCATCTATTCGTAAGGTGCAGTGCTGCAGATTCACATGCTATGCACTCTCCTGCCCTCCAGTGCTGAGCTCGGACTCTACAATGTTTTTTTCGAAGAAGTCTTTATATTACCGATGTTGCGTTGAGTTTCCTCCTCTTCAAGAGAATGTGCATGTTCCAATGACTCCATTGTTAGATTGTTCATTTTTTCCCGCCATAATGGCGAGTGAGGATGGAGCTCGTGAAGTTACTCTAAAAGCATGAGTATGTGTATAATAAACTAAGAAATATGTACATATTTGTATCTACAGTGTATAGTACATGTAAATCTGACACAGGCACATGCCTACCGGGGAGGTTGCATGTGAATATGCAGCACTACACGCTACAAACAGATGCTTACAAGTTAAGTATTCTACTCCACTCGTAGCATGTGTTGGCTGCAGATACACATGCTATGCATAGACTGTAAGGCAGTACTCCTCTCATGGTGGCTCTAGGTATCAGATGGTGCAGATGCTTGAAAAAAAGTCCGTAGGACTGTTTGTCCCACAAGGGATTGCTGTCTTGCCTGGACATCCACGCAATTGTGATTAGTGAACATGTGTGGATTTGACAAAGTAGCTGCTTTACAGATATCAGCGTAATAAATGTTGCACAGGAAAGCCAAAAAAGCATCTTTCGTTCTCGTAGAATGCGCGCGTGGAACTGTTGGTTAAGTATGTTTGGCTTTAATGTAGCAAATTTGAATACATTTCACAATCTATTGTGCAATACCTGGTTTAGAAATGGCTTTACTCTTTATTGAATTCGAGAAAGCCACAAAAGGTTGTGCTTTCCTAAAGGGTCTAGTTCTTTCAATATAGTACATTAATGCCTTTTTAACATCTACAGTATGAAGTGCTCTCTCTGCCACGGTTTCTGGTTTTGGGAAGAAAACAGGTAAATCCAGTGTGTGGTTTAAATGGAAAGGAGAGATTACCCTGGGAAGAAATTTGAGATTTGTACACAGTCGTACTTTATCTTGAAAAACCTGGAAGTAAGGTTCTTCTATGGCAAGTGCATGTATTTCACTAACTCTTCTTAGAGAAGTGATAGCTAGTAGGAAAGCAACCTTCCAAGACAGGAACTGTAGTGGACAATTATGCACTGTAATCGAAGGGTGTGCCGATCAACCGTGTAAAAACAACATTTAGCTTCCAAGAGGGCACCAGTGGTGCACGTAGTGGAATTATTCTTTTCAACCCTTCCATAAAAGCCTTAATGACAGGAATTTGAAAAAATAACTGATGATCACGGTTCTGCAGATAAGCCACAATCGCCGCAAAGTGCAGTTGTATGGGATTATATGCTAAATGTGACTTTTGTAGGTGTAACAAGTAGCATTCTATTTGTTGTATAGTAGGAGCGCAAGGGTCTATGTGCTGATCTATAAAGTAGTGTACAAAATGTTTCCACTTAGCTGCATAACAAGCTCTTATGGTGGGATGTCTTGCCTCCCGTAGAACGTCCATACACTCCGGAGGCAATTGTAAGTACCCAAACTCCATGGTTTCAGGAGCCGGATTGCTAGGTTTAGTTGTTTAGGATTTGGGTGCCTGACATTGCTGTGAGTGAGAAGGTCTGGTATGTTGGGGAGCCTCTAGTGAGTGCAAATATCCCTCACCAACTCATCCAAAGAGCATTTCGGGACTGTGGATGGTCGTTCTGGGAGGAGATGTTTTGGCATTTTGCATTTTCTACAGTGGCTAACAGATCTATGCCCAGAATCCCCCAACGATGAAGTAGCAAAAGAGGACTTGAGGTGGAGTTCCCAATCACGGACTTGGTGATGCAACCTGCTCTGCAGGTCCGCCACTGAATTTTCCACTCCCTGGAGATACTCTGCCAAGAGGTGGATGTGATGGTGGTTAGTCCAGTGCCAAATGATCAGTACCAGCTAAGACAACTGTATAGAGTGCGTTCCTCCTCATTTCTTAATGTAATACATTGCCGTCATGTTGTCCATTCATAACAGAATTGCCTTCTTGGTTATACTGGGGAGGAAGGCTTTTAGAGTCATCTAAACTGCTATGAGTTCCAGCACATTGATGTGTAGCATTTGCTGATGATCAGTTTAAGGGCCCTGAACAGTCATGTCCTCCATATGTGCGCCACACCATATGAGTGATGCATCTGTGGTGATAGTCACTTGCAGGATTGGGTCCAGAAAAGGTCTGCCCATAAGGAGATTCTCCATGCCCCACCAGTGCAATGACTGATGGTCCCTGGACTGAATCAACACTAGATCCTCTAAACTGCTCCCTGCTTGTGACCACTGAGATGCTAGACACTCCTGTAAGGCTGCATGTGGAGCCTGGCATTTGGAACTATTGCTATACAAGAGGCCATCATGCCCAGAAAGCGCATCACTCCTCTGATTGACAGGCGACGATGTGGCTGAAATCGAGCCAGTTGGCTCTGGAGATTGAGAACTCTCAGGGAATTGCGGTATGCTGTGGCTGAGAGCGATTTGAGGATTGCTCCTAGATATGGCTGTATCTGAAGAGGTTGTAAATGGGATTTGGTGGCATTTATGGGGAAACCCAATTTGTGTAATAGATTGATGGTGGTCTGTGTATCCTGCAGGCACCTCTGTCTTGTTGAACTCTTGATCATCCAATTGTCAACATACGGGAAGACATGAATGTTGTGTCTACTCAAATGAGCTGCCACCACTGCTAGGCATTTGGTAAACATTCTTGGGCTGTTTTCACCCCCAACTGCAGACCTTTGAACAGGTAATGACTTCCTCTTACCATAAACCCGAGGTACTGGCGATGTGCCGGGAGAATCAGTATAGGAAAATGTGTCCTTCAGGCCATGCGCCGTCATGAAGTTGCCTTCTTCCAGTAGTGGTCTTTTATTCCAAAGTGTCACCATGTGAAGGTGCTCTGACAGAATGTAACAACTGAAAGGGCGTGGGTCCAGTGTGGCAAATGTGTGAGGTGGTGAAATTTGCGCTTAGCGTGATATGGTCTAACATGATGCAAACTAGTGAGGTATGATCCGGTGTGGTGTATTCAGTGTGCTGAAGGACTGTGGTGCATAGTGTTGGTGGATAGGTTACTGTACAATGATATACTGTGATGTGGTGTGATACGCTTTAAAATGGTGGAGGATGGTGATGTATATTAAGACGCAGTATGGTTAGCTGCAGTGACATGTTTGATGTTCTGGTGTGGTGTCTGGTATAAAACTGTGATGCTTGTGGAGACAGTACTGTATGGTGAGGCAAAGAGGGATGGGCCTCAAACAGTGTAATGAGGACTGGTGCTATACGCGGTTATTCATTCACTGTGGTTTAGCATTAGGTAACGTGAGGTACTGCATGGGGTGTCATGGTGGTGGGGTACAGTGTTGTGCTGCAGCTTGTGGTTCGCTACTGTATGGTGTGATGTGGTATAATGTGTGATATAGCATAATAAGTGACATTTTTAGGCAACTGGTGGTGCAGTGTAGAGCTGTATGTTTCACTATGCAGTACTACGTTACAATGGCTGTTGTATTTATTCTGTTCTGATGTAACATTATGAGGTGTTGTGCTGTAATACAGCTCCACTTTAGCACACCAATGAGGAGTGTTTCTTACTCTACAATGTGGGAGTGCGCAAGTACCTGATGTCTTCTGAAAGAGAGTACCTGATGTCTTCTGAAAGAAGAGTGGTTATACACTCTTATCCTGCATGATAACCATATAATCCCTTCCATAACATTGGCAGGTGATGTGTGACTTACAGCAAAACAAGGGCATTCTTCTTCTTAGTTGTTCACCTTCAGACAGCTCACTAAGAGCGTTAGGCCTTGAAAGACTGCTTAGAACGGGAGAATAACCGTGGAAGTATTTCCTTATTTGGATCACTCATTGAAAGGATAAGGAATGCCACAAATCTCTTGACCTGGAAGGTGCAGCTCTGTCAGATATTTTGGACAATTAAATAAAGACCACACTATTGTCAAATGGAATGCACAGTGTCATCTTCAGATGATTAGTAGGAAGAAACTTAATACCATTTCCAATAGATATCTGATATAATTTCTGTCTCAGCAGTCATCTTTCATTGTGAAAGTCTAACACCTGAACTTTGTCCCTATTTGATCCACATGCTAGGTAATCCTGCACAGTTGTGCAAAACCTTTACTTCTTTATGGTCTGATTACATTGCAAGAGTTCAATACTTGGTTCCCTGTTGGTCACTTTTGGCAATTTCATTCCAGTTTAACATATTCTGCAAGAAGCCAAAGTCCTTAATTTTTTTGAGCCTATACCTAGCTCGGCGCTCTCCAATATATTTGACTAACCTTTGCGGAACATGGACAAAGTGAAATGCACAATAATTTAGTGTTCTACCACCTGCACCCCTATTTTGGTTCATGCTAATCTCCCCCACTGTGCAAGGATCTATGTTTGAAAGAAAACCAGATACTATTGTGTTGGTGGGTCAAACACATCACTAAACCCTGAGATGACAAATACATACCAATAATTAGCATGTGTGGACATGAGCGTGTAATCATGCAGTCATTGATATCTGAACAGGCAGTCATTGTGGTATTGGTGGGGAAGGATGACCGGGGCACGTCTAGGTACAATGGTTGTCTTGAAAGAGGCACTTTGCCTGTAGGTTGACAGTCACTTGAGTTGTGGTAGATGTGTGCATGAGATTGGGATGACTGTTGGAGGGGAGAACTGGGAGAGCTCAGGGCATATGGCGAAGGGGGTGGGGCGGGGCCCTCTTAACAGCATTATAGGCCTTTGGGCAAAGCAGTGCACTGGGCCCTGCCTACACAACCACTCACAGGAATAAAAATGTTTAACGGAAAATCAGCGTTAAATTCTGGTCTGCATGGGGCCCCTATGCTCGTGGGCCCCCCGGGCGACTGCCCAGCATGCCCATGCGTTAAGATGGCACTGGCGTGGAGGCAATGTGAGTGGCCTGCTGAGAGTGACATACAGCCAGGAATTGGCCTCCTGACAGCCTACAAAGTCGAATACAGAGGGTTAGATCTATGCTTGGAGATAAAATCTCATTATGTGAATACTGGGACCTTCAGAGAAAAAAAGGCCTCGCCTCTGATGTGAAATGCATTTTGTTACTGTAAAAGGACTTTAATAATGCCAGCAGCAGGCGTGTCACTCCTTGGTTGGTGATGTGCGCTTCCGCTGGAAGGTAATGCATTGATGTGTCTGCAGGCTTTGGAAGATAAGGTACCAAATAAAGCATGCAGGTAGCGTTTGTCTTTGAAAGAAAAAGCTCCAAATAACAAGAATGCAGATAGCATCAGCAGGGACAATATGGTTCTGAAATGACTTGTCTGTGTTGGTAATGTAGCTTGTGAAACACTCCTCAAAAGCGTATTGGCTGGACAGCATTTGTTTGCATTACAGTATGGTGTTATATATGGTCATTAAGATGTTGATGCTAGACGAGTTGCTCCGGCCATCTAGCTACCCTATTTTCCGTCTGCTTAGTCTCCAGTCTTTGTTGTTCTTCTATGAGCCTTTGACTGCACTTCGCGTCCATTGCCATCCTTGAAATTCTAAAATGTCTTCTGTCTACCATAGGTGCTGGAAGTAGGGGTGCAGGTTGCGGGGGGTGCTGCAGCACCCTGAAAATAACCCCGCTGGAGTTCAGAAGTTGAATGAGCAATAAATATGCCTTAACTATTTATTTGTATCTTTTCACATTTGATGTGCGTTCAAAAACAGAGGGCGTATGTCATGCTGTGTCTTATGACAAATTGCTGCTTATTCGAACAAGGTGATTGGTGTTTACTTTTCTTCCTCAGGCTACAGGGTTAAAGGAATTTGTGAAGTAAACTGACACTTTTGAAAAGGCGGTAGGAAATCGGTTTTGTCTAACACACATTTAAATACCAGTAAAGAAACTGTGCAAATATTTCAATAGTCTTACACGCGTCTTGCATAATTATGTAACGAATGTTTCGCTTCCCAATACTGTATCCCTCTTACCCAAAATTGTGAAGCGCTCCGATACCCATAAGGGTCACGTTCGCTAAATAAAACTTTATAAATAAATAAATAAAATAATTGTGAAAAAATGAAGGGAAAAGCGGACTGCACTTGTTTGCTGACCTCATTCCCAAACAGAAAAAGTAGAAAGCATCAATGCGACCAAAAAACAGGAGTTTGTTGCAAAAGGCTTTATATATTATAACATTTTGAGGGCTATGTAACGATAAATGAAGATTTCGCAGAATGGCTGGAATTTCATTCAACCCCCTTTGGGCCCACCAGAAACCATACAATAAGTAATCAAACGGAATATCTTGGAGGCTATTCAAAATCAGGAAGAGGGAGCAAAAGAAAAGGACGTAGAGGGGCTTTGAATCTAAAGGTAGGGAAGTATGAGTTAGTAATCACTATACCTACCTCTCTATCAGTCAGAGATATCAGTTGGAGATTATTTATGTATGAGTGGTTCTTATATGAGCTTAGTAGGTAATTTTACTTATGCTGCTTATTTGCTTTTCACAACCTTTTTTACTGTCATGGTCTGATCATTAATGACTGGGTTATAGTCGGTCTTGCTGCACAACATTTAATGTACTGAACTGTATTACTGAATTGCAAACAGTCTGATCAACAGGTGGACTACAGATGATACATGAAATAGCAGGTATGTGTTCAGTATGTGGTGGCCCATTACAAAACGCACAAAGTAGCGCCGTGGGTTCTATAGATTTCTGAAAATAAAATTAAAATATATTTGAATACTAAACCAGCTGCATTATCCATCCTGAACCCTGGAACATATATTTTCTGTGTTTGATTGGTGAATCAAGAGGGCCTATTTCTAAGAAGCAGAGATGACTACCAGAGGGACCTCACCTTTCGTATCGGAGAAAGACATTATTGAGGTCATCATTGACATGCAGCAGCTCCTCTGTTACCTCTTCGTTAGACACACGCGAGATGAGCTCCACTATTCTTTGCTGCATTGCTCTGCAAGTTCTGTTCAGCTCCTGCGTTAGTTAGGAAGAAAGAACAGCATAGCACAGGTTTGTTCAGGTTTCTTAATAAACAGCTGTTTTTTCAGAACAGATTTTATATTTCAACTGCTGCGAATTAAATGCAAAACACTGACCGAAACGTGTAAAAAGAAACAGATGACAAAATCTCTGCAGTAATGTTTTCTCAGTATATAACACACTAGCAAAGACAGATTGCCTCGACTCACTAGTGGAAGGCTTGTTTGGAAGGAATGCATAAAACATATATTGGTGTCACATATTTCTGCATTACTGAAAAGTATTTCTTTTTGATTTGAAAACAAATCGGTTGGCTGTGAAAAGTGTGGCATTCATAACCAAAATCTTTAGTAAGTGCAAAACGTAGTGATGCCACAATAGCGAATGTATAGGGGGCAGGAGAATAACTTGGTAAAACAAGAATAGGCAAAGCATTGGCTGCCAGCCTTTTGCTTTGATATATGCTGTTTTTTTGGTAATGGTTTTTGTGTAAATGTATTGCTGGGGGAGCTGCTGGGCCTTTGACAACACAAAAAAAGCACTGGCTAAAAGGAAAAATTAGTTTTGGTCTCAAAAAACATTGTAATTCCCATTGTATTCCCTGGCACTGAATGGAACTACTTTATATGTGGATGTTCTTCTTGCGAAAGGGCATAAAGTCATCACTCACAGTGAAGTTAGCCAGTGGCTGAAGTGCCATTGTCCCAAGCTGTATGCTTGGGTGGGTGGAAGAACAATGTGGATGATACAATAACAGATGAATGGATGAAGAGGGATGGGTAAATACCCCGATAAGTAAGAGCATTATATACATATTTTTAGGAAAACCAAAATTTGACCAACACCAGACCTGTAAAAAGAGGAGGGTTCTTAAGGCTAAAGTGGCCTCTCCGATAACCGTTACTCCCAGTCATAGACTCATTCCCATTCACTATATGTGATTATATTAGCCACAAAGTGGCAAGACCTGGAACGGATTAAAAAATTGGCAAGTGACAACATAGGTAGAACTATTTGTATCATACACAGCATGGCCCAATTAAACAAGTAACTTACCTTCAGTTATGTTATGTTATAAGAATTTATAGAGAGCATGGCTGCCCCAACAACAAGGCGTCCCAGCGCTATATCTAGCAGAGCGGATAGCGAGGAAGCTAGTGGCTGGAGAATAGCCACGTCTTGATCATTTTCCTAAAGATTCAGTAACACTCTTTCTGGTGGATACTCTGTTTAACTGCAGATTTCTCACATATAGAATAGCACCAGTTGCCAGACTGGAACTAGAAGATTTTTCAGTATACCTCCTGTGTGCCAACAGGTGGTGGTGTGTGGCTCCTCAATAATACCCACACCTCTCTGGAAGTAAAAAAGTCAGCTGTATATCACCAGAGCACGCTGTTAGTTTCTTTCTGTAAGATGGAAAAGATTCAATTTTACAGAACGGGAAGGTGAGGGACAGTTAGGAATCTGCAGTTAGATAGAGTATCCACCATAAAGAGCATTACCTGATAGAAGTATCCCTCAGTAGTACAGGGTACATACAACAGCAGATTACTCACCTCTATTATAGATACCAAAGCAGTACCTTTGCTGGTAGTGGGCAGTCAAAAGACTTGGACAAAAAGGTCCTGCAGGAGCAAACGTCCAAGCTGTCCTTCCTGGCAGACCTGGCTATCAAGGCAGTAGTGCCTCTTTAAAGTGTGCACCGACGCCCACGTAACAGCCTCACATATATCCAGGACAGGCAGTCCATGTGCTAATGCGATGGTAGCAGCCTTGGCACCAGTAGAATGGTCTCTCAAACCTTTCGGAGGCTAACTGTCTCAAAAGCCTCAGAGCCAACCTCACAGACCCAGGACTGATGCTGCCACATCAGATTCATAGACCAAATGTCCTAGACTCCTTGTTACGGGGCAAAGGCTCAAAATTGCACTGTTTTCGGGATGGCTTCAACGAAGGGAGTCAGGAGTGACTTTAGCATATTAATCAGGGAGGTTCACAGTCGTCCAGGTGGTCTACGGATGTGTAGCAAGCCCGCCTTCAACAGCCAGTCGTCAAGGTAGGGGAAGACTGGTACCCTTGACCTTTTCAGGTATGCAAACAAAAACTCCATCACCTTCATGAACACCTGCTGGTGATTGGTGAGACCAAAGGGGAGGACAGTAAACTGAAAATGCTTGCAGTCTACCTTAATCCTAAGGGAGCATCTGTGGTCTGGCGAAACCTGATCGGACGACAGGTTATCAGGCTCTGACTCGAGGGAGAAACGCTTGCTCCACTCGACTGCTCGACCTTTCGCCGTTGAGGCCCTGCTACAGCGTGGGGAGGGTTTGGGTTTTTGAGAAATACGAATAATACGTTTCTCGGACGCAGAGACGTCTTACCTGACTTTTACGATAAGTAAAGTGGGATTATAGGGTGTCTTTCCCCGAGTCCCTTTCTATCATTTTACACACACGGTCCTGATGAAGCGCACAGGGATCCATTAGGGACCAATAGGTTACGCGAAACATGTCGACCATTATTCACTTCTAAACACACGACACAATTTGTATGGTTTGAGAGCGGTAGGAATACACCGGTCCCTCCCTTGACTTTGTGAAAGGAGAGTTTCCAAACCACTATTACGTTTTTAATCTACCTGAAGGACCCAACATTAAAGTAACTTGGGTACCGATAGGTTATTTTAACTTCACTTGCACTGATTCACTTGGCCCACACACCCACATGCACAACTGCGGCATCTCCTAAAAAGATCTCCAAAAAAGAGCCCTCTTGAAGGGCCCGTGAAGGACTGCAGCGCCACCCTCACGAGGAGCATTGCCCAATGATGATGCTATACATCTGTAAAGGTGTGTGAGGGCACAACATCCCACAGGTTTATTCCCACTTCATGCACACTCAACCGATTCTTGGAGACAATTTTGTACCATTTACTACCATAATTGGTGGTAAAATCCCCCCCCCCCCTTTTTTTGTTTTCTGTTTTTTCTGTTTCTCTTTTCTATCTTAGGAACTGATACCACTTTGTTTAATATGATTGTTCTAGGAGCATAGGTACAGGACCTGTTTTGAATTTGCTCCCAGTCCCCCTTATCTTTGAACTGTGTTAGCATCTGTGGTCTGGCAGGACGAGGATCTGAAAACAAGTGTCCTGTATGTCCAATGCCAGCATCCTGTCTCCTGGATCCAGGGAAGAGAGAACCTGGGCATGCGTGAGCATCTTGAATTTACCCTTGCGATGGAAGATGTTGCGGGGTCAAATATCTCGAAATAGGTTGAAGGCCTCCATTGTTCTTCAGCACTAGGAAATAGGGGGAGTAACACCCACTTCTGATTTCTGAGGCTGGGACCTTCTCTATGGCTAATTTTTCCATAAGAGCCTGGACTTCCAGCAGCAAAATGGACAAATAGTCCTCCGAAAGTCACTCTGATGTAGGTGAAATGGGCAGCGAGTCGGAAAGGAAGAAAATATGTTACTTACCTCTAATTATGGTTCTCCAGTATTGGTATCTTTCATAGATTGACATGCTTGAATCATTCCCCGATGTCGAAGTGGGAGTCCCACGGTATCATAGAAAGCAGTAAATCAAACATTTACATTGAAGTTAATGCAAAAGACATTCACTTTTATAGCTTATTAGTGTTATTAGAAATGACCCAAAGTTCAGCCAATCAGGCGACAGCACCCTTTAGAACCTTCACCAGAGAGGCTTCAGTCTCTCAGATTTTCTAGCACAAGTGAGATATATACGAGAAGACATAAGGGGGGCCTCTATGGCAGAGGTCTTCAAACTTTCTGATGCTGAGACCCCCCTGTCAAAATATTTTAGGCGTAAGGACCCCCCCTCCTGACAAAAATTTCTAGAACTTGGTACTCCTCATCATCGACAACCATAAACGCCCCCAATTCCCAAAGCAAATCATTTTTACAGGGAGGAAATAATATTAAACAGTGTTTAGCAAACCAAAGGTCAGTGAGCGTGGGGGCGTAGTCAAAGGTGTACCTAAAAACAAAAGTCCTCATTTATGAGGAATTGGGGTAGGGCAGCCTAGCTAATAGTTTTGCTGCGCTGCCCTACGCCAATGTGAAAGGGCAGGAATGCACCTTATTTATGAAATATGGTGCATTCCTGTCCTTTCCCCCTGCGGTGGTGCACAAATTGCTGCCTAGCGCCAACATAGGCAGGATTGTTTTTGTGTAGGAAGATGCACCTTCCTGCAGAAAAACAATCTCGAGAGGGGTTTTCCTCTTTCTATGTGTGCTGCAGAATGCAGCACATATGGAAAGAGGAAATAACGTGGAAAAATGAAAACATTTATCCTTGTTACGCCTGCTGTCACAAGGAGTAAGGTTTTACTGCTGTCCTTGATTTACATTGCTTTGCACATCTAGGGCAGCGTCAAAATCCATGGGTGTTTCGTGGGAACACCCATCGCAATGCCCATGGAAAGCCTACTTGCAGGGCCGGACTGGCCGTAGCAGGCACAGGGTGTTTTCTCTGTGGGCTGGAAGGGTGGGGGGCGGTTTTCGAGCAGTGGGGGCTGCTTTTGTTACTGGGGGCTGGTTTGCAGCAGTCCCCAGTAGCAAAAGCTGCAGCACTGCTAAAGCGGCAGCAGTGCTGCTTCTCACCAGCAAACCCTCCCCCCCCCTTCCCATCCCCCAGGCGGTCCAGAAGAAATGCCACGGCTGGTTTGTGTTCCCAGTCCGGCCCTACCTACTTGACATAGAGTAAGGCAACGCAGCGACTTGCGCTGCTTTGTCTTACTCCATATCTATGAGGCCATGCAAAGCCATGCAGGGTGACTTTGCGCCGCCTCATAGATATGATTGAGATGCTTGTGCCGCCAGAGCGCAAGCCTCTCATAAATCAGCCCCAAAATATTTTGTTAGTTCTTTAGGTCTTTCTCCATCAGATATCTACATATAAAATAGTGGGTGGCTTAAATCAAAAATAATTTTTCAAAAGTTGTTATTCAGTGGGAAATGAACTGTAGTACATTATGAAACCTCTTTTAGTTAATGAACTGCAGAGGTCTGTGTGTAACCAGAGAGCCACGGAATGAAATTTGGTTGGTGCAGTGGAGAATAGTGACTTGTGTATCTTTAGTGCTACGAGGTCACAGCCTGTGACAGAAAGCACTGTGAATGTGTAAGTCATTATTTTATGCTTGCATTACACGCATTATAAGATAGACTGCTACGAACTGTGCAAATAGTTTTAGGATAAAACTGAGCTTACAAAATGTAGATTTAAGTAATATATGACCATAAGTAATGCATTATTAAAAGCATGCACTTAACAGCCCAGTTGTTAACTCTTTGTACTACCACTAAAAAAAAACTAATCTTTGCCATCACAATGCTTGGAGTGATTCTAGCAATTAAAGCCAGAACCTCTCCCAGGCACCCTTTGCATTTGCAGATTAACATTCAGCACAGGATGTGCATTTCATTCAGGAAAGCAGGCACCCTGGCACGAAGGTCTGCCCGGCCTCTTCATTTCACAGCACAGAAGCCTCAATTAACTTCAGTTGAAGTATTTGAAAGATTGGAATAAAGCGTCCCAGGCGGTGGTCATTTTCCAAAAGGAAGAGCACATGTTTTGTATTTCAGGCAGAAATGAGACCTGGAAATGCACGACCCCCTTCCCAAGACTCCACGGCCCCCCTGGGGGTTGCGCCCCACAGATTGAAGACCTCTGCTCTATGGGGAGGAGGGGGGGTGGCATGTGAATCTTTGAAAGATACCAATACTGGAGAACCACAGTTACAGGTAAGTAACTTAATTTCTTCTCCAGTATTGGATCTTTCATAGATTCACATGCTTAAATTAGAATAGTTAACAATGAACACCAAAGTATAAACGTACAATGAGAATATGGTAGTGGAAGGTGGGAAGAACAATGGCACACTTTATTGGAATAGATGTAATGGAACTGCTTGTCCTACTGCTGCATTAGTTTTTTTCTGCAGCATCAAGGCAGTAGTGTTGAGTAAAAGTGTGCCTGCTAGACCAGGTCGCTGCTCGGCATATTCGTTGAATGGGCACACCTGCAAAGAGACCTGTGGAGATGGAGACAGCTCTGGTGGAGTGGGCCTTGATCTTAGCAGTCAAAGGTTTTCCTTCTTGTCGATGACAAAAATTGTATGGCCGAAGCAATCCATGTTGCTATAGTCTGCTTAGAAACAAGAAACCTCTTTCGGAGGTTCCTGTAGGCTACAAACAACTGCTCTGCTTTGTGTATGTTGTTAGTCTTGTTATGTAGAACTTGAGACATCTTTTGATATCTAACAAATGTAATGATCTTTCCGCTGGTGTTTGAGGATTAGGGAAAAATTTTCTCAATGTGACTGGTTTGTTTAGGTGACAGTCTGACCAGACCTTTGGAATAAATTTGGGATTAGTCCTGAGGATCACACTAAGTTTTGAATTGGAGAAAAGGTTGTTTGATCGCAAACGCCTGGATGTCGATCACCCATTCTGCTGAAGTGCCAGAAGAAGTGCTGTCTTCCAGGAAATGTACTTTAACTCCGCTTTGTGAATTGGTTCAAATGGGTGTTACATCAGTTGCGACCGAACAATATTGAGATGCCGAGGAGGAAGAAGTTTCACTGAAGGAAACATTCTGAAGAGTCCTTTAAGGAATTGCTTTATTATTCTCGAGTACCATAACGATGGAGAGTTACTGGTTCTACAAAACCTGGAAATGGCTGCTAGATGGACGAGTGAGAAAGACCAGATTTTGCTAGGTGAAGAAGATACGGAAGTATCTGCTCCGGTGATGATGCGAAAGGATGGATGATGAAGTCCATACGCCAGATACTAAATCTCTTCCACTTAAGTTTATATGTTTTATTCGTGGTCTGTGCTCTGGCAAGTATTTTTCGACATTTGGAGGGAATATCTAGTTTGGCAAATTCATTGAACTTAGGAGCCAGGCCGACAAGTGAAGAGATGTCGGGTTGGGATGATGGACCTGGCCTTAGTTCATTGTTGACAGGGTCGGTATTCCAACTGAATGAAAGGCTGCTCCGAGAGAAGCAGGAGCCCTGTGGTCCAAAATTGGCAGGGCCACTTGGGGGCTATGAGAAGGACTCAGCAAGGCTTTCTCTTCATCTTCCTTAGAAACTCTGGGATCAGTGGAATCGGGGGAAAAGCATAAGCATAAATTCCTGACCATCTGATCAAAAATGCATTCCCCCACAATCCTTTCTGCGGTTGCCAACTGGTGAAGAACTGGCATTCGCTGTTCTCACTCGTCGAACAGGTTTAAGCCCGGTTTGTCCCAGAGATGGAAAAGATGGTCTAGAGTTTGCTGGTCTAGTTCCCCTTCGTGGCTGGTCGTGCTGGTCTTGCTTAGCGAGTCTGCAAGGATGTTGGATACGCCTAGCACATGTTCTGCCCTGAAAGTTATTCTGTGTCGAAGGGCCCAGTTCCATAACTCTTGCGCTTGAAGAGATAGCGCTCTGAACGTGTTCTTGGCAAGGAAGGATTTTAGTGCCAATGAGATGGCATTTAGCTCCAGAAAGTTGATATGGAGTGTTTGTTGGGCGGTCCATTTTCCCCTGTCCGTCAAGTCCTGGAGGTGAGCGCCCCAGCCCTCAGGGGATGAATCTGTCGTTATCACACATTCCAGAATCTGCGTCAGAAATTAGGTCTTCGGAAACTTTGGGTGTGTGTGACCACCATTGCATGGCTTGCCTTATTGTGGATGTAATCTGAATGATGACGTTGAAAGAGCCGTAGGTTTGTAGCCACTGGGTGTCCAAGTCCTCCTGAAGTGACCTCATGTGGAGACCGAAATTTGTTATGAGGTCAATTAATGAGCCGAGTATCCCCAGAAAAGAATTGTAGAGACGGACAGAAGAGGACCTTCTTTTGGTGAGGCACAGTGCTAGGCTGCAAATCTTTTCCTGTCTCTCATGGGAGGCGAAGACTTTTGCTTGGATTGTATCCATCACAGCTTCCAAAAAGGCGATGGTGGTTGTAGGCGTGAGGAGTGACTTTCAGTGGTCGACTGAAAAGCCTAAGGCAGGGAAAAGAGATAGACATGGTGCCGTATCTTTTGCTCTCTGCTATGATGTGCCTGCTTTTATTAGCCGATTGTCCAAATACGTGAATACTTGGACTCCTCCTTCTTTCCCTGAGATATGCTGCCACTGGAGCGAACACTTTTGTGATTACTCGAGGTGCCGATCTTAGTCCGAAGGGCAACCCCTTGAATTGATAGTGGGTGTCAGCTACCAGGAATCACAAGAATTTCCTGTGCTTGTGATGGATTGGGACATGAAAGTAGGGATTTGGGAGATCCAAGGCCGTCATTTGATTATCTTGATTTAGAAGGTGTAGCACATCCTGAAGAGTGATGATACAAAATGACTTTTTTCAGAAACTTGTTGAGTTGACTAAGATCTAAGATGGGGCGCTAGTCTTCTTCCGTATCAGGAAGAACCGAGAGTAGAAACCGATTCCCCTCCGAGTCTTCGGTACGATTTCTATTGCTCCTTTGCATATCATTGCGGTTATTTGCGATAAGAGCTATTTCAAGCGAGAAGGTGATGGTCCTCGCAGTGGTACATTCGGTGGGGTCTGCTGAAACTCCCAGGTATGCCCCAGGGAGATGATTTCGAGGACCCACCAGTCTGACGTGATTTGGGACCATTGGTGGAAGTAATTGGAAATTCTGCCCCAATGTTAGTAGTTGAGGTGGGGTGGTGTCCGGCACATGCTGGGGGTCACTGCTTCTTGGCGGTGTCTCTGCCTCTATAGGAAGACTTTCCTCTTGCAGGATTTCTGTATGTTGCAGATGGAGGTTGCCTATAGGACTGCTGGTGTTGCTGGCCAGCAGTCTGGCAATATTGTCCTTGATAGGGTTGGTACTGTTTGTACTGTTGATAACCACCCTCAACCTCGGGCTCCCAGAAAGGGCTGCCTCTTATATTGGAGAGCGCCCAGAGATCTAGGTGTCTCAGTGTCAGTCTTGATGGACTGGAGCGTGTCGTCAACATGTTTACGAAACAATAATTCACCATCATTTGGCATGTCCATAATTTTTGTCTGAATTTAAGGGCGGAAGGAAGAAGCTTTAAGCCATCCCTAGCATCTGAGGACTGCTGCCCCGGCTAGTTGTCGAAATCCTGTGGATGACACATCTATGGCACAGTCTATTATTTCTGCTGAAATCTTCTTTGCCTCCTGCAGTATCTTTCGTGCCTCTAGTTTTGCATCCTCTGGTCAATATATTTGGAGATTTCTGACCACATTTGGAGGTCGTAACGCCCCAGAATTGCCAAGGAGTTTGCTGCTCGGACAGTGGTAGCCACCACTGTAGAGAACTTTTTTCCTATACTGTTGAGGCGTCTCCCGTACCTATCTGGAGGGGCAGAGAGGGGAGAAGATGGATTTTTTTAACTATGCTGGGCCGCCAGTGCTACAACAGAATCTTGTTTTGATTGGCCAATCAGACAAGCTGGAGAATTCTCAGGCACTTTGTATTTTTTATCTAGTCTAGGAAGTACTACTGGTATAGAGACTGGAGTTTTCATAACTTTGAGGCCTTCCTCCCGTAGGAAGTCCACAATCAGGATAGCCCGAACTGCTTTCCTAGTTCTTTTGTGATCAAGCAAGGCTTGGGTCCATAACTCCCCAGACTGGACCACCTCAATATTGAAATAAGCAAACAGGATGTCTGGGGGGGTTATTTTGATTAGAGTTGTGATAAACCTTAGACCATTAATTCCAAAGTTTTCAAGTTTTATTTCGCTTATTTTTGATATTTCAACAAAGACATTCATAAATCAATAAAGCATGTATTTTCAAAGAAACACCACATTAGTAAATCGCACAATTTAAAAACGTTTGAAATAGAACTATATACAACATTTACATAGTGCAAAAAAAAAATTTGTGAGAAAAAATTATATATGGAACGTTTTTGCAAACAAATAACAACAAATCAATAATCACAAGAAAAAACATCAATAGCTCATGTGTGCCAGCCTGGCTTTGAGTATGGGGGACTGTTGATTGGGTGTGTCATGAGGAATGGTAAATAATATTTCCCTCAGCAGCTTCTGACAACACCCACCAGTAGGTTAGGTATCCCCATCCTCTCACAGGCAGGACAGGAAACATGTGTTGCGAAAATGAGTAACTGTCCGTCTGGTGTTAATATGATTGTAGGACTGGTTTAATTTCAGGCTGGCACACATGAGCTATTGATGTTTTTTCTTGTGATTATTGATTTGTTGTTATTATTTGTTTGCAAAAACGTTCCATATATTATTATTTTTTCTCACAAAAATATTTTTTGCACTATGTAAATGTTGTATATAGTTCTATTTCAAACGTTTTTGAATTGTGCGATTTACTAATGTGGTGTTTCTTTGAAAAGACTTGCTCTATTGATTTATGAATGTCTTTGTGGAAATATCAAAAATAAGCGAAATAAAACTTGAAAACTTTGGAATTAATGGTCTAAGGTTTATCACAACTCTAATCAAAATAACCCCCCCAGACATCCTGTTTGCTTATTTCCTAGTTCTTTTGTCAGCCCGATCAATAATGCAATGAAATCCACCGATGCCCTCCGGTGGAGAATCTATTGGTGGTGGAGTAGAAGGGGACGGTGTTTGTATTTGGTAATCGTCCCACTCATTGGGAATTGAAGTGGTTTCCTCAATCTCACCCTCCTTTCTGTCTTCATCCATGAATGGAAGATCTTCCACAGGAGGCTCAGGAATTGGAGCGGGCAAGGGTGGCAACGATGCTGAGGGTGCCACAAGAAGCAGTGATGTACATCTGGGAGAGGGTACCAGAGGAAGTGGTCTCTGGAGAGGTGTCTGTGGTAGTGGCGAGGCAGACCCTGATGGTCAAAATCTGCAGTAATAATCCTGCAGCATATAAAGCAAGTTGGTAAACAGTGATGTTGTCATATGTACTGTAGGTTCCTGTTCCGTATAAGTCTGATTATTGTTGTTGGTGTATATATTGATCAGTTGCATATTGCTGATCACAGTATTGCTGGTCCTCTTCATCTTCCTTCTGACAGTTAATATGAAGGTCTGAAGGGCTATGAGCTGCTCCGAATGTTCTGTTGTCATCTGAATACTCTTCTTCTTCTTCCTCCTCACCAACATGTAGGAGATTATCTGGAGGGATAGGTGACACCTTACTGGGTGAGGTGTGAGAAGGTAACAGTGTCTCTTGTGATGATTTGCGCTTTAATGGTATTAGGGCCAAAGGTACAGAAGAAGACCGGTTAACTGATCGTTTTAGATCAGGCCTGGACAGTAAATGTTGTCGATATTGCTGCTGACGGGGCCTTTGGCGATTGTGTTGCCATCAACGGTGGTGTTAAGAGTGTCGACGAATATGATGCTGCGGTCCATGGCGCTGACGACAAAGGTGATGCCGTTGATGTATCTGACTTAAATGTTGCAGAAGACTATGAATCCGTAGATGATCGGAACTTAGGAGTCGATGGATCTCTCTTGGAAGTCTTCGTCGACGTGTTCTCTACCTAGAGTGCTGTCAATGGCAAGGTTGGCTTTGACCTAATCTTGATGGATGTTATTGTTGTTGATAACGGCGACGACGATATTATCATTGGCGAAGCTTCTGTAGTGAACGTCAACGTCGCTGTGGTAGCAGTGACGATGGAGACTGCCTGCGACGATACGCTCTTCGAATGTGTTGTCGACGAGAGAGTTTTTCGCCCTCTGAGGTGACAAAACTGTTTTTGTAGATGCTGGGAGAGATATAGCAGGTTTTTAACCTGGGCAGCCTTGGTAGAAGGTGTAGAGGGTTCAGAACGACCCTTTTCTGAGGTAAGTTGATTTTTAGAGGTTGGTGGAAGCTCCTCTACCCTGAACCTTGAAATGTGGGTTTTCTTTGCTGCCTAGCAGAATTTTGGACACAAACTCTCCACAGATCTCCCTCTCTTATTAAAGGCTACAGTCTTTAAAGACGTGTCACTCTCCTCATTAGATAGAGGGCTGTCTTTGGTTTTAAGCTTTTGCAGCCACAGCAGAAGTCTAGCCTCTCTATCTCGGAAAGTCTTGTGAGAAAGGGTACGGCAAATTTTACAATATTTTACCTAGTGGTCAGGTGAAAGCAATAGTGCAGTTCTTGCAAGGGTCATTAGTGTGAAGCCTCATTTTTCCATAGGTGCCGCATGGTCGAAATATACCTCTCTTGACTGCAGGAGACGTGGTGTTTGAAATCAGAATAAACTTAGCCAAGAGTAGAAACGCTGGTAAAAGAAGAATTCCTGTCAGAAAGACCAGAAATCTGAGCAGAGCTTGATTCCCATCACACGACGTGCGGTAGAAAACCTGACAGACTGGAGCCTCTGTGGTGAAGGTTCTAAAGGGTGCTATCCCCTGATTGGCTGAACTTTGGGTCATTACTAATAAACTATTAAAGTGAATGTATTTTGCATTAACTTCAATGTAAATATTTGATTTACTGCTTTCTATGATACCGTGGGACTCCCACTTCGTTGACGGAAAATGAATTAAGCATGTGAATCTATGAAATATCCAATAATGGAGAATAGCAGGGGGTAGCCCCTTTGGATCTGCAGGGCGCATTTGTCGAAGGTTATTGCTCACCACCCATAGAGAAAATGAGTGAACCTGCCTCCCAGAGGGTGGTCATGTGTAGAGAAGAGGAAACTAAAGTGGCTTGGAGGCTGCAGTCGCTGGGGGGTGGGGGGTGGGGGGGATGGATGGAGGGGTGGGCCAGGACATTGCCAGCTAGATCCCCTTCAATGACCTCAAAAGAACTGGTTGGCCTTGATGTTGCCTGAAGGTAAAGCCCCTAGTGATCCCTGAAAAGTGACAAAATTGATGTGGATACTGCCTTTCTGGTGCAGATAGGCACAGTGAGTGTGCAGCTGCTTTGTTTTCTATAAAGAGCTCGATGGTGGGGTCAGCCTTCTTGCCAAAGAGGTGAGAACCATCAAAAGGCATATCCATGATTGACACCTGGACCTCAACTGAAAAGCCAGTGGATCTTATCTACACTTCGCGCTGGAGAACCACACCAGTACTGACCTCTCTTCCCAAGCAGTCAGTGGTGTCTAAATCCTGACCATCATCCCCTTTGGTATCGCTTTGTTCGCCCTAAGTTGGCAGGGTATGCCCAGACGTGGGTCCCTTGCTCACTTTGCCACTGGATTCAAGATAGCCTGGCTGATGAGGGTTATGAACCCGAAACCGGTCCCAGGATGCTTGTTTCCGGTCCAGGGAAGACATGGTTTGGCAGTTCGGGCTGGACTGTTCTCATGAGGCACAGGGTCAGACTGATTTGCATATGGCCATGTCTGAACTGGGGTGGTGGAGTGAGCTAAAGAATGATGATGGATTAAACCCAGATCAGTTGATTGGGGGTGAGTGTTTGATTTGCTCTAACGCTCCGTCCATCATCCCCTTTGGTATCAGATGACATACTAGGCTGCATCCTGGCAATCCTGAATGGTCTGTGCTAAACTGGTCCAGAACTCCTCAGGGACTGTCAGCAGAATTTCAGCCACGGAGTCCTATAATGCATTTGAGTAGCTTTCCTGCAGTCAGCTGGTGTTGACGAACCAAAGGGCAAGGCTGGAGGATGAAAACATCCTCTTCCCAAATGCCTCCATCCTCTTCGAATCACTATCTGGTGGGGTAATACAGAAGAAATTATAGCTGACTCAGTTGCTGGTGGCCTGTACCACCAGACTCTATGGAGTAGAATGCTGCGTAAGAAAGCCAGGGTCAAGAGGAGCTGTCCTATGGTGATGTGCCACATGTCTGTTTACTAGTGGGCATGAACAAAGTTTTACCCTAGTGCCTTTGACAGGATCATTAAGTGCTTCAGTAAATGGCAGAAGAGGTTCTGAGTTAGATTGTCTGGGTTGTAGGACCTTCTTGAGGATGTTAGTCTTTACTTATGGAAGGCTGCTGCAAATCTAAGACTTCCGCCTCACTTTTAAGTGACCAATGCGAAGGACACCAATTCTTCTGTAGAAGGCCTGGGGGGACCCCAGCCTGTGTCAGGGGAAGTATCAAGCCCACTGGCCTCTTCTAGGTCCATACAGAAATTGTGTTCATCGTATTGTGAAGAAAAATCATCCCCCACTCACCAAACGCAGGTTGGCTCTGACAGAATCCCACCCGAAGAGCTGTTGAACTACTGAAAGACTGTCTCTTGGTAAAGGTATTGTCTTGTCTGAGTCAGAAGGACTGGGGGTAGGCCACATGAGAACTGAACTCAAGACACGACTCTGGCCGAGGTTGAGATGCGTTTGCTAGGGAGTCGGACAGAACAATGGAGTTGACTTCCTCTGTGCCCACGATGATGTGCCAGGAATCGGCATGGCTGAGGGTTGATGGCAGAGGGTGGAATCTGCTCTGCAGTCAGAGCTGAACTCGTAACGGATTCAAAACACAGGCAGCAATGAGAATGGAACCACCGGTGGTAACGGAGCTGGAAACATCGACAAATAATTGGGGCACTAAGGCGCTCCAGAGGGAACTGGTAGGTGCTGAGGATGAGAAGCATGGCTTCTTTAAAAAGCCTTCATAAGTTGTGGCGTCACCGACTGACCACAGAAACTCGGGGTGCAGCGGACTAGTCTATCGGCTCCTCGATAGTAGACTGGAAGTGAAACTGCAAGGCACCTTGACTTCCCCCTGACTTCTCAGGAGAGTGGAGAGGCCGGAACGAGTCCTGCTTACATTTCCTATGTTTCTTCTTCGATTCAGACTCACACGAAGACTGGGACTGGCATCGAAAATGGGAACTGGCCAGAGTCCTTTACTTCGAGCAGGACAATTTTTATGTGATTTTTAGCAATCCTCAGTGACATACTGCTTGGCTTCTTGGTCCTAGATAGTCTTTGGATTTATCAGGGCACACGCCACACACGACTGGGAGTCATTGCATGACCCAAGGAACCAGAGGCACACTTTGTGGGGATATGTCATGGATACTTGCTTGCAACAATCCCTACAAGGTTTATAGCCTGTGGTTTTAGGAGCGGACATTCCCATGGCATACTGGAAAGGGGTTTGAGTAGAAAAAAGCTAGTGTCAACTGATGAGAAAAAAAAGGAGTAGCTTGCTCCAGATCCGTGCACCAAAGCAGAGAAAAAAGTGAACTGACATCAGGGTGCCTGGGTGGCACTTATATAGTGTTCCAGTCATCGCTTCTGAGGCAAAACTGAGTTAAAGCAGAGCTGCACGATGACACCTATCGGCACGTAAGGGCTATGCTGAAAAATCTTTTGGATCCAGTCTGGCACTTGGGGGTATTCTTAAAGGTGAGGAATCTGCAATTAGAAGTATCCTCCATAATCCTGTGTGTATATATACACCCTAGCCAGGTTCTTTCCAATAAGGTAACCCAGGGAAGAGCAGGATGTTCATAATGGGAAAATGAACTAAGACCCTTATTATGAGGGACTTGGAATTCCCTGTGGTGAAGGTGAAACCTATTATCGGCTTCATCAGAATCACACGTGGTATTACGGTAATCAATATGTCCAGTAATCCTGCATGTGCTACTGGGAATAAATCCTCCAGATCATACCTGGATGACTTTATTATGGTAGAAAACCAGAAATTATGGATTCGCACGTAAGAATCGGCGTAAACATTAAGATTTTTACACCACTCATTGGGCTAAATGGCATCAACCTGTGGCCATGGGTTTGGTATCTGCGATAGCCTGGATATCAGTAATAACCGGTGCAGTACTACCGGTAAGTCGAAGTCCTGGGATAATGACTACGGGTCTAGGTAGAGGAATCTTAGAGAGGCATCTCAGTACTGTAAGTGTTGGCGAAGAATGCAAGTATTTGAAATGGTGGAGGAGAGCTGGAGTAATGGATAGTGGCTCCATTATACATGGGATTATTGTATGCTGGATAAAAGAATTTGCACTGGGACTGTATGAGGTACCTGGTACAGTAATGGTGAAGGATTATTCAGTGGGGCATGGCAGAAAATACTTTGTCTTTTTTTGTTTTGGAAAGGACTAAATTGCTGGGGGTGGGGTTGGGGTGGGAAGGTAAGAAGAGGGTATTTAAGTAGCAAGAAGCTTTTTGAAGCCAGACACAAAGCTGCAGAGAAAATCAGAGTATACCTCTAATTCCAGTCCCAAATGTCACATTGATTATGACATTTAGGGGAGTTCTAACTTTTGGAGACAGCAGTTCTTACCTGCAGTAATTCGAGGTCTGATGAGTCCTCTTGCCCAGGCACCATTTCTGTCAACATTTCAGACATGACTTTGGTGTTTCCACGAACAACATCCAGCTCACTGCGCAGCCTGGCAAGCTATGGACAAGTAACCAAAAGAAAATCATTAACGTTATCTTCGGAGTTTGGCAATATTAAAGGCTTTTCATTCAGCATATTACCATTTTAAGTTAAGAACAATTAAGGCTTGTATCTTTTTGTGATATTTTCTCATTCTGATTTAATAACTGGGAAGTCATAATACTGAGAATGTAAGATTGAAAATATGATCAAAGACTATACGAAGCAATACCGCGCAAGTTTTATACCCTACAGAATCTCTGTTTAGGTACCTTAGGAGCTAAAAGATCTGTAGTCCCTGGAAAAAAAGTAAATGACACAATACCACAAAATATCCTTTATTCTTTCCGTTTTATCTGTCATGAACTCCACTCATGAGCAATTACTTTGCTACTACCGGACCTCTGGTGATTTAACCCAGCTTACGCAGAGTTTTCTAGGGCACTTAGTCACTCTGTCATACCTTCCAACTCATTGTTATTCACAGTATATACGTCCGTCTGTAAGAAAACTGTCACAAGGTACGGCAGTCCAATTTGTTGAATGGAAGCAACCCATAACTAACTTTCAGAACACAGTAGGTACTGAGAGATTTTAAAGTCCAAGACTAGAAACATTGCGTTCTTATGTGATGGAGCAATCCTGCCCTCTTAAGAAGGGTTTCCATTTCGTCCCTTGGTCTTGTCCAAGTATGCACAAAATATAGACATTAATATTTTTACCTCAAGAGCATTTTTCAGAGCCTACCACACTAAATGAGAGAAAATGCTTGATATTCTGAAAATACATCAAACTCCTCAGAAACATTCAATTCACTCCAATAGTGTAGTGATGGGGTGAAATTATTTAGTAAAGCTTCAAAATAAACTTGATCCAAGCAATTAGAAACACCGGCCACTTGAGAGGGTAATGTATTTTTTTTGCATGTGCCACAGTGAATTTTTATTATGAAAAGTCATCTGTCTGCTGCCTCATGGCTAGGTTAGTGTTATACAAATACCTGTACATACCAAAATAACAAAACATTTTTTTGACAAAATTATCCTGGAAGCTTATAAACTCCTTTCGTTAAAGGATTTCTTTCTTTTGCTGGCTGCTTGGGAGTAAGTACATAATTTACCAGCTTACTAGAAAGAAGTGTAATAAAGAGGACCTTAGCAAAGTAAGCCATATGTAAAGGCCATTAATCTACAGTGCAGATGGAGAACTTGCAAGCATTTTCTCATTTTATAATCCACTATAACAGGTTTTCAGGAACGTTAAAGGGAAAAAGCAGTCACAGGATTCTCAGCCTCTTCAATAACATCAAAGAGACTGACATAGCAGCTGGATTTCCATTCACCCTTTTTCATTTAAGGGAGCCAAGTTGACCATGAAACCCTTATTGTGGACTGCACAACAATGAGGAATGGCAAGAGCATTCGGAAGTGGAAAGACTGTGGGAGGCAGAATCAATGAGCTTCACACTAACCCTCAACAAGGCTCGGCGTCTAGTAGCAGTGGGTGGGTCAACCTTGATCAATTCAGGACCACCTTGTGTGAAGTAAAATAAACACAGTCACCACCCATGTAGTACTTCCTAACAAATGCAAACTCGCTTAATGGACTTCCTGGAACAGGTCTGAAAAAAGCATCACAGCTAAAGCAAGCAAATGATAAAAGGTGGCCACCTGGATTGATACAGGTAGAAAGGCAAGGTCATTTTCGAAGGGTTTGTGCAAGTTTTCCAAGCAGATGTTGGAAATAACCAAATAAATGGTTTCATGTCTCATTAGATTACAGTCCCTCCTTTGTATCCCAGGGGAATCATTTCTTAAGAAATCTTTACACTGGCCATGAGGAGACTGCGCAATTCTTTAACAACAAATACAGATCAACATTTTCTTGGTCTTATTTTAAAAAGACGCATTTGCAATATAAAAATAAAATCCTATATTTGAAGGTACAATTCACAGAAAGATAATTTAACAACTTGGTTCCGAATTAGGGTAAAGCAGGGCTTCATATTAGCTGAGTATACATTTAGGAAATGTGGATTCTATATTTTTCCTTACCTTGACCTAGTAGATGATACAGAAAAAAATGTTTAACTTCACTGATTGGTCTTCAAAATAAAATGCACTACTGGGAGGGGGTGCCATTACTAACTCCTGTTGCCATTCAGAGGAATACCCCCTCCTGCAAAGGCAAGACTTAAATCGACTCATTACCCCACAATCATTACAGCGAATAATTCTGTACTCCAAGCCTTGATGAGAGCATCTTATTTTTATATACTTTTTCTTTTTAATCAGTGCAGACCTAGGGCATGTGGAATGATTAACATAGCAGGAGGATGCATAGCCAAAATGTCTGGATATAGAGACAGCAGGGGTGTGGGATTCCTATAGCACGACGCCCAGGACATATTGGTTGGGGTCAAGGACAAGAAGTTTTCATGGTTATTTTGTCCTTGGGACAGTTGGCCCAATCTCGTGCACCACAAACCCTTTGGCTGCCAGGTTACACTACCACATTATGGATCAAGGAAGGGCATTGTCTGCAGTTAAGGTAATATTTGTGTCCATATGTTGGCAAAAGCAAAAATATTTTTGGTCTCAAAAACCACACATTGCCACAGTAGTTCCTGTCACTGAGCAAAACTACTTTGTGTGCCAATATGCTCCTTGTGAAAGAGCAGAATGCTGTCACTCACAGTGAAGCCACCGGGTAGACAGAAAGATAGAATTTTAATAAAAACAAAAAGCCAGACCTAAATAGGGGCCCAATTCTTAATGAAAGTCACAAACGTGCACCCATGGTATATATCCTTGCAGTAGTTCAGATTTACGGTTTTCATGAATTCACAAGCATATACAGAAGTAGGTCAGGAAATCGTACTCCTAGAAAATATTTGTGAACTGCATTTTAGCACCCGCAAATAATCATGTGTACATTTCCTCATGTGATAATCTGTTGCGCAGTAATAAGTTCATTTTCCTGCCAACTGTTTTTTCCCCCAACCCTGGAAGTTGTTTTACTTCTGCCCGTCAGGAGTAAATTTCTAACCTCTCTCTATATGAGAAAATATTAGATGTGGGCTGATGAAAACCCATAAAACATGCAAGTTAGTAGGTTTGCACAGACTTAAAATGGCGTTCTGACCAAGGGGGAACTATTGCTTACCGCTACCTACAGCCCCAGTATATAGTTCAGTGGAAAGGTGGCAAAATAAAGGAATTGCTAGTATTCAAATCCTACTATGGTATGAGCTCTGGCATAATCAGAGAGGCTATTATCAGAGCTCTTATATAATGAATGCTCCCATAATTTATCACCGCACTACATGGCACCAAACGGACAAGTGGATTTTGTTACAGGACAAGTAGTCTTATGAAGCAACCTACTCCATGGACAAGTAGACCTTTTATTAAATTCCACACCCCTGCAGACAGGCAGGTACTCGTATAAAGAGAATTCACTACAGTCAATACATATGTACAAATAGAGAAGAATAGACCATCAAAATGGGGTGAGACGAGCAAGGAAAGGGGTAACGTTTATGATGGAAGAAAACTGTGAAGAGGTGGGTTTTGAGACCTTTCCTGAATTTGCCGCTCAAGGAACACGTCTGAGGGTAAAGGGGGATCATTGGACAGTCGCCATCCATATGAAGAGAAAGTCCTGTTGGGTTAGCACGTGCATTCTTTGCAAACCTTTTCAGGGATGTGCTCCTTGCACTACATTTGCTTCCAAGCCCTCTGAGTTCAGAGGCAACATAGTCAGTTTTACTTCAGTGGAGTGCCTAATGGATCATACAATGAGCACGGACCATAACAACAATCACATTGCAAACCCCAATGAGTAATCACTATAAGAACAAGCATTTACAATGCAATAGGTCTCGCATTACTGAAAGTTTGAGCTATTGGCGTTGCATTATTATTTGTAGTGGCAATAGCTCAAACTTTTGGTAATGCGAGACCTATTGCATCTCAAATGCTTGTTCATAGTCGTGCAACTCGCAAACAACAGCAGTACAACAGAGCTGCTTAGACAGTGTGTTGCCTTTCGATGGCCGTTCATGATATTTGCTTATTTTTTCAAAATATCCCTTTCATCTGAAAAGTTGACTCTAACATGTTTTTGTTAAAAAGTGAAAAGGAGGTTTTGAGAAACAAGCACGGTAAAATAAAACAGCTATAGACTGGTCATAATAGACATGCACTTCTCAGAATTACTGCATTGTTATAGACAACATCAAACATGCATTGATAAAGCCAATAGTTTGGTCTTTAAATAGTGAAAGCAGTTCCGTGTTCACACACCCATATGAACGCAATGTAGAGATAGGTGGAGAAGTGGGTAGGCAGGAAGAGGGATAAGAGTGTAGTTCTAAACAAGCATTGGCAAAGCCGAGTTGCTGTGCAACATGACAAACTTAAAGTAAAAAAAAGGCGCTGTGACTCAGCCAGCGTTAACCGCGTCATATTGTTTTTTTTTTTTTACTTTAGGCCAAGTTGCACAGTAGCACTTGCTGCTGTGTTATATGGCTTAAAGTAAAGGGGGAAAAGAACTATGACGTGACTAACACTGCCCGCATCATAGCATTTTTTTTAGCTAGGTTGCACACAATATGTTAAAAAAAAAGTGCGAGGGGTCAAGCCACAAGTGGGAGGTGCCGGGAGGAGGGATGGAGCAGCAACAACGGACATGGGAAGGGGGAAAAGCAACACGAGGGATGCGCGGGGAAATACCATCATGCAAAGCGCTGCTGGCTAAAGGTGTGACATGACGTCATATGGGATCTATGATTCACCGCCAGGCTCACTGGGGGCTGTCTCCAAAAAGAAGGGAGAGCTGGGGTGGGTTAGTCAGGCTGACCCCTCAAAGAAGATTATCGCTGGAGCTGGAGTCACTCACACTCCACACCACCCTTCAATGCGGGTGCCTCTGAAAAGCCAGTAGGGCTGGGGCAGAGTCAGTCACTGTTGGGTACTTCCTTACACGACAGCGGTTCTTCCACTGCCTCTCAGAGGGTCCCTAGCAGGAGTCACTTTTACTTGCCCACTGTAGGTTAGATGCAGCCTGCACAAGGGCCAGACTCAATCTCTGCAGCTGTGCAAGAACACATGTTCAGTCATCGGGATCTCAGCAGCACAGACACACCCAAACAGCAAGGAGAGCACAGAGTGGAATATTTCGTCCCGGGCAGAGGCAGCAATTAACTGAGCCAGAAACAGTAGTAGGTGCCATGCCCAGGGTGGGTTCCGAGCCGTCCAGGGAGGTCCTAGCCCAGGCCCCGGCCTGCAGGTCCTGGGGCTTCTCGACACGGAAGGGGGACACGTGGCAGCAGGCTTAGGAGAAACCGGGGGCTCCCTGGTTCAGCATTTGAGGCGACAACTTACCAAGAAATGAGGGGTGATAAAGGCTAAAGGAAAACACAGCACAAGAGATGAGAACAGAAATGTGTAATGCAACTGGTGCTCATGTAAAGCGCTCCAATATCTTCGTGCTAAGTTCCCACTAGATAAAACTGCACAAAAAAAACACAAGCAGCCATAAGGGCTTTGGGTGCATGAACAGGCACCTTCTGGCGTTTGATCATTGCTGCATTTATTTCTAGTAGACAGTCACGTGTTAAACTGCCCAGTGGGGGAGAGGGCAAAGATTGTGTTTCAAATGCAGATGTAAGCGTCCTCGTCTAATGGGCTGTATTAACACAGCTCTAGAAACAGAGGGAGAGAGAAATAGTCTACATAGGGACATGGTAGTGATGTACATATTACGCGTAGGTTCCTTCTTTTGTATAACTGTTGGTATGATGCGAGACCCGTTGTAACGATGAGCAGAGCAGCTGCCAGCCCCAGCACCGCGTGGAATCGGGTCACTCTGTTCAGCGCGTTTCTCACACCGCCAGGCCTCTCATGAACATCTACAAAAGAAACCAATGTCCTTCTAGCTGATGCAGAGCAAAGATTTGAGATGTCCAGCCATTCTAGGTGTTGCTTGAACAGGGCTTTAAGGCTGTCTGACTGTTAAAGACTCAACAATGTAAGGGCCTTCGCCCGTAGACACACGCACGCACACAAGCTTGCCTTGATGGTATCTGAAGCGCGCAGACCGGTAGGACATGAATTCGGACGCTTTCAGAGTGCTGTACCATCCGTGTGTGTTGTGCTGGATGGGACGCACATTCTGAACCCCTCCTCCCCCGCGTCTTTTCTTCTACTCTTTGATTCAACGCTATTGAGGTCTTCGGGCGAAACTCTCTGGTGCCCTTTAATTGGACACGTTCGGCGCCAGCAAACCCACAACAGTAAAGTATAATATGCGAGTATGAAAGTGACGAGTCACACATTCAAACTTAAATGGCCACGCCCTGAAAAGCTACTTCATGTCAACGCCGGCCTTCGATCTTGATCTCGGTCCTGAAACGAGGATCTGCCTGAAGTCTCCAAGGGGCGCTAAAAGCCCTACCGGCAAGGTCTCCTTAAACAAAACCAGGTTTTTCCTCCACCTACTCAAGTCTCCTTGCGCTGCTGGAAGAAGTGAACACACGCCCTAACACAGGTCCAACTCATTCCGCAGAAAAGATGACTAATAAGGCCTCAACTTCCCGCGCACACAGGCTCAGTGTGCAGACGAGCTCACGGGCACTTTCTGAGGCCTGCCACTCTCCCCTGCCAAGAAATACAACTGAGTAAAAAACACAAGCCGGCATTGAGGAAGAGTCGGAACAGAAGAACGGCGCCAACGTTAACATGCTTTATGCACAAGTACACACACGGGAAGGTACAAAACAGGAAGGAACAAACCTGTGCCCAGCTGCAACAAGCACGGAATCGAAACCTGTGGAGCGCGCGCACCACAGAGGAGCCGAACGCGGGAATCGAAACCAGTGGTGCGCGCGCACCACAGAGGAGCGGGGGGGCGAGGGAGCCTGTCGTCTGTGCCGCGCGCTGATGCGCGTCCTAGACACGGACGGGAATGGGCGAAGCAAAGGTGAACATGCGCCCGCCTTTGCCCAATTGCGCGCGTTTAAAAAAAAAAAAAGCACGCTACAGCCAATGCCAGCCTGCGAAGGCAAAACCACACGCACGAGCGTGTGGTTAGCTTTCTGAAGCCCATACAAGAGGTCTCGCGCTGCGCAAGCAGTGCTGCGCACTGCAACACTAGGCGCGAGACCTAAAAATGAACTCTTAGTAAGCCTACAATGTAATATTTAACTGATATTTAAGCACATGTTGCTTTAATTGTTTCATAATTAATGTTTTGGAAAAGTGCACAAAAAATACAATTTTTAAGTAAAAAAAACTTTTATTGTGCCAATTAATAGCTCACGGTTACATGAAATACGATGTTATAAAATAAATATGTTAAAAGTAGGTGGTCCGAATACTTTTTAGGACCAGAGAAGGCGGAATGCTTTGGACCCTGAGTAGTCGGTTTTGACTCCCCTATTCCACTGGGGTGTCGAGTCTTTTCGTGGTAGCGTTCAGGATTTTTGTATAATTGCTAAACCGGGCAAGATCCTTCGATCTGTTAGTGCTTAGACAACAGTTAAAGAACATTGGCCTCAGTTAAGTGTGGCATGCTTTTAAAAATGCTGAACAGCAACATAATAGGTGAAGCATTGATTCTCTGTTATAATCGCAAAACTTGCTACGCTGTCGATTGTCTGGTTTGCCCAATTTGCCTTGTTTCTTGAAACGGCAGGGAAATTAATCTGGCACATAATATTGAGAGTCTTGCCATTCTGCTTGGGGACTCTATGAGATATGGCTGAATCTCTGCATTTAGCAATTAAATGTGTATAAGGGGCATCCCATATTTTCTCTATTACAGCTTAACGAGAAATGACCCTGACTTGTTTTTTTCAGAATAGGCTTGATAGACAGAAAAGTGGTGGGCGATGCAGATACTCACTCTAAACTGATCATTAGGTTGTTAGCGGCTTTTGCTAGGTAAAAGTCCGAAGGATTATTCGGGGCCTTATAGATCCAGGAGGGCTTTCCTTAAAGTTCCTGAGTCTGCAGTGATGAGTGAGTGGTAATATTTAATGTGTGATGCTTTGCACTCCAGTTCTTGTTTGGAAAGGCCGAACTCCAGGCGTAACAGTGACTACCTTGTGTATTTTGGTAGGTTGAAGATTCGGCTGTAGGCAGCACACTGTACTTTGTCTAGTGATGTCACCAGTTTCCCGGGGTAAACTTGGGGGCCATAGGAAGCGGTATGCAGTAATTTTGTTTGCGAATACATTTAACCGTTGCATACATTATCAGCCTTTCTACTAATCTCTGAAGGCCTATCTGCAACAATGAAGTGATGCTGGGAAAGCCAGCCACCAGATACTCGAGACTGATAACTGTAATTACTTATACAAATGGATGACAGAGTAGTAATTTGAACAAAACCAAGAAGCGAGAAACAATAGTATTCAACTGCTGCAATAGCTCAACTGGTTCTCTTATGTTCGTAAAGCAGGCTCCATTAGCCGATGCAGTCAAGTGAGCCGCCATCGTTTGCTGGTTTGGGGGGTGGGGGGAGTTGGTGGCACCTCAGCCTTGGAACACCAGTGATGAAGTGAGCCTAAGTGACCTTTTATGGGACCTTCAACCAGTTTCGCTAGGGGCTCCTGGTAGTCCTTTGTAGTCTGTTATCCTTGAATGCACTCTTAAGGACACTGTAGGGAAACAGACTTCTTTTTGCAGGTTCACCCCCACTTGCTGCCCCCATTTTGACTAATGGGTACTGGTGTAATGACTCTGAAATATCCTGAGCCCCGCTAATCAGGATTCAGTGCATGTGTTCTGACCCTTAAAATGGTGTATAGTTGATTGACTCATACCCAATTGGCATAGCCTAACTTAGTCCCTGGTATATGGCACCAGGAGTACTGAAGGCCTGTAAGTTGGAGAGTCCGTTCAGGGACTGCAGCACTTATTGGGCCACTCTGAGTGGGATAAGGTAAAACATTGCTCCCAGTCTGCCACTACAGACTAGAAGGGCAGTTTTAAGAGTGCTAACTCGACTTTGCCATTTAATTTAATTGGAAATCCCAGTCCTTCCTTTTTAATATATATGTCGCCTCCAAGGTAGGCCTATCCAGCACTAAGGCAGAGTGCTGTACATTAAAAGGTAGAACATGCACTTTTACATGTTCCAGAAGTAAAAACCCCAAATTGTTGTTTGGACTGTGAAAACGCTAGTAGCCCCACTAGCAAGTACAGAGTTACAGGCTAACATCTCAGCCCTGCTAACTTCTGAATGGGACTACTAAAAGTGATACTGTAAGGTATCAAGAGAGTCAGTGCGTTAAATACAATGTAATGGCTAAATCAAAATTAATGTCACTGGTGGGCAAAATGCACCTTCATAAATTTGGATGATTCCAGTGCCCGGTAACAGTTGCACATAAAGACTGGCCTCACAGACAGCCTCATGCCCTTCTGGAGAGACGTGTGAATGACTCCCAGGAAAGGACACAATAGGGGCCTGCGGTTGCAAGAGCTGTTACCTCTCCCTGGTGGGAAGCCACACAGGTGTTCGCCCAAAAGGTGCTTTAAAGAACATGCCTTTGAAAGACAAATGGGCAACACTTGGGAGAGGGGCTGCTATATTGTTTAGGCAGAAAGGCCAGCAATGGGAACAGAGAGGGTAAATCAGTTGTCAAACAGGTTTTGCAGGGGCGTGCAGCCACACCTTTGGGTTGGGCTAGAGAGCTCTACACGCTGAGTGAGGGGTTCTGCCATCTTGAGAGTGGGCAGAATAGAGACGTCTGGGATAGCTAGATGCTACACTTCACAGGAAGTAGTCATAAGAAGAGAGGGAACCTGGTAGTACATTGGCTAGTGACTGGGACCTCTCCTGAGGGCATTTTCCGGGCATAAGCCACCCACAACTCAGATCTCGACTGGACTGGAGAAGAGGACCGGCGTGGACTGCCACCTGCTGAACCTGGTTGCTAGCAAAGGAGAAGGGACTGTGCCTGCAGAGTACTGCTTATGAAGAAGTCAACTCCTGAGCCCAGCTGAAGCAAGACTACAAGGGCAAATTGGCTGACCGCAGCACAAGGCCATAATAGCTGAAGAACCCTGCTGAGGCGAGTTGGTAATCTAGATCTTTGAATTGCCGCTCCTTGCCAGCGCACAGCACAAGGGACCATGACGCACCCTCAAAGTTGCCCCAGAGTCTGCTAAACCCTGTAGAATTGTCAAAGTGCAGCTAGGTCACCCAGAAGGATAATGTTACTTACCCAGTAAGCATCTGTTCTTGGCATGTAGAGCTGTAGATTCACATGCTTTGCATACTCCTGCCATCTAGTGTTGGGTCCGGATGTTTGCAAGTTGTTTTTCTAAGAAGTCTTTCCAGTCACGAGGTAGGTGACTCCTCCTTTCGGTGATAGTGCGCATGGGCATCGACTCCATTGTTAGATAGTTTTTTTCCACCATCGGGTTCGGACGTGTATTGCTGCGCTCCAGTTCGAAACCGTTCTTCGGGTTCCCCTTGGTGCGCAATCCACTCTACCCCCGTCGGTATTGTTTCGAACGCGTATCCCACTTCTCCACGTATCGCTCTCTGCAGTGTTGGAACCCACAAAGTTTATCCAAAGGGCGGCCCTTCATCGACCCTGTTCCACAGACAGTGCTAACAGCAGACGCATCGCTCACTGGTTGGGGTGCTCACCTACACAATCACACAATCCAAGGGTTGTGCAGTCTAAAGTACAAGAGTCTCCATATAAATCACCTAGAGCTACTAGCAGTGTTTCTTGCGCTCAGAGCTTTTCAAATTCACCTCATAGGCAAATCTCTCCTAGTCCGCACAGACATGACAGCTATGTACGATATACAGAAACAGGGGGGACACACTCTCTCCAACTGTCACGCCTAGCACAAGCAAGCCATTTGGAAATGGGCTATACACCACAAGATTTATCTCCTAGCAGAACATCTTCCAGGAGTAAACAATCAGATTGCAGACCTTCTCAGCAGACAGAGACAGCAAATCCAAGAGTGGGAACTTCATCCCCAGATTCTCCTCACCTACTTTTAAGAATGGGGATTTCCTCACATAGACCTGTTCGCCACAGCTCAAAATGCAAAATGCCCAAGCTTCGCCTCCAGGTTCCCACACCCGCTCTCCAAAGGCAATGCCCTATGGATGAACTGGTCAGGGTGACCCCTCCTTTCGGTGATAGTGCGCATGGGCATCGACTCCATTGTTAAATTGTTTTCCCGCAGAGGGTGAGAATGGAGTTAATAAAGGTAGAATAGAGATGTCCATGCGTATGTATGTAAAGTAAGAAAACTGCAACAGGTATAAGTACCCGGGGAGGTGGGTGGGTGCATGTGAATCTACAGCTCTACATGCCAAGAACAGATGCTTACTGGGTAAGTAACATTATCCGTTCGAGGCATGTGAGCTGTAGATCACATGCTTTGCATAGACTATACAGCAGTAAACTCCCAAAGCGGTGGCTAACCTGTAGCTGTTGCTTGAAAAAGTGTTTGAAGTACTGCCTGGCCTACATTAGCTTGTTGCCTCGCTAACACATCTACACAATAGTGCCTGGTGAATGTGTGCGGTGTAGACCATGTTGCTGCCTTACAGATGTCAGCTAGGGGAATATTCCCTAAGAAAGCCATAGTAGCCCCTATGTTGCGGGTGGAATGCGCTCTAGGGGGTATTGTCAAGGTTCTTCTCGCTTTCACATAACATGTTTGGATACATTTCACTATCCATCTTGAAATACCTGATTTAGAAATGGGATTGCCTTTGTGTGGTGGCGAAAAAGCAACAAAGAGCTGTTTTGTCTTATGAAAATCTTTTGTTCTTTCTACATAATATAGAAGAGCTCTTCGAACATCTAGCATGTGTAGAACTAGTTCTGCTACAGAATCAGGTTGAGGAAAGCACACGGGTAACTCGACTGACTGATTGATGTGAAAAGCAGAAACCACTTTGGGAAGAAATGTGGGATTGGTTCGAAGAACCACTTTGTCTTTGTGAAATTGAAAGAAAGGCTCTTGTATAGTTAGTGCCCGGAGTTCACCAACTCACCTTAAGGAAGTGATTGCAATGAGAAAAGCAACCTTCCATGAGAGAAATTGTAGTTGACACTTGTGCATTGGTTCAAAAGGTGGACCCATTAACCTCGTAAGGACTATGTTCAAGTTCCATACTGGTGCAGGTGGAGCTCTTGGTGGTATTACTCTTTTTAGTCCTTCCATAAAGGCTTTAATCACTGGTACTCTGAATAGAGATAAGTGTTGTCTGTTTTGTAAGTATGCAGTTACTGCTGTAAAATGCAATCAAATGGATGTGTAGGCTAATCCAGATTGTTGTAAGTGTAAGAGATAACAGATGATGTTTTACACTGAAGCATCAAGGGGATTGATATTGTTACAGTATATAACAAATCGTTTCCACTTTGCTGCATAACATGCCCTAGTAGTAGGTTTCCCAGCCTCCTTCAGAATATTCATACAGTCTGCTGGTAATTGTAAATAGCCAAACTCTATGACTTCAGGAGCCAAATTGCTAGGTTGAGTTCCTTGGGATTTGGATGTCTGATTTCTCCATTGCTCTTAGTTAGGAGACAGGAGTTGAGATGTAGCTTTTGGTGTGGAATTACTGAGAGCTCTGGCAGGGTGGTGAACCAAGGTTGACGTGCCCATGTGGGAGCTATGAGAATGAGTTTGAGGGATGATTGTCTGAGCTTCCGAACTACCAGCGGAATGAGTGGGAGAGGCGGAAAAGCGTAGGCAAATATCCCTGACCAGTTCATCCATAGGGCATTGCCTTTGGAGAGCGGGTGTGGGAACCTGGAGGCGAAGCTTGGGCATTTTGTGTTTTGAGCTGTGATGAACAGGTCTATGTGAGGAAATCCCTATTCCTGAAAGTAGGGAAGAATCTGGGGATGAAGTTCCCACTCGTGGATTTGCTGTCTCTGCTGAGAAGGTCTGCAATTTGATTGTTTACTCATTGAAGATGTTCTGCTAGGAGATACATTTTGTGAAGTATGGCCCATTTCCAAATGGCTTGTGCTAGGCGTGACAGTTGGAGAGCGTGCCCCCCCCCCCTGTTTTTGTATATAGTACATAGTTGTCATGTTGTCTGTGCGGACTAAGACAGTTTTACCTATTAGGCGAGTTTGAAAGGCTTTGAGCGCTAGAAACACTGCTAGTAGCTCTAGGTGATTTATATGGAGGCTCTTGTACTTTAGAGTCCTTAATACTTGGATTGTGTGACTTTGTAGGTGAGCACCCCAACCAGTGAGCGATGCGTCTGCTGTTAGCACTGTCTGTGGAACAGGGTCGAGAAGGGGCCGTCCTTTGGATTCATTTTGTGGATTTCACCACTGCAGAGAGCGATAAGTGCAGCCATCTACCAACACTAGATCGGTCAACTGACCCTGCGACTGGTTCCACTGACTTGCTAAGCATTCTTGAAGCGGGCACATGTGAAGTCTAGCGTGGGGAACAATTAAAATGCAAGACGCCATCGTTCCTAGTAGTTGCATGAATTCTTTTGCTGGTAATGATTGGTTGGGCTGAAATTGAGCGAGAAGGGACTGAATACTGTGAATCCTGGCTATATTGGGAGAGGCTAGAGCTCTTTGAGCGTCTATGGTGGCTCCCAGATAAGTGTGTGTGTTGGAAGGCTGTAGATGAGACTTCAACACATTTACTGTAAACCCTAGTTGGTGAAGTAAGTAAATTGTGGTTTGAGTGTGTTGGAGACACATTTGGTAAATGCTGGCTTTGATGAGCCAGTCATCCAGGTATGGGAAGACATGGATGTGTTGTCTTCTCAGATGTGCTGCGACTACTGCCAGACATTTGGTAAATACCCTGAAAGCAGTGGTGACCCCAAACGGTAGTACTTTTAATTGATAATGATGACCCGCTATCATGAATCTGAGGTACTTGCGATGAGCAGGACGAATTGAAATGTGGGAATATGCATTTTTTAAAGTCTAGTGTAGACATAAAATCGCCCTGCTGTAGAAGTGGGAGCACTTGTTGAAGTGTCACCAGGTGGAAATGCTCTGAAAGTATGTAGAGGTTTGGTTCCCTGAGGTCTAGAAGAGGTCTCAAGGAGCCGTCCTTTTTGGGGATGAGAAAGTACAGGGAGTATACGCCTGTTCCTTGCTGTTGTAATGGCACAGATTCTATGGCTCCTTTGGACAGGAGAGATTGGAACTCTTGCTGAAGTAGATGTAAATGTTCTTGTGACATTTTGTGAGAACGTGGTGGAAAGTTTGGAGTGATTGTTGGTAAGCTCCAGGCAATAACCATGTTGGATACTTCCTAACACCCATTTGTCTGTGGTGATAGATTGCCAAATGGGGAGGAATTGTAGAAGACGTCCCCCGACAGGTGTTAAATGATCGGGGGGAAGAGTAGGCAAGTCACTGCTTGTTGGGGGGGGGGGGGGGGGAGATTACGTGGTGTAGAACCCCTGCCTCGACCTTTGTTGTTGGTGTTGCCTCTGTAGCCTCCTCTAAAGAAGCCTCTTGTAGAGGAAGATTGCTGCCTTTGTAGGAGGCGGCAGTATTGTCTGAGGACATGGTTTTCGACCCTCCACGGTAGAAGGAGCGACAAAAGGAGCCCCGATTAGAGGGAGATTGCAGAGCTCTCATGGACTTGGCTACTTCTGTGTCTTTTTTCATTTTTTCTAGTGACTTATCTACTTTGGGCCCGAAGAGATGTTCCTTGTCAAAAGGTGTTATGTTTCATATAGGTACCCTAATACAGGCCCGGGGAACATCATACCCCTTCACCTACATTACCTCCCCTACACTACACTGTAACGAGCCTTTTAGGATTGAACCTTTATCTAGTTCTAGTCCTGGGTACAGAAGGAGGTTGTCTCCTGAACAATAGAGTCCTATAACTCCATCAATAGACTCACACAGTATGAATGTATATTCATAAGGGTTCTTAGAAACCAGGCTGGGGCTACACCACCTTCCTCCCCACATCTACGTACACGGTTCATCCCATACGTCATCCTCAAATCCAACATTGGCTAATACAAGCAACAAGGGACAAAGGAGCCCTAGATACTTTCTGTATAAATATAGCACCTCTTGCTAGTGTTAGTCAGAGGGAACCGAGACTTCCAGGCCAACACACTGACCAGAGACGCTGAGGCACCTGCATGCAGACGCTCCAGCTGACAGTGGTCTGAACATCCCTCGCGGGGTGTCCAGCTCGGGTCCAAGAAGGGCTCCTACATTCTCACTTCAGGTAATGGGGTTCGACTAAATCCTAGAGGGATTCTTGGCTTTACACCTACTCACATGATAGGTACACTTAGGTACATCTAGATAGGCATCGTAGGAGTACGCACTCTCTTTTACCAATGCATTTTATATTCATGTATTTATTCATGCGTAATGCAAGATGGTAGAACCGTACTATCCATTTATATTCATAGTACTGCTAATCATATATCTCTGCTACTGTCTAATGGTTGTTGCAGCTCATATATTCTACACAAGAATAACAACTGTTCAATAAACCCTTATTGAAACGCCCAGGCTGTTTATTCTGTGTATCTCTGAGACGAGATAAGTGAGCACGAGTGACTGAGCGAAAAGTAGTACATTGTTTCCACCATCTTGAGGGATCAGGGTTGTCATGTTCTGAGGTTGCCAGAAACGAATCTCTCCCCGATAAGAGGAGACACTAGTGGCACTGTGAGCTAGCTAATGCAAACAGGCTAACATTCTCGGTGGGGGTGCTCAGAGTCAGTCTGCCACCAAACCCACAGTTTATGTTATCTGAACGCGCAGGTCCTGTATGGGTAATATAGGAACTACACGACATGGCGCCACCAACGATGGTTGGGCTCTTATTTAACAGTAGAATCTGAGTAGTTCAGTCGTGCTGTTCTCAGAGATCCCTACTCACAAAACACCAGAGACGTCTCGAGTGGGTGGGCACAAACTCCGCCACAGCTCAGTAGGCGAGAAATCCTATTTATTGGCTGTTGGTTAATCAAGCTTGAAGGACATTTTGTTCCTAAAATTGTGCATAAAACCTCATCATAGTTTCCTTGGAAAGTTAGTTTGTGTTCTGTACACAATGACTAACCAGGTCTTAGACCCAGTGCAAATGCCACTGCCCCTCTCAGACGAGGAAGAAGATGCGAATGCAATACAAATTGCACAAAAATTCAGACGTACTATCACCTTGAAACTATTAGAATATGGTTTAGCACCTAGGGGTGGCTTAGTAGCGTTCGTGATTGAGGCACACGAATCAAACAAAACAGAGATATTTTATTCGTGGGTTACATTCCCAGCAGCAAATGCAATAACACAGCATTTCACTACTATATAGAAGGAGATGCACCACGGGAACATGGTCCTTGTGAGGACACAGAAGTTCCACTTACCAGGAACACCTATACTGGTTTAAAGGCGCCCTACCCCATATAAGACACAGAGTAAGATTAGGTCTGCTCGGAGGAGAGGGTGCAACATGGCCAATATTAGCGGCCTACACACCACATCCTGACATTGACACAATGCCGCAGCCAGACTTACTCTTACAACACAAGGATTTAATTAAAATCTACAGAAACCTGACGCAATACGTCATAAGGACTTTCACAGTCCAACCAACATCAGTTGCAACAAATGGAACTCAAATTCAGGGTACAGCAACTAAAATTACACCACAAACATTACACGCGGTAATGGGCAAAATGCCAACAAAACGTGAACAAATGCCATTCTGGATAGCTCAGAAAATAACTCAGCTGGAGGCAGTATTCCTGAATACTACCCAGTTTGAAAAACACAGAATGCTAACAATCTGCTTGCTCATGGGGATAACATCACAAGTAGAGGACTCTTGGGGTACAGTCTTTGCTGCCATATATACCAGAACACATGGTATTCCTTCATTAGCAGTAGTACCAGACGTATTGAGACAAATACAAAATGAGTACGGAGCAGAACCTGCCCTGAACTTAGGGATCAGCCATAATACTAGCTAATATTAAAGGGGAAGCAGCTTCAGTGACAATCCGCCAACGCCTAAGGGAGTTCAGTCCGTTAGATCAACAACACAAACTGCCCAAAATAATTGAAACTGCGTATGTAGAATTAGGCAGAGACAGTTTGGGTGGGAAAGCATTAAAACCACAACTGATGGGCAGTCCTGAAAAGGACACTACCAAGCAGACACCTGCTTCTTCTAAAAAGTGGGATAATAAAAAACAACAAAATTTTAAAAACAGATCTCAATCCCGAGGCAGATCTCCTCCACAGGAGCCCTCTGAAAAGAGGTATAATCTCAGGAATAGGGATAATATTAGGAAACCTGACAGGTATCAGGATACTGATACATGTTCCTCTCGTTCCTTTCAGGGCTCGACAAAAAACTCAGAGAGAGAAGGACGGTCAGAACACAACGAGGAGCGTACAAAGTCCAGAGACAAGCAGCACGCTCAAGACTATACTTCCAAAAAAGAAGACAAGCCAAAATCAAAACCTCAGTTTAAGAAGAAGAAAGTTGCAGGCATAAAGATCAGACGTGCCCAGAAGTCTGAGGACGCAGCTTCTGAACGGGGAATGGGCTCTGACGATGCTAGACAGTACGGCAGAAGTAACAATAGCTCGCCAGAACCTGATGGAATTTCTGGTGACAGCGGACTTGAATGATTAAATCACGGTGGAAACACCAGACACCAGGGTGAGCGTCACACATAAGTTACACAAAATAACACTCCAAATGGAGGGGAACAAGCCCAGGAAAGTTAAAGGTCTCTTTTGAGAAAATCTGTCATCTGGTTATGACATCCTATTAGCAGAACAAGATTGGCCGCCAACATTCGTTATGAAGTGCCCCAGGGGAGAAACTGTAATTTTTCCATCATTCTCCGACCTCGTTCCCATACATCTTAAACATGCATATGCACAGGAGTGGGCAGTTGCCCTAGCTCCAGCACTATACAAAAATCATGCCGGTTGGGGTGAGGATTCAACCCACTACGTGATCCCATTAAAAGTTTCACCAAACGCTCAGAGGCAATACCCAATAAAGCAAGAAGCTAAAAAACAGGTCAGGGAGATCTTAGATCAACTTGAATACCGAGGGGTGATTGAAACATGCACCAATGAATAACCCTTTGTTTCCTGTATCAAAACCGGACAACTCATATCGTCTAGTTTTAGATTACAGACATTTAAACTCATGCACAAAGACATTCGCTGTCCAAAACGCACACAGTGTCGCATTAATGAATAACATTGTGCGGAAAAATACAAAACTACACTGGATATCTCAAATGGATTTTTCTGCCAAAATATAGCTCCTCAAAGCAGGTATTTGACCGCATTCTCAGCGTTGGGGTCCCAGCGGCAATTTTATCGTCTCCCCCAGGGGTATAAGAACAGCCCAGGGGTATAAGAACAGCCCGGGGGTATTCTCAGCAAGAGTAACTGAGTTACTCCAAAATTTTGATGAAGCAGCATTGTCCTATGTGGATGATATTTATCTGACGGACGATGACTTAAAAAAGCACTTGACCAGGGTGGGAACCATTATTATGGGATTCGCCTCTGAGGGCTACAAATTTAATTTTAAGAAATCTAAAATAGTCCACCTCAATGTCCTATTTTTAGGATACGAGCTTTCAAGTGAAGGGAAAAGCCTGGCAGCTAACGTTTTAGAAAAATGTGCGCTGCTTCAACCGCCAAAATCATTAAAAAATCTACAATCAATACTGGGATTCCTGAATTTCGGCAGAACATACATTTTAGATTACGCAGAAAAAGTAAAACCTTTCTACGACTTAATCAAACCTGATTTTTCAGTCAGACATTGGACACAGGAACACACAAACATCCTACGTTCACTACTAGAAGACATGATAGCTTCAAAACACTTACAGACACGCGTAAATGTACGCAACCTGGTGATCCGTGTAATAGAGGGTCAATGCGGGTACACTTACTTATCCTTCAATGAAGGTGAAACAGTACCAATCGCATACAAATCACACCTGTACACAAACGCAGAAATGTGTTTCACTTCAACAGAAAAAATCCTGACAGCAGTTCAGACAACTGTAGCAAGAGAAAGAGACCTGGCTCAGGGGAAACGCATAATTGTCGTGACCCCAGTACCAGCTTTAGAAGCTGTTACAAAGGCAAGCATTCCAAATGCTAAAGCCTTGCATCCAAGATGGATACAATGGGCTAATTCTCTTACTGCAACGGACGTTGAATACAGATTTGATCCAAGCTTAAAAACACAAGCATTTCTGCAATACGAACAAGAATATCCTCTACCAAATGAAATATTGCCTCTCGATCAGTATGAATATATTATTTACACTGACAGATCTGCTCAACCGGCCATAGGGAGTAAGCAACAATACAGCGCAGCATGTGCAATTGTTAAAGGTCGCATGCGGGATGGAAAGTTCCATCCAAGTTGCACCAAAACGCAATCTCTAGGAGACTGCACGGCTCAGTTGGCAAAGTTAAAAGCACTGATACTGGCACTTGTAAATACGGATCACGAATTCCCCACACTAATTGTGTGTGATTCTTTTTACTGAGTGCAGTCATACAATGAATACTTGTATCATTGGGAACAAAACGGGTTTAAAGATGCAAAAGGTGGCACAATTAAGCATAAAAAGCTATGGGAACAGGTAGTGGAGTTGAAAAACGACTTACCAAGGGCTCACGTGATACACTGAGTCATTAACGTGATGGCGTTCACGTTGAAGGGAATTCATTGGCTGATGAAGCCGCAAAGGGGGCTGTACGCACAGTGTACGTAACTGCAATCACTCGTTCAAAAAAGAGGATAGATGGTGAGATTATGGTGGCTGTTATTGCTTCAAGCAAAAACAGTGGTGCAATACCAAAGAAATTTCCACTCAAGTACTCCTACAAGTTAGATGCAAACAACATTCCATATGCTCAGATTCCTGGAGTGGGGGACAGAGTAATACCAAATATGGATCGTAGGCAAGGTTTAATACTAGCAGCACACGAGGGTTTGGGCTCTGCACATACAGGCGTTACAGCGACTATTTCATTGTTCAAACAGCGCTATTGGTGGCCCGGTCTAACAAAGCAAACTTAAGACTATGTCTTGAAATGCGACATCTGCTAACAGATGAAAGGCTCCACCAGAACACGCCCGGCGCAGACACCATTACTTATATCTGACAAACCTCTCGCATGCGTGTATCTGGACCACTGCGGCCCCTTACAATCTGATGGGGCTTACAAGTATATCATGGTTGTGGGGGGGCGGAGCTTGCCTGAGACCAAGATGGCCACATAAGCTGAGAGCTCCGTCCAGCCATCGCACAATTCGCAAGGAATCCGGCATCAAACTGGTAGCACAGACCTGAACCCACGCTGTCTCCAGGCGCGGAGGCTGCTGCCCGCTTTTAGAGCCGTTTCGAGAGAGCTGGAGCCCCTGGAGACCATATCGGAGGCGTAGGAGTGCGGAGGCCTCGTGCCGGGGGCTGGCGTACGACAGAGAGGCCCGGAGCGGCGGCGCAACTAGCTGAGAGCGGGACGGCCCTGAAGCCCTGAATTAGCCGCCCTGGCGTCTGCCGATTCAACGGCCCACCACGTTTCTGGAACAATCCCATCTACCTGACAACAACCGTGAGTTAGCTGATAGCGAGCGGCCACCCGGCTCCGATCCCGGAGTCTTAGAGTGTGACGTGCCTGTGGGTCCGATGGAGCTAGCTGTGACTGTGTGTGCGCGCTGAATACTGCCCCAGCGTCACGGGCAAAGGATTAGAGAGGACATCTGTCAGCGCGCAGCCAACTTGCTATCCAGCTCCCCGCAAGCCTGCTACTGGGACTAGGCGCGCAGCCACGCGTTGCAGAGGTGGTTCACGTAGGCTGGCGCCGCCATTTTGGGAGCTCTAAAGAAGAACACTGCTGGCGGGCTGGACGAGACGTCTCCCATGCCCGCTGTGCTGCCAGCCACCCCTAATACATTACGGCCTGAGAGGACTGCCGGTCCCCGGTTGGTCGGAGGCCGGCAGCGCTGCTCGCCTGCAGCCTGGATAGAGGCTACCTGGGGCCAAAAAACGCCTGTGCCAGAGATCGCCCTTTGTTTTGTTAGTTCGGGACATCTGACCCCAGCGGGGAAAAGCAAACAGCTGGTCGCCCCTAGCAGGGGTCCTGGGAACGACCACACCGAGACAAAGTGGGGCCCTTACTGGGAGTCGAGTTTACGGACAGCCTGCAGCACCCCCCCCCAGCAGATTAGACTTGCTATTATCCTGCTACGATATCAGAAGTCTCCCGGCTACGACCTTATATTGCAGGCAGCGCGACTGGCGATCTTTCAACACGTGAGGACATAGCAGGTATACTCCATAAGCAGAGGCACCTCCGGTGCGGCTGCCTAAAGGCACCAATGGGTAAGGTGGACAGGGCTCAGCCCAAGCTCAACTTTGAGCAAAGGAAAACCAAACTCCGTGAACAGCCGCTGGAAGAGGACCAGAACACTAATGATGATATTCCAGAAATGGCGGAGGGAGACATCCGAATAATACTAGCCGCAATGCAGAAGAGCTTGTCTTCAATCGACAGCAAAATGGACACATTAGTGCACCGAATGGATCGGATGACTGAACGAATGGACAAGCTGGTGGAGAGGCAGGACATGACTGAGCGTAGAGTCACAGAGGTGGAGGAAGCACAGACGGAAATGGACGCAGACCGAAAGCAGATGGGCAAGCTTTTGCTAACTCTCCAGGACAAAACGGAGGACCTCGAAGCTCGGTCACGTCGAAGCAATATCAGAATTACGTGCCTTCCGGAATCCACTAGTGTGGAAAACATGGAACTATTTGTGGAGGAGCTCCTGATGACGTTGCTGGGCCGCGACACGTTCTCCCCGATGTTTATAGTTGAGCGCGCACACCGCTCGCTGGGGCCGAGGACACCTCCTGGAGCAGCACCAAGGCCAATCATCGCCAAACTGCTGAATTACAGAGATAGAGACGCGGCTTTGAGGTCGGCCCGAGAGAAACAGTCACTGCGCTACGAAGGATCGTCCATTTCGCTGTACCCGGACTTTACAATGAGAGTGCAGGAGGCACGCAGGCAATTCGCCCCGCTAAAGAAGCAGTTGCGGGACCAGAATGTGGACTACGCCATGCTGTATCCAGCGAGGATATGGGTCAATAGGCAGGGCAGATCCCGCATCTTCACGGACCCCAAATTCCTGCAGAAAGCACTGAAAGAGTGGGCTAAGGACAAAGCACAGAGCAACTCATCTCCTGCCCAAGAGGGCGTGTCTGGTGGCACTCTAGACGAACAGGACTAACGCTGTTTCTGCTAACCTGCCAGATAAGACTATTTTTTACTTTCTGATTAGTACGATGGGGACTTCGCTCTTTTGCTGAGAACTGAAGTTAAATGTTACCGCTGAGGGGGCGGGGAGGAGTTTGGCGAGCTACAGCATGTTGATCACTAAATAGGGATGCTGCTAAACCTAGTCCTCAGGGAATATCACACATCCAGGATTACCATGCTACTCCTTTATAAGCAATTAGAGGCTGGGGCCGGGTGATCGGTTTGATGCATACTATGGTCGAGATGGTGGATGGAGGATACGTACAGTCTACTGAGTACAGCAGTCTGCTGGTGCAGGCAACATCTGCCCACGAGTGTATCCCACACCTTGGCTTTTTTTAGATTTAGTTTTGGGGTTTAACAAAGTTACTTATGGTTCGATTATGCTTTTTTCTATTGAAGGGTTTGACAGGGGGTAATCATCATAGCCATGTTGGGGAAGGCATGGCGTGGGTGGGGGGTGGGAGGGAGTCGAGACCTAGGAAATGTTCAACTGACAAAGCAAAGATAATGGTAGTTAAAGTGTGCGACCTCCTTGTCTGCTATGTGACACAGAAGGATAACCAAGTAGCCGGTGATATTGCTACGACTTACCTAACCACAATGTATGAGACAGACTCAGGCTAGCAAGCTAAACATTTTAACCTGGAACGTCCGTGGCCTGAACGATTTCCAGAAGCTTAGGAAAGTTCTCTCATATCTGTCCAGGCACAACATTGACATAGCTTTACTTCAGGAATCGCACCTGCCACTCAACAGCAACATGCTCAACAACAGAGGGCTCCGGGGACGCACACACGTAGCGGGGTTCACGTCTCATGCCCGAGTGATTACCTGGGTCAACCCTAAAAAGGAACTAAAATTAGCGCCATTAGATACGGATTCAGAAGGGCGGTATGCAATCTCGCGATGCAGTGGGAAGGGGTTTAATTTAATTCTAGCAAACATATATGGCCCAACCTACGACAACCCTGGGTTTTATGCACTGATGCATGATAAGATGTGCAAATTTTGCGGGGAGCCCCAACTATGGGGCGGTGACTTTAACTGTGTATTAGACCCGCTACTGGACATATCGGGGGGCCCTGACAGACGACCAACAGCGGCCGCGCGGACTATTATAGACGCAACGACACACAGCTTTGCGACGTGTGGAGAACGCGATCCCCAGGTAGAGGTGGGTACACTCATTACTCTGCTTACCATAACTTGCACACCAGGATAGACTATTGGCTGGCCTCCAGGGACCTGTTCGCCCGAATCCGTGACTGTGTGGTCCTTCCTCGCACTTACTCGGACCATTCACCGATTTTGTTGGTTATGACTAGACCTCGCAAGCAAATTCCCCCCTTCACGTGACGCTTCCCGCCATACTCACTCCTTGACACAGTATTCAAGGCTGAGTTAGCGGAAGCGATAGATACTTTCTTTGAGTATAACATTGGATCAGTTGACACATTCGCGATGGTTTGGGAGACTTTCAAAGTGTACATTAGGGGGATAGCTATGGCTAAACATTCAGGAGTTCTACGGGCGATACGTAAGCGGCTTTCTGACCTGGAGCGAGACTTGAAGTTACTTGAAGGTAGGCTTCATTCAGGCTCAGATGATAGAGCGAAAGATGAGCTCTAAGACCTATTAAAAGAGTATCACGAGACGGCAGACTCAGAAGTAAAGCATATGGACAAATATGCAACGGCCCGTGTATACGGAGAAAGTGAGCGGCCAGGCTCTGTATTGGCCTCATTGCTGAGGAAGCGCAGGGAGACAGCAGGAGTGGCGGAGATAGACGATGAGGAGGGAGCCCCTTTAACGGACCCGACAGAAATTGCAGACAGATTTAAGCAGTATTACTCAACATTATACACCTCTAGAATTGCGGGTCTCGACGCTGAAATATTAGACTACCTGGTGCACATCAAGCTCCCCTGGCTGACAAATTCCTACAGAGAATATCTTATGCGGCCGTTAGACGCTGAGGAAATCTCAGCTGCGCTGGCCGGCATGATATCGGGTAGTGCGCCCGCTATTGACGGTCTGACTGTCTCCTTCTACCAGGAATTCAAAGATAAACTTATTCCACACTTAAGTACGCTCTTCGAGGAAATTAGTGAAAGTGGTCAGATGCCGCCCTCGATGAGGGAAGCCCTTATTGTCGCCATCCTTAAGCCGGATAAGCTACCAACTGTCTGCGCATCGTACCGTCCACTGTCTCTACTAAATGTGGACACAAAAATATACGCTAAGATTTTGGCGAACCGCTTGGCCCCTCTGGTCCCGCTCCTGGTCGCTCCGGAGCAGGCCGGGTTTGTCCCGAGTAGGAACCTGACCTACAATTTGAGAACGTTATTCGGTGCAATCCAACACACGAGGCACGATGTACAGGCAGTCGCTGTGTTCCTTGATATGGAAAAAGCGTTTGATTCAGTCGAATGGCCCTTCATGACTCAGGTTCTGACGCGACTGGGGCTGGGAGGTATATTCTTGCAAATGGTGAGCGTCCTATATAATGGCCCTGTAGCCAGAATAAAAATTGGCAATATGGTCACGGACACGATCCGAATAACTAGAGGTACGCGACAGGGGTGCCCGCTTTCCCCGATTCTCTATGCGCTCGTGGCGGAACCTCTAGCCTGTGCGTTGCGAGAGTATCATAGATTCAGAGGTATACGTTTCCCGGGATACGAGCTGATTATATCAACATATGCTGATGACACGCTTCTGTATGTCAGAGACCCTGAACAAAACCGTTCTCCCGTTCTCCGCGAAGTTGTGAGGTTCGGGGCGCTGACCGGCCTCCTGGTGAACTGGCCTAAATCGACCATTCTCCCGCTCACCCCTGACACAACCCCCTTTAGCTCGGATTTTCCATTGCGATGGTCCGCTGAACCAGTCCGTTATTTGGGCATTCAGATCCAAACTGACACTGACGTAGTAATCAAGGAGAACTACGGGGTAGCGGTCAGTAAATTAGAAGACGACATTGATCGCTGGATCAGGTTTCCCCTGTCTCTAGCGGGTAGGGTTGCGATTATGAAGATGGTGGTGCTTCCTCGATTCTTTTTTCGGTTTACTAACATCCCAGTTGTACTCCCTAGTCCCTTCTTCAAACAGATAACTTCCTTACTGATAAAGCTTGCTTGGGCTGGGAAGCAGGCACGCGTCAGGTGGGATATAGTCACGCTTCCATACCACTTAGGGGGCCTGGGCGCCCCGGACCTTGACCTATACTACAGAGTGGCGCAAAGCGCTCACGCGCATTATTGGATACATGACCCTGCGGGCACACCGCATATTCAAATTGAGAAGGTGGCGGCGACGCCGCTCCCATTACCGGTGCTCCTGTTCAAACCGCTGGATCGCAGAACTGGAATACTAGACTCTATTAATACAACCGCGCATGCATTGCAGCACCTCCTGAAACTGCAAGCAGGAGCTATTCTATGTTCCCCATTAACGCCTCTGGAGTGGTGTCTCTGGCTGCCTGCATGCACAGATAGAGGGGTTACCCAGGCATTGCACTCCGTCCAGATCGAGACGATAGGTGATATGTTTTCAGAGGGAACAGTTAAAACCTGGGAGGAGGGGGACACAACAGGGCAGCAAGTCATGCCACTTGTCAAATTCCAGTTTCATAGGATAAGACAATCATTGAGAGAGACACTGGGGAATGACCTAGCCGAGCCACCGGAAATGGCAGCCCTCACATTCCTGATTAAAGCTGACACACCAACTCAGATAGTATCTAAGTTATACGAAGAGGCACAGAGATGCCGTGCTAACCACTACACAAAAGCTAGGCTGGCTTGGCAGGCGGACCTGGGCATAAACATAGATGATGACATGTGGAAATATTGCTGCGAAAACATCAAACGCATCTCTCTAAACGGACGCCACAGATTGATCCATTTTAAGTTCATCAACAGAATATATTACCCTCCTGAGAGACTACACAGGTACGGGTTGAGAGACTCTGCAAACTGCGAGCGCTGTGGTGCTGGTTCTGCTGACTTTCTCCATTTGGCCTGGACATGCCCGGGGGTAGCCAGCTTCTGGGACCAGATCTTCAAGGCTATGGGGGATATTACGGACACTCCTATTACACCAGACCCCAAGCTCGCTTTACTGGGGTACTCCAAACAATTGCCTAAAGCTATTAGACGACTGATTGACAAGGGGTTGTTAATAGCGAGACGCAAGGTAGCGGCATGCTGGTCCCGGGGCCCGACTCCTACTGTTGCTTGCTGGTCGAGAGACATGATATATTGCTGTACCCAGACGGAGAGTTACAGTGAACTCCTTCCACCGCGTAACCGCCCAAAAACTTTCTGGGGATTGTACAGAACCTACCTGGCCCTGAAGGAACAGAATGCAGGGAGTGCGGTTGCCCCCGTATAATGGCGGGTTGGGTCTTTGCAAGCTGGGTCGCTGCTGCTGTTGGGGGAAGCCACTGCGGGCGTTTCCTTTCTGAAGAGCCCCAGGGAACTGGGATATAGGTGGGAACGGAAAGCCTGAGAACTGCGTATAGTAAGAGAAACTTGGTTGAAATGAGTAGGACTTTTTGGCCTCATAGGCATACTGGATACTGGCTGTAAAACGTGAATGCATTCTACCTTAACTTGGAAGCACTGTTAAGAAATGCTGTAACTTTTTATTATGTATTTGCCTGTTTTGATATCCTCAACGGATGGTCTCTTATGTATGGTTTCTTTTTGTTTTATCTTGTGTTTCAAATAAAATTTAAATAAATGTAAAAAAAAAAAAAAAAAGTATATCATGGTTGCAGTGGATTCCTGCTCAAGATTCCTATGGGTTTGGCCTCAGCGCTCGGCTGACGCTTGAACTGTTATAAAAGATTTGTGAGTCTTTATCGGGACATACGCAGTTGGCACGTTATATTCTGACCGTGGCCCGGCGTTTAGCTCTCGGGCTTACAAAGAGGCCATGAAAAGTATGGGCGTTGCACTGCGGTACTCCTCTCCATACCATCCTGAGGGAAATTCGGTTGGGGAGAGGAAAAACCGGGACTTAAAGCAATCTTTAACAGCTAGGGTATTAGGCAATGGCGGTAGTTGGGTCAGTCACCTTTATGGGGTCAAAGAGCACTTAATAACCAGCCAAGAAACTCTCTAGGTGGTGTCACTCCATATGAGGTCCTATTTGGGACGAGAATGTGGGTAGCTGATCTAGAGTATGAAGGCACAGTGGTGGATGAGAAACCATTTGATATCCATGATCGTTTGGCTGTTTTACAGGATCTAAATTAATCCAGGACACAACAAAGCAACGTTGTCCAGAAACAGACTGCCACTGGGGAAGTCAAGGCAAACGCAGCAAGACCCGTCTGGATCCCAAAAATCGGGGATCTGGTCAGAGAGAAAATAGCAGACAAAAAAGAATTCGGACTAGCATACAGAAAGCCTATACCTGTCCTAGCAATTCAAGGAACACAAACTGTTCTTTTACCGCCTCTTGCCGGGAAAAAGGAGAAAAGATTTGTCTCAATCGACTTAATCAAACCACACTATGTGGCCGATACTGAACAGTAGGCCTCGTGAACTCCACAGTAGCAGACGCCCTCCTCTCACTACAATCCAAGAAGTTCAAACAGAAAGACTCATCACGTTTGAAGAGCCTCCTGTACGGAATGAAGGACTAAGCAACAATGCTATGGAACTCGTTCCCCTTGAACCCGAAGTTCATCTACAAAATGAAACTCAGAACAACACTCAAGATGCAATCAGACCAAATGCAGACGTCTACGTAAACATGCCTCGACGAGAGCAAAATGCGATTTCAACAAATCCCAATGCAATTCCTACAATTGATCGAACTGCTTCTGGCTACTTCATGAACTTTGATACGTTTTCTTTGGATCCAAGTGAACCGGAAACAACGCCAGCCCAAAAATCACGTAAACAGCAAGCCAAAGACTTTGTGAACTTTCTTAAAAAGACTTACCTGGTATCGCCTTGGATTGAACTTTGGGTAATTATTGGGATTCTATTTTTTCTTTTCTGGCTAGGCTTAGTAATAACTTTTAGCATGCTTATAAATGGACGATATCTTCAGCAAAGCTCTACAGCCCCGAAAGTTAATTTGATTGTAAAACCACATCATTCGTCTCATTGTGAACAGAGAGACTTGTTATCAGTGAACATCACAGCGGTTCCTATACCGGACGGTATAGTTTGGGACAAAGTTGATTTCGAAATATTCGGTCCGACTGAACTTTTAAAAATTTCTCATTTATTTAAAATTTCATTAAGTGATATCATTACCTCAAGTACATTTTCTGATGATTGGGACTCTGAAACTGTTAATAACATGTTGTCTGATTTAGAAAAAACTGCTGCAATTCCGAACATTGAAATGTTAGAAAGTAATTCAGACTATGACACTTTGTACTGTTACCAAAATTATGATCATCATTTTCTGCACAAATCTATTTCACCTAGAAATGTTTTTGAGTACCATCAGTGGGAACATTGCCCTACACCACCAAAAGGTAGTTCGCATACATTTGCACAGACATTTTCATATTTTTCAGGTTTTAACACCACTGACCCAACCTCATATTATTATAAGGTTACACCAACATCAGCACTGAAAATTATGTTGACAAACACCAAACAGATTTACTCTGCTTCCTTTATTGCCCAACTGTCTGAACAGGGTTTTGACATATGGAAGGACACAATAGACTTAAAATCAGTCTGGGGTTCTAGGGACTGGCAAGTCCAGGGAACAGAAGCGCTATTTAGAGCATGCCTCATTCCACAGCAGATGATATTTCTAAACGAAACTGTGCAACACCATCACAGATGGGAGGGTGGCAAAATTCGACTTCACAGGAAGGGGCAACAGTAAACGACATTTTACAGTACAATAGATCAGACCCTGATTGGGAAAAATGGGTGGTTTGGCCCTTAGAGACAAACATATGTCAAACGATTTTTGGGTATTACCGAAGGGTACAGTATCCACAGGCCAGACCCACGTTATGTACAAAGAGAACATCCAGGGGTAGTGACATCCTACAGTGTTGGGAAGTTGTGCCTTGATTGGCTAGAAACCTCAACACTAACAGAGGTGAAATAACACTTAGCCTTACTCTCACAAGACATGGATCTTAGGGATTTTTACAAGGTCCCAGGAAACAACGTCAGAAACGTTTCATATATGCTGGCATTTATGCTGCCTATAATGAAAATTGGAAAATATCACAACAAGAGGCCGCAGAGAGAATACGGGAAATAGACCGTATTAACTTAGAAAAATCGTTGGCTGTGGTAGACAATGGGTTAACAACTTTGCCCTTCAGAATATATTCTTTGGGCAACATAGTGTCTTCAGCTATAGATATCCTAGAACAAGATTTGGCCATATTACAACACGGGCAATCTCAATTACGTTCTATCGTGTCATTGAGCTGGACGCTGCAATCTTTGCGTGCAGGCTTTGTGCCTTGGCGTTTTATAAACAGTACGTCTGTTTTCTGAATATAATCTAACAGATAAACAGGTTGAAATGGCACAAAGGGGAGCTAAATATACAATGTTGCGTATTGAAAAACTGGGCCGCTTACCATTTACAGTAGCGGAAGCTCCATCTACTGAATGGCTAATCCATGGCCACATAACTCTACGGGTCACTACTTTTCAGTTTCAATATTGCCTTGAACAAAGGCAGGCGGGCAAATATGAAAAAATGGGTAAGGAATACATTAAGGAATCCTGGGATTTACCATATAGATTTCGATGCCGGAGTGGGGATCGAGAAGTGTTTCTAAGTGGTACACACGGCAAGAGCGCTTTGAGCGGTTCTCTCATGTGCCGGGACATTTCATTGCACAGAGCGTGTAATGGATCGATAGCAAACTTCTCCTGCCACATGAAAGGGACTCCAGCTGCCGTGATTAAAACGGTATTCGAGCTGCTCTCAAATGGGAGTTACTTGATGCTGAACGATCAAGGTTGCTGTGGTATGCTTCTGGGCATTGCCTATCTGGTCACTGTGAACTCCAGGGTTTCTTGCTGTATGCAAGTATTGTTTCCCCCAACAAGTACAGTCAGGGAGGCGCCGTTATGGCCTTCATTGAATGTTTCCTTTATACAATTTGATACTTTGAGCAGACTGAAAGCCATGCTTTTACAGCAGACCGTACCCTTAACCTCCGCTCGAGAGACCTTTGATCTTCAAATCGCAAGGACCTCGACTGAGATACAGGCACTTATACGTACAAACTGCCCCATTCATTTCGCAGAAATGGTGGGTCGTATTGTTAATATGTCGGATACGAGTGGTATTGTACACCTTTTTAAGACCATAGGGTCAGGACTTCTTAGCACCTTTCAGACAATCCTCGGAGTTATCCCGAACTTTATACACTCCGTATTTGGAAGCATTATTGGAGGTCTACCTCTGATCCTGCTATCAATAGCGGGAGTCCTGATTGTCATTGACCTACTACGCAATGGACTGCCCAATTACTAACGAGATGGCAAAAGCACTCCTGGAGCGGAAATACCGTGAACGCATAGTACAACATCCGGGCACCCTCGCCTGAGGGAACTAAGCGCCTCTTGGTTCCTATCGTTTAGACCAGTCTGGATGGACTGCATCCTACCTGTTCTTCGATGCCTGTTTTGCGGTGAAGAATGCGTGTTGGACCTCTGGGTCGAGGTATCGACTACAGCACCGGCTGCCTCTACACCAGCGATTGGCAGTACTGAATATCATCTGTGCTCCATTGACGTACTCTGTGAGGTGTTACAAGGACCGTCCCCTGCAGCAGCAAGCAGCAATGATGTTGCGTCTCCCAGCCAGGACATTTAATCTATAATTGGCTCATCGTGTGCTGGGAAAGAATTCGGATTTTCATTTTTTCTAAAATTAACTAAATTTGGAACACTTCCTAAAAATTGACACTTTCTCGCTGAAAAGCATGGCCTTTTGACGCTTGTAGACATTCAACTTATATAAACAAACTCAATTAGGACTGTGGCTTAAGCAACAATTCCAGACAACTAATTTTCGTGGTAATTATTTTTTTAATTTGTCCATTTTTTAAGCTGTTTTAAAGATAATTTTAATACAAGATTTTAACGAAGCTCTTTGAAAAATGTTCCTTGCTCTACTATCTAGTAAAGAGAATAGTCCACTAGCATTTATTTCATTGTTGACTGTTCGGAAGAGGAGTGGGTGTTATGTTTCATATAGGTACCCTAATACAGGCCCGGGGAACATCATACCCCTTCACCTACATTACCTCCCCTACACCACACCACACTGTAACGAGCCTTTTAGGATTGAACCTTTACCTAGTTCTAGTCCTGGGTACAGAAGGAGGGTGTCTCCTGAACAATAGAGTCCTATAAATCCATCAATAGACTCACACAGTATGAATGGATATTCATAAGGGTTCTTAGAAACCAGGCTGGGGCTATACCACCTTCCTCCCCACATCTACGTACACGGTTCATCCCATGCGTCATCCTCAAATCCAACAATGGCTAATACAAGCAACAAGGGACAAAGGAGCCCTAGATACTTTCTGTATAAATATAGCACCTCTTGCTAGTGTTAGTCAGAGGGAACCGAGACTTCCAGGCAGACACACTGACCAGAGACGCTGAGGCTCCTGCATGCAGACGCTCCAGCTGACAGTGGTCTGAACATCCCTCGCGGGGTGTCCAGCTCGGGACCAAGAAGGGCTCCTACATTCTCACTTCAGGTAATGGGGTTCGACTAAATCCTAGAGGGATTCTTGGCTTTACACCTACTCACATGCTAGGTACACTTAGGTACATCTAGATAGGCATCGTAGGAGTATGCACTCTTACCAATGCATTTTATATTCATGTATTTATTCATGCGTAATGCAAGATGGTAGAACTGTACTATCCATTTATATTCAAAGTACTGCTAATTATATATCTCTGCTACTGTCTAATGGTTGTTGCAGCTCATATATTCTACACAAGAATAACAACTGTTCAATAAACCCTTATTGAAACGCCCAGGCTGTTTATTCTGTGCATCTCTGAGACGAGATAAGTGAGCACGAGTGACTGAGCGAAAAGTAGAACATTGTTTCCACCATATTGAGGGATCAGGGTTGTCATGTTCTGAGGTTGCCAGAAACTAATCTCTCCCTGATAAGAGGAGACACTAGTGGCACTGTGAGCTAGCTAATGCAAACAGGCTAACATTCTCGGTGGGGGTGCTCAGAGTCAGTCTGCCACCAAACCCACAGTTTATGTTATCCGAACGCGCAGGTCCTGTATGGGTAATATAGGAACTACACGACAAAGGAGTATTTAAAATAGACTGTTGTACGTCGGGTTTGAAACCAGAAATCCTCAACCATGCATGTCTTCTTAATAACACACTAGTGTTGATTTCTCTAGCTGCGGTGTCTGCAGCATCTAAAGCGCATCTAATCGAGGAATTGGATAGAAGTTTCCCTTCCTGGACTAAATCTTGAGCTTTTGCTTTGTGTTCATCTGGGAGGTGTTTTAGGAATTGCTCCATCTCGTCCCAGTGTGCCCTATCATACATGGCTAGTGGGGCCTGGGTGTTGGCAGCGTGCCAATGATTTGCTGCTTGGGCAGCCACTTGTTTACCGGAGGCGTCTAATAGTTTTGACTCTTTGTCTGGAGGGGGAGCATCTCCTGTAGTCTGTGATTTGGCCCGTTTACGGGCATTAGAGACCACCAAGGAGTCTAGTGGTAACTGTCCTTTAATAAAGACTGGATCTGAGGGAGCAGGCTTGTATTTATCAATTCTGGGGGTGAGAATGCGAGCACGCACTGGATCTTTAAAGATATCATCAGCATGTCTCATCATACCTTTAAGCATAGGTAGAGTGTGGCTAGCCCTTTGTGTGCTACTAAGCGTTTCAAATAGGAAATCTTCCTCTAGAGAATCCTAGTGTAACTGTGCCCCATGATATTCTGCAGCTCTAGCTAGTAACTCTATATAGCCTACAGTATCGTCAGGAGGGGAAGGCTTTGCAGGGTAAAGATGTGGGTCGTTGTCTGTAGGCGAATCCTTGTTATAATCCTTCCAGGGGTCAATTGGTAAAACATTGTCCCCCATATCTCCATCGTCATCATCATCAGGTGGTGGTGGTGGAGAGTTAGTTGGTGTAATCAGTAAGTGGTGTAAAGGTGGAGACCTTGGTGTAGGGGAACGTGGTGGAAGATGGGGAGGGGTTAGTACCTACATTCTTCCTCTTCAAAGGAATATGGTAAAGGGTGCCCTCTGACTCAGGTTTGCGTTTTTGAGGTGATTTAGTAAGAACATGTCCTGTATGTGGATTTATGTAAAGTTCCTTTTGTTTCGGGTCCGATTTGGGTGTTGGAGCGTCGAAAATCGGATCCTGCAGCTTCGGAGGAATAGTTTTAGGTTTCGGCGCCAAGGATTTGGGTGCCGGGATAGAATGACTTTTCGGCGCGGAAGGTTTCGATGCTGAAGGAGGTTTCACTTTTGGTGTCAATGATTTTGGATCCGAAGCGGTTTTCGACTTTGAGTCTGAAGGTTTCGGCTCGGTGCCAGTCTTTGGCCGACTCGATCCCGAGCCGGAAGGCTTAGTGACGTGTTTCGGTGCCTAGCCGGAGGGTGTCAGAAACATCTGGTCGGTGCCGACCGTGGCCCGAAGGCGGGGGTGGGACCGAAGCCTTTTGTTTCGGCTGAGTTGGAGCTTGGGCCAAGGGGCGTTCGGTACTCACGGGACGTTGACATTGTGGCAAGTTTTCTTCCATCTCAGAGTCCGATTCTGGAATGGAGACAAGTTCTTCTTGTTCTTCCTCGGCCCCTTGTGCGTCGAATTCTTGCTCATATTCTTCGCCGAAGATGTCCGGTGTATATTCGACGTTTTGACTCTGCATTTCGCGATGTCGAGACCGCCAATCACGGAGCGTTTTCTTTGATCTGAACGATCTGCACGCGTCGCAGTCCTGTTCGTTGTGCTCCGGAGACAAGCATAAGTTGCACACTTTGTGCGAGTCGGTGCGCAGATACTTGGCGTGGCACAGAGGACAGAATTTGAATGGAGTGCATCCCATCGACTGCGAAGTGGACTGACGTGGTTAGGCCGGATGGCCTTCCCGAGGATATTCGATCGAAATAGAGGTTTTCCTCGATGGATATGATACGCGGAGAAGTGGGATTCGCGTTCGAAACAATACCGGGGCGGGTAGAGTGGATTGCGCACCGAGGGGAACCCGAAGAAACGGTTTCAAAGCAGAGCGCAGCAATACATGTCCGAACCAGATGGCGGAAATAAAAAATCTCACAATGCAGTCAATGCCCATGCGCACTATCACCGAAAGGAGGAGTCACCTACCTCGTGGCTGGAAAGACTTCTTCGAAGAAAAACAACTTGCAAACATCCGGACCCAACACTAGATGGCAGGAGTATGCAAAGCATGTGATCTACAGCTCATATGCCTCGAACAGCAAGTTATCGTCAAAGGAAGAGAAACGCCGAAGCTGCTGTACCGGATGACTGGAAGTCCAGTGGAGACTGGACTTCTGCCAAGCTCGAAAGGACCTCTAGGGACATCGACCCCCTTTAGCCAGGTTAGCTTCACCAAACCTGTGGACCAAGGAGTAGCCGGAGAAAGACGCCCATCGACCACAGCATCTTCAGCATTCTTTTTTTTTTAAAATTCTTTTTATTGAAGGTACAAAGAGGCAGCAGCACAGTAGTAGCAAAGTATAATGCATCTAAAATCTGTAGTTCACACATGGTAAACATCAGTATTACAAATCAAGACAATTTCATAGCTTGGACTTAAGAAGATTGGTCCTCGTCCTCTTCAGGTACCAAAGGCGCCTCACATATATCACCTATGTAGGTATTCCATGCGCCCCAGATTGAGGACCACTTTTTTGGACATCCCCGTGCAATATACACAGTCTTTTCTCTAAACATACACCAGTCAAGGTTTTGTTTCCATTTTGACAATGTAGGCGACGTGTCAGACCCCCCAGCTCTGTGCAATGTCCCTTTTAGCTGTTGCTAGACCTAAAGTCACCCATGTTTTCTCGGCGGTGTTAAGGTCGGTAGGTTCCCAAATGTTAAGGAGGCAGCGCCTCGCCTCGGGGTGTATGTTTTTATTCAGGACCGTCCTAAAGGTCCGATGTATCACTTGCCAAAATTGCTGGATATGGTTGCATTCCCATAGAGTGTGCATAAACGTGCCTACCTGCCCACATCCTCTACGACATTCACCCGTCGCCTCTCCCCATACGCAGCAATTGTGATCCTGTGATATAAGTCCTATGTAGGATCTTGAGTTGGACCAGTCGCAATCGGGCGGAGATACCCACCTCCCGGGGAGACGCCACTGCCTCCCGCCACTCATCGTCATCCATTTCAAGGCCGTATGCCATCCAGTGTTCTCTAAGTTTCTCAAGGGGGTCAGAGGTATTGTGCAGCAGTTTCTTATATGTAAGGGAGACCGCTTTTTCAGGCAAGTAGCCATCCAGGAGTCTATCCTCCAACGGGGAGGAGTCAGGGAGTGAAGTGCCCTTTGGTATGGACGCATAGAGGGCATGTCGGATCTGTAAATAACGAAAGAGTTCTGTGCCCGCCATTTCATATTGTTGCTGTAATGTTGAAAATGGTACTACCTCTTCCCTGGACCAAAGATCACCTATACGTGATACACCAATTAGATCCCATCTATCAAAACCCTTGGAGGTCCGCAGCCGACCTAGTTGTTCCGAGTCCCACAGAGGGGTGGCAAGAGTTAGTCTATTACTCCAACCCAAACTTTTCTGGACGTCGTGCCAAATCCTCACAGCATGTCTGGTTGGGCCAGTGAGCGGCAACTTTTTTCGGTGGGAATACAGTGCCATATTAAAGTTTCCGCCCGGTAGGAGCCATCTATCCATGGCATATCCTGGATCATGGGGGCCGCGATAAGTGGCTTGGTTAATGGCTGCAAGTTGAGCAGCCCAGTAGTATTTTTTGATGTCTGGGAGGCTTATGCCTCCGTCATACCAGTTGAGGACCAGTTTTTTATGTGCTATGCGGGGCCTACCATTCCAGATCAATTCCCTCTGGAGACCCTCAATTTCTCTAAAATAACTGGCTGGTACGGGATTGGGCGCATTTTGTAATGCATATAGGAAACGGGGCAGAGACATCATTTTAAATAAAGCTGCCCGTCCTAGGAGTGAGAGGGGCAGCGTCTTCCAGGTTGCAATATCTCGCCGTAGCCTCTGAGGAGGTGGGCGCAGGTTTTTTCCAAAGTGTAATTTAGGGTCAGGAGTAACAAATATTCCCAAATAACGAAACCCATCCTTCGCGGTCTGAATGGGGCAATCGTCGAATAGACGAGGGGGGACGCCCTTAAGCACATACATTATTGACTTATCCCAATTAATTGAAAAACCGGAGTGTCGCCCAAATGCCGCAAAAATGTCCAGGATTCTCCTGAGTGATCTACGGGGGGAAGCTAAGAAGAGAAGTATGTCATCTGCATATAGCGAGATGCGATCCTCCCAGTCCATTGACCATTTCAGCCCTCGAATAACGGGATCCTGTCGGATCCAGGCCGCCAGGGGCTCCAGGGATAGAGCAAATAATAATGGTGATAGTGGACACCCCTGGCGGGTACCTCGGCTCAGTTCGAAGGTCGCAGAGCGTTTATTGTTGACTACTACTTGCGCCTGCGGTGTCGCATACAGTAGCCTGATCCAGGATATAAAAGTAGGTCCAAAGCCCAACTTCTCAAGCACCGCCATGAGATATGGCCATTCCACGGTATCAAAGGCAATCGAGGCATCTAGGGATAGTATAATGGCGTCTTCCTGGATCGTGTCAACCCTTCCCAATACACCATGTACACGCCGCAAATTAAGGGCCGTATTCCGCTGAGGCATGAAGCCCGATTGATCAGCGTGTACTAAACTATTTATGATCTTAACTAGTCTAGTTGCAAGTAGCTTGGCGAGAATTTTGGGTTCCGCATTGAGGAGGGAGATTGGTCTGTACGCAGAGCACTGATCCTTTGGTTTGCCGTCTTTGTGAATAACTACTAAAGAGGCCAGTCGCTGGTCCGGTGGGAGGGTGCCTATACTTCTGCTTTCTTCATACATTGCCTTCAAGTGCGGGGAGAGCAAGTCAGGGCATAGCTTATACAGTTCGATAGGGAGCCCGTTGGGACCCATGGCCTTCCCTGGTTTAAGACTCCGAATGGCCTGCGCTATCTCGACAGTCGTTATAGCGCTGTCTAGGTATAACTTGTCGTCAGGGGAGAGCGTAGGCAGCCTGATATCTCGCAGGAGTGCTCTAGAGTCCTCCTCCCCAAGGGGCGATGTGGATTTGTATATTGTACTAAAGTGTTCTGCAAATGCTTCCGTTATTACCACGGGATCACTAATAATGCTATCACCGTCTACCTTCAATTCGGAGACTAGTCTGCTGGCTCTTTCTTTCTTGTCGACCCATGCGATCAATTTGCCGGCCTTATCTCCCCATTCGTAGATCCTACCATCTCTTTCAGCACCCCATTCCTTGGCTTCGTCTGTTGCTATGTGTTTGTATTCTTCCCTTTTTAGGTGTAGGAGGTGTAGTGTGTCTGGAGATGTATCCCCAACCGAAAGCCTCTCAAGGTCTAAGATGTCAGATTCAATTTTCTCCAATTCTTTGTGTTTCTCTTTCTTGGTCCCAGCTATGAGAGATATGGCACTACCCCGAACAACTGATTTAAAAGCCTCCCATAGTATCTGTGGGGATTCAACCGAGCCCTGGTTTTCCTGAAAGTAGAGCCGGATGGATTTTAAGAGTTCTTTTTTGACCTGCGGGTTTCGCAGATACCAACGGTTGATTGGTGCGGTCCCACCCGTCTGCGTTTCTCCCAACCCTATTTGTACCCACAGGGGGAATGGTCCGAGATGCCTCTTGCTAGGTGTTTGACCTCCCGGACGTAAGTCGTTTGTGTAGCAGGGGTAAGCACATAGTCAATACGAGAGAAGCTCTTGTGGGCTCCCGAGAAAAATGTGTGTTGTATACTGGTGGGGTGAAGCGCCCTCCACGTGTCTGTCAGTCCAAGGGAGTCTAGAAAGTCAGGCAGCCAGAATTCAAGTCCCTCGGGGGGTGCCGGTCCAAGGAGCCCGAAACTACCACATTAAAATCCCCACCTACCAGGAGGAGGCCCTCGGGGAGTCCCAAGAGCAGCATCCCTAGGACAGTAAATGTAGCGTGTTGGAGACCGGGGGGGAACATAGACCGAAATTACATTGAGGGTATGTCCCTCCCACCGTCCCATGACAGCCACGTATCTACCTCCCTCATCAGTTCGTGTATGCTGCAAAGTGAGGGGACACGTGGTTTTTAGGAGGATACCCACCCCCCGTGAGCTTGTGGTAAAGCCAGCATGGGCGATCATCTTATAGCCGCATCGATTGAGGGCTCTACAGGAGATTCCCTTCAGGTGGGTCTCTTGAAAAAGTACCACATCCGGGGAATGACGCTTGAGATATTGGAGGACCAAAGTACGCTTTAGCCTATCTCCGAGTCCGTTAACATTCCAGCTAAGTAATTTTAATTGTGCGGGCATGTGTGTGATTATTATCCTTGTGTATAGAGTGCAAGATATCCTGCTGCTTTGTCTCGATTAACAACCAATTAAACAAAAGAAACAGTCTTCGAAATGCTCCCACCCCCAACCCCCCATCCCCCCTCCCTGCTACCCTGCATTCTGAGCTTCAAACTGCTCAGATATAATAACTGTGCAGAGTGCCTGTCACCCAACCTGTAAACCGTAAAAGAAGGTAACTTATGGGGAATAATCGCCCCCGCAGCCCGCCCAAATCGCAAACTAGCAAGTCTAAGCTGTGTCCTCAGCTGGGCACCCTAGTGTCCAAATGTTCCTCAGTATGAGCACACCCCGACAAGGGTGTGGGGCGAGAAAATACTAGTCTCTGGCGTCCCATCAGTGTCTCTTCTCCAACCGGTAAAAGGGCAGAAAAGCGTCTTACCGGGTCGATGGGTGCAGCCGCGCCTCAATCAATCTGTTACTGAGTCTCACTTGGCGTTATGGTCTCTCGCATCCCGCCAGCCCTCCAGCCGTCCATTGCCTCCTCAGGGCGCTCAAAGAACCAGGCCTTCCCGTTGGATTCCACACGTAGGCTAGCCGGAAAGAGCATCGAATACTTTACTCCTTTGTCTCGGAGCTGTTTCTTGACCGCGAGGAAGGAGCGTCTGAGTTTCTGTACATTTTGAGTAAAGTCTGGAAAAAAGGAGATCGTGGCATTATTGTATTTGAGTGGTGGGGCTACTCTGGCGCTCTGCAAAATTATATCACGGTCCCTGAAATTTAGCAGACGAGCCAAGATTGGCTGTGGAGGGGCCCCCGGTCTTGGTCTTCCTCCTGGTACTCTGTGGGCCCTCTCGACCACGAATAAACGAGACAAGCCTTTGGGGCACAGGTGCTTCGTGATAAGGTCTTCAACTAACAGGTCTGCCGCCTGCCCCTCTGCTTTTTCCGGTACCCCAATTATTCGCACATTATTTCTTCTGGAGCGTCCTTCGAAATCGTCTAGCTTGTCTTCCGCTTGCTTCTTGAAGGCTTGGAGATCCCGGAGCTCGTTTTGTAGCTGCGAGACATCATCCACGAGACTAGACGAAGTGACTTCAAGTTGTTTTACTTTATCGCTCATCTTGGAGAGATCCTCCCTGATGAGGGTGACCTCCACCGTTATGGCATCAGTGAGCTGCTCCATTGAGGCTCGTACTCCCGCAATGGCGTCCATTACGTCCTTCAGGGTGTGCTCCGGAGGTGTACTCCCTGCCTCGGTGCTCAACTTGTCTTTGGCCACTGCTTCAGGGGAGCTCGCTTTTTGATAGGTAAAACGGTCCAGTTTGTTCTGGGACAGCGCCTTGGTACCCCTAGCGTTGGACATTGTGCTAGGCCTCTGGCGGCGCCCACCACACCAGGCGTCTCCCGCTGACCAGACTGTAATGCCCAGGTCACCAGTGGCTTCCAGCACCAATCGCCGCAGAGATGTGTATCCGGAATTCAGGGATCGCCCAGCATCCAGTGTTAGTTCGGCTACGCAAGGTGAGGCCCCTCAGTTGGTAGCCGCTCCAGGGCCAAGCGCCTCGTGGGTCGGGTAAACTTCAGCACTGTGAGGGGTCCAGGCTGTGTGAGAAGCACTAAACCTCTGTCAGCGACCTGTGGGTGTCTTCGATGCGCGGATCGCTTCAGATGGGCAAGCCGGCAGAGCCTGCTGTTGTTTGCCCCCCGCCCGTGCTGGGGCGGCCTCAGCGATAATGGCGGCCGCGCTCAATGAGCAAGGGGAAAGGTGTGGCGTAGATCTGTATCAGGCGAGAGAAGGCGGTAGGGGAGGGGAGAGTGATCTCGTACCACTCAACGCTCTCCGCCGGGTTGAAAACGTCTCTCGTCGGCCGTTTGGACGGCTGCGTGTGCCTCCCGGTCGTCCTCACCAGCGCGGCCCCGGCACTCACCAGAGGTCCCGGTTTGCGATACCGTGCAGGCTCCTCTTCTGGCGAGCAGCGTCGGAGCCACAAGCGTGCGCCGTGAGTAGCCCTCTGCGTCCGCCAAGTCCAGGAGTCTCTCCTCCCGGGTGTCCCAGCTCTAAGGGACGGATATTTAAAGCAGGATGTTAGAGAATGCGGGCGAAGCTGAAGGAGCCGATTGACTACGCGGCCATCACGTTCAAGCGCGTAGCCACGCCCCCCCCCATCTTCAGCATTCTTAAGCATCTTCAGCATCCTGTATCTCTTGCATTAGGACCACTCCACAGAAGTCAATGGCAAGGAACCATTGACACTGCAACTGAACTGAAGACTATTTTTCTTCTTGAGGCAACGGTTTCGGAGGATCTTGCTGGTCCCCATGACTGGATCCCTACTGGAGTTGGTTGCTTAAAGTAACCCAAAGCAATGGCATTGATACTTAAAAAAGTTTTTTCTGAAAACGTTTTTAAGTGTCAAATTTGTTGAATTTGCCAATTCCTGTTCATGGTTAAGTAAAAGTGTTGATTTACTATATATCTCTGGAACCCTCTAGTGGATCTTTTTTTGTTTTGGTGTCTAACATTATATAACTATCTAGTCTGTTTTTATAAAGTGGTTTCCGATTTCTTTGGAGTTTCTTGTATTACTTCTTCAATTGTTTTGGTGCTGTTTAAATACTTTACACTTGTTCCTTTGTGTAAGCCTGAATGCTCGGTGCCATAGCTACTCAGAGTTGAGCTAAGGGGTCCACAAACTAAACCTACAGGTCCTAAATGGGATAGTAAGTGTATTACACAGTGAGGTAGCAAAAATGCACCACATAATACACCCCATTTCCTCACATTGGTGCCTGGCGGTGGGATCCAGAACTTGAATTTAGCAGTACCAATCAGTTGGTGAAGTTTGAGACCACTGAGAATCCACCTAAGGTGACATCTGCAAAGTGATCAGTGTGTTTTCCAACTAGTTGACGAGTTCCATCTTTTTGAGAGTCACTGTTTTCAAAGAGTTTCTGAACTTTTTAAAGGTTTTACAAATTTGTGATAAAGTTCCAGTAAGTTTTCAAAAGTTTCAAAAAGTTTCAGAAACTTTCTGAAAAGTTTTGGGAAGTCACTTTACGCAAGGAAAACATGGATGTTGTCTTGACCAACCTGTTCATCCTCAAAAGGAACGAGCCGAGGAAATTGTGTAGGGACAGAATGGTCAATGTGGGAAACAAGGCCAAGAAGCAGGACATGGTGAAGGCCCTCAAAGCTTGGGGGGGAGGCCCACAGAATCCACCACAGTTGGAGAAGGAGACACCCCAAGGCAGTGGGGAAGAAGAGGAGGGGATGATGTCCTCTACCCCAACACCAGTCCAAGTATGTCCTGCAGAGCAAGGAGTGTAAGGAGCACCAGCAGCAGCAGGCATTCCCTTCAGGAGGAAGTGGCAGTCTTGGAGGTGGAGGAGAGAGCCCTGGCCAAGAAGAAGCAAGCCCCTGAGGAAAGAAGAGCCAGGTTAGGCATGAGAACCAGAGAAGATGATGGAAGCAACAAGGAGACTGGGGTATCTGACAGGGCTACCCAACAGGTCAGATTGCCCAAATGTATTGTTCCTAGCTATGTGAGGATAACATTGACAAGTGGCTGCCCTCATATGACAGAGCTCTCAGGATGAGAAAGGTAGGTTTACAACACTGTGGGACACTACTCTAGGAGTTAGTGCCAGTTGTTGGTAGGGATAGATTGCTTACACTTGATGAGGTAGCAGAATCCTACCTACACATGAAGGTAGCACTTGTGGAGTCACTCCTTAGGAGTACAGACAGAAGCTTAGGACATCACACAAGGGGACACCACAGACCTGGGAGGACTTTGTAGATGCATCAGTAAAGGCACTGGATGGTTGGATAAAAGGTATCATGGTGTACACTTATGAAGGGCTCCTCAATTTGTTGGCTGAGGAGCACATTTTATCTAATTGTCCATCAGAGAAGTTACACCAACACCTAGTGAATTCAAAGCTAATTGGCCTAGGAGAGTTGGGCAAGTTAGCAGATAAGTGGGTTAGGACAAGAGTACCCCAAAAACCCAGGGAGTGATCCCAATAAGGGGGCTAGGCGCACAGAAGGGAAAGGAGGGAGGTAGTAAACCTACCCAAGAGGTCCCCTCAGAACCCTATGGAGGGGGTCAAGCCCCAGGCCACCTCTAGCAAGCAGAGTCGTGGGGACCTAAGGCTGAAGAAACTCTTGGACAAAAGGTTGTGCTTTGACTGTCAGCAGCCAGGACACCACAGGGGGGATGCAGCATGCCCCAAGACAAAGGTCATCACTGGGGTTGCTAGTGATTAGTGTAATTCAGATGAGGAGGTCCTAGTAGCTTTAAACTGGAAGCAAGGTACTGATGGTAAGCTGGTGACCCCTGAGGGCAGCAGCAGTTTCTTCATTGGGGCGTTGCCCCCTGACCCCATTTTAAATGTTTTTATTAGCCGCAGCAGTGTGCGGCATCATGGCAAAGTTTGCCATTTTCTATAGTCAGGTGAGGGCGGGCGGAGTCAGACGTGGTTGGAGGGTGGAGCTGTGTTAGCTGGGCCTCCTTGGGGTGTAGTGCACATGTCGGGTTGGACGGGTGCCTTGCTTTGTCCAGCCCGACATGCCCACTTGAACCCTCGCCTATCTTCACTGATAGAAGCCCAGGGTGGATTACATCCACAGCCCCCAAGTCTCCAATGGACTGGTGGTAGCCTCTGACCCAGCCAATCCTTGCTCTGCTCTCATGAAGGAAGCAGAGTCAAGATTCGTTCAGGAGTCGCGGGGAGGGTGTTGGGACTGGAGGTGAACAGTGAGCTCCCATGGAGGCAAAGTCACATGTGTGCTGGACCGGATAGTGAAAATAGAAGTCACACTGTTTCACCTCTTTGAAAGTGACACTAAACAGCTCATTCTAGAACGTTCTATCTGCAGACACACCCGTGAATAACTCTGTGCCATGCCCTACTGCTTGGCAGAAGACCGACTCTACCACAACCCCCAAAACACATCACCAGCTCCGTCCCAGCCCTTGCTGCCTTTCAGATGACCAACTCCACCCCAGCCCTCTCTGCTAGAAGCCATGATTTGAAAGGAATTCTAACTATTTTCAGTTCGTGCACCACAAGGTTTCACTTTCGCTCAAAGATGGCAAGCGTGCGTCTCCTTCTTATAAAACCGACTGCTAATTTACAGCCTTTTGGGTTCTTTCCAACTTACTTGGTTGAACTGAAAGCCTGGTGCCTGCCCCGAACACAAGCTTCTAAGAGCCTCCAGCAGTCAAACAGCCTAGCTCTCATTCTAAGCCTTCCATTTTGTTTCATTTGGGCACAGTAGCAATTACAGCTTACTGAAGTAGTAATGTCTTTACAGTAGTGCTTTTTGGCCATAAGTGTGCACATCTACTGTCTTAAAGGTCAAAAGCGTAAACTGACTGTCAAAACATTTTCTTCATAGCCGTGGGAAGCAGAAATGAAAACGAGTCCACATACGTGTAAGTAACAAATGCAACACAGTTCAAATATACACAGGTGTGTATGTGTCTGTGAGGCTGAAACTAATGTGATTGCCTGCGTTTATGACGGAATGTGTGTATAAGTGAGAGGGCAGTGTTGCAGATTTATTATGAATGTATTTGAGCAGTGTGCTCCTCTGTGTGTGCAGTTGTGAATGCGTTAAGTTGAGTATGCGTGAAGTTGAGACAGTATGTTTATGTGGGACTTTACTCCCGACTATCCCCTGACAGACCTTGCGCTCAGGATCCTTGCCCCTCCTCGTGGTCCAGCAATAAAGTATGTGCTTCTGGGCAGTTAGCACGTGCCTATCTGCTACGAAATATGGATGCATGTATATGTATTTCTGTATGGCACGCCTGTTTGTGTACCTTTGCTCTTGACAAATCTGTTTATGCCCCCAACATTTCAGAAATATTATTGGTATATCTGCACCCGTCTGATTTTAAGGGAGACAGCTTGAGAATTTGCATACAAATGGCTCTAATTGTGTCACTCTCAGTGACTAAATACGTGCGCACACTTAGCAAAAAGTTTTCAACGGGTATGTAGAAAGCGTCTCGCAAAGTGCGGTTTCTGACGTCCGTTACGGCATTAATGTTTTTTTTCCAGTTATTCTCCAATATGGGTTAATATTTTGCATTGTTCTTTGGTGCAGGTGAATCTAATTCAAGGCGGTTAGGGAGGGTTTGCATTTCTGATTGTTGTACCTTCCCCAATGAACATGTCCAAGTGAATGGCCAGTCACCTTAGATAGGCGCTTTTCACTCTAGCTGGATATAATACTGCATGCCAAAGTTTGAGGCCATCTATGGAAACGTCATGCCGGAGGGGCTTCTCTTTTCTTTTGTTTAACTTTGTTTTTATTATTGTTGCTATAATCCTTGTATAAAGTACAGTTATACGTAATTATGTCACCATACAAATTAAAGCGTTGCGTAAACAATCAATACTTTTGTGGCATTCCTTATTTCCAGCATCATCAGTTTTTACAGGCACTAGTTGCGAGTCCATGTCATGCTGTCGTTGGATACAGAGTTAAACCATGAGCAATTAAATAAAAACATATATATAACTCTAAACAGTGTACCCCACCGCCCGGAACATTTACAGCAAAGCCCTGCGCCACCTCATGTCCTATAACTATGTCTCATCATTTGCGTCAGGGCAGCCCGCCCAACTATGACTACTATTCTTAACGTATATCCTAGCGTCCTGTACCATCCAGTATGGCCGGAGGGGCTTCTCTTTAAGACACCTTCCCTACGCACCCCCCCTTCCCCAACAGACTCCCACTCCTAATTGTTCAGTACTCTTTAATCCAACACCAATTCAGAGCGAGCCTTTAGTCTGGTGTCTTCTAGCCCGTGGTTGTGGATGGACGTAGTTAAAAAATCGGGTATAAAGTTGGTAAGGACTGGAGTAGAGGCGGGATAAGGAGAGGCACCTTGAAAGTAAAATGCCCGCTTGTGTTGGCAGCTGTGGTACCTGCCTTACTTGTCTATATCTAAGATACTAGGCAGTGATCTGTCTGGGTCTTCATGACAGATCTTAAGCTAACCCTCATTTTCAAAAACCTGGACAAGTGATTACTTTAACAAAGTCACCTCCTATGGTATTTGCAAGGCCCTGGAATTATGTGATTGTGCAACCTTGGCTGTTTTCGTAAAATTATAGATTTGCAGCATTTGCCACATAATCCATAATTTGCAGATTTTAACAGAAATAAATTTGTTTCTAGCTCACACGGTTCAAATGTTACTGAAAACGCAGCGACATTGCCGTGCAGTGGAAGGCACGTTGCAAAGATTGACCGGTCACCTTTCTGTTGCTTGTTGCTATATTTAGTTGTTCAACTGGTACTAATGAGGTGTAACCAAAGCTCAGCCAATGTTAACAAGTGTAACAAGCATTGGCATAGCCAATAGGTCTCGCCTTTGGGGACCTTATAAGTGTTTAGCCATGCAACAGTTGATGTTGTTGCACCAAGGATATTGTGCTGCATAACTAAATACTTTTAAGGTCCCAAAGGCAAGGCCTATTGGCTATGCCTTACTGATTCATAGGTGCCACTGAACTGCTCTGTTGTCACCTGCTCTTTCGTGACACTGTCGTGCCTTATATGTTTTAATGGGGGGAGGGGTGGGTATTTTATTTTTCATACGTTAAATTAAAAGTGGGGAAAAACTCAAGAAAAATATATAAGGAGTTTGTCATAATAGTTCATGACTCGTAAAATTTATATTACATATTATATAGAATGCATTCACGTTAATAGTTTTAAATAGGTCTGCATGTATGTCTACATATTTCTCCAACAGTATTTAAACACATTTTAATAGCTTTTTTTTAAAATTCATGATGAATAATATTTTTAAAATATTGCAATTGTGTCCTGCTCGTGTACTAATTGGCATATTGCGTTTCTCTGGGATTCAATTCAAACTCAGCTTTAACCAAGTCAAAGTCGGGTGAAGCAGCGCGAGTGGTTTATTAAAGGAGTCAAACGAAAACAGGGCAGAGCAAAAAAAAACCACGCCTAAAGCTTGCCCCTTGACCTCGGTAGTAATAACAACAATCAGCTCCGGGTCAGGCATGAAATGACCAGGTATGCACCCCGAGAGTTAGATCAATCCCACAGAGAGCCTATTATGATATTAAATGCCAGTCACATCAGCAATTGCTGCCTACTACACACAATTATGCTTAAAAGAGGGCCAAAAGGTGGACAAATATTGTACATTCTACATTACTATTACACTGACAAATGGCGAAAACCTGCCTAAGTAATGAGGTTAATGCGTTTCACTCATCTCGGCTTAAGAAGACCAACAAGAAAGACGGGGCGCCCAGAAGACCAACATTGAACGCTCCGCCAGGCGTTTCATCCGGGCCTGGATTAATGATGGCTCCCATGCACATGAGAAGTATGGCCACGTGATTCCCATCTCGGCAGCCCTAATAAGGTTCTCATTAAAAACTATTTAGCTATTAGGAACTGGTTGAGAAGCGGGTCACTGCGAGGATTCTGAAAGATGGATTATGCTTCATGTCGACAAGAATGAGTGTAATTCCTCATCGCCATGCTGCTACAGGGCTACTGTGCCTCCTGAACCGACCACCATGAAGTAAAACATACACAAATGTGCCACTGTCCTTCTCAGATCACTGCTATTACAAAAATCCTCATCGTACTGTCTGGGAGAAGACGGGACATACTGTACGTAAAAAATAGTACCTCTTTAAAAGTAAGTTCTGACCCATGTATACCAAAGTGTACTGTGATTTGCCATTTTCTGTAGCAAAAAAATACAAAAAAGCGCTTCAACACCTCGTCAGGGGTAGTAAGCGCTACATAAATGCAATTACAATATAAAGTACATGCCAGTGGAAAGGACACCCACGTGCATACTAAGCACAAATTATAAAGGACACAAGTAGCAACTCTGAAAAGTTACCCATTACACCAGAGGAATAAAAGCAGTAAAAAATGTTAGTAAAATAAGACATGTTTTAAAAACTTAATTTGTATGGAGGTGGTGGCGTTTCAAATCATCAACCAATATTTTGCAATTCAGTAAGAGGGCAGCGTAATAATTAGAGGTAGGAGAGATCCCGAAGGGAAGTTCTCTGCATAAGGGATAAGAAAGACCTCGAATGTGTGCGTCGGGAGAAAGAAACAGACCTTGACATAAAACAACAAGCACAGCCACGAAAGTTAAAGCGACCGCGCTAATTAGACAAGGAATGTCAGGAATGCAGCTGGCATCCGGCCGCGCTGCTGCTCGCTCCCGAGCTCCCTAGGCCAGGGGAGTTAACGTTTAGAGAGACGGCGGGACATGCACCCGCCTTTGGCCAATTGCGGGCTTTCAATTTTTGAAAGCCACACGCAATGGCCAATCACTTCAGCTTTTCAGCAAACTCATGCGTGTGGCTTTTTTTAGCCACACGCACAAGTTTGCTGAAAAGCTGAAGTGATTCCAAGAGGTCATTTTCTAGAGCAGCGCATGCGCGCTGCGCTAGGCTCGACCTAAAAATGACAAATAATGAAGTAATGCGATCACAAAATTCTGCTGCATAATTTGCATTTTTTGCTGCATGATTTGGCTCTCCCCTCCGCATAATTCCAATGGCTCTGGGTATTCACCATCTCCAGATTCTTGCTTTCAGCCTAGTATTCGAGAAAAACTGAGAAAATCGTATTTTTAAAATATCCTTAATTGAGTTTAAATCTAGTATTTTCCTGGAATATAGGCAAGATAACCAGTCAACCGTTTAAGTGAAAGTATTATCACTCCGTTTTAATATGTGATGTGTAGTTTTTAATATCGATAATCATTTTAGCGGACCTTTTTTCTTTTTAATGTTGGTTTTAAATGACTTATGAGTCACGAACACACAAACTTTCTTTGACTGAAATACTGACTAACTGATTAACTAACAGTATAACTGATAAACAAGTAAATAAGCAAGTGAGTGAATGAATTGGAGAGTATGTGAGTGATTGAGTGACCAAGCAAGGGAGTGAGTGACTTGGGGCTTCCATTGAGTGGATCACGTCAATCATTAGTTATACAAACAAGCATTTGCAATGCAATCGGTCTCGCCTTTGGGACCTTAGATGTATTTAGCTATGCAGCACATTAGCCTGTGTGCTGAACATCTACTATTCTTTAACATGGAAGGAAAGTAAGCACCAAACTGCATGACCCGTCAGGTATGGGAACAAATGGAGAGAAATATTGCCTTTCAGCGGGAAATGGTATAGTCCAAAGCTCTGTTTTTAATATAAAATCAGGGCCTTCGGTGGTCATATTACTGAAAATACAAGATTTGAAAAAAATATTATTGTCTACGGGTGCTCGTGGAAGACAATTTCTCTGGACTGGAATCTAGAGAATGCTAAAGTGATTCTAGTATTTTACTGACCTCTGCTGGTCGTTTTCTATTAAGACAGTTAAATAGAGGCAGTTGAACGAAAAGTCCCTAAGCAGAAGGAGACAAGTCCTAGGGCTGAACTCCAGAGCCCACAAAGTACATACACATATTAGTATATACTAAAGTATATATAAGAGGTCTCGAATGCTCGACCTAAAAAGTAACTGCCAAATCCAGTAAGAGGGCACAAGAAACCAGTTGAGCGTGTGAGTGGGCCAATAACAGAGGTAAACATTTAGTGAATGCAAACAAGGGGCTACAGGAAAAGCACAAACGATGAGTTATTAGACTAAATGACGGAGTTTGAATAAGAGAGTGAGCATATCTGGCTAAGTACATGATTGACTGAATTTGATCGAAAATGCACCATTTACCCACTCTTTTCGAAATTTTCTCGGGGTGGGGGCGCACCCTTATAGCGGTCGAGCTACGATGTCTCGCCAAATGTCTTTCATCCCAAACATTTACGCCCCACCACTTTCAAATGTCACCACCCGCCACTGCCAGACAGTGATAGTAGGCAGTTACACAGGTCAAGGTGAATGGGATCCCAACCACTGAGCTCAGGGACAGAGCTACCAGTTACACCATAATGGTGGGCAGGTTAGTCTCCCCAGCCCAGTACCTGCCAGGAGAGGTAGTAAGGGTAAAGTCAGCCCCAGGGCAAGTCATTAACCGCCCTGTTGCCTTTAGTAACCCTAGAAATGTGGGATATCCTTTTTTTTTTTTTTTTAAACTCTGCTTATTGAAAATAAACATAATTCAAATAAAAACAATACTGGTGCAGTTACAAAACAAAATACAATACCGGAGGACATCAGGAAGCATAAATGAAACAAAAGAATACATTGGGTCAAAGGAAAACACAATAATGTCATCAACCCCTGCGACAGCCAGCCTATGGTGTTACGTTGTCAACAACATCACTCGTCTCATCAAATGGGGTACAGATAAAACCTCTACTTTTGTTCCAGGGGCCCCACACCTTGGTCCATTTACCCGGGCAACCTCTGCCCTCATACACCGCCCTCTCCGCCTGCATACACCAGTCCATGTCCGAAGCCCAATCCGCATGCTTGAGGGCTACCCCCCCCCCCTTTCCAGGTTCTAGCAATGTTGTGTTTGGCGACCATACACCCCAGTGGGACCCAGAGACGTTCAAACCTAGTCAGGTCCGTGGCCTCCCAAACATTCAAAAGACAAGAGACGTGGGGATACAGCTATTGGTTTATGGCATAATTGCGACATGGCGGAGACGACTCTTCCCCAGTATCTCTGAAGTTCGGGGCAGTCCCACCACTGGTGTAGGAAAGTACCCAGCTGTCCACAACCCCGGGGACAATCCGGCGAGGACAAAAGACCCATCTTAACGAGTGCCGAACTGGTGTAGTATGTCTTGTGAAGCAGTTTAAGTTGTATCAACTTAAAACGGGAACGGATCGCCACCTCCCGTGGTGAAGCCAGGGCTTCCCTCCACTCTTCGTCATCAAGCTCCCCCACTTCATCATTCCATTTCGCCCATACTTTACCCATAGAGTCCGGCATATTATTAAGAATCTTACGGTATGTCAGAGAAAAGTAACCTATCTTCTAATGGTGAGGAAACCGGCAGGTCGGAGCCTCTAGGTAGCACCTTTTGCAGTACACTCCGCACCTGAAGGTACCGGAAAGTTTCCCCTGCCTGAAGATGGTATTGCCGTTGTAGCTCATTAAACGGAACAACTCCCCCCTTATTCCAAAGGTCTCCCACTGTCGAAAGACCAATTAAATCCCATTTGTCAAACCCTGAGAACCCCGAGAGCATGCCTAATTGAAGAGACTCAAGCAGCGGGGTGGCCTTAGTAATCCTGCCTTTCCATCCCAACGCCGCAGTGGCCGCGCACCATAAAGAGACTGTAGCCGAGATCGGGGTGTACTTAGGTGCATATTTTTTTCCGCCATACAAAGCCCTAAGAAAGTTACCCGAAGACATATTGTACCTGTCCATTGTGTACGCCGGGTCCGTGATGGGTCGATGCATCCAGTGCTTGAGTACCACCAGCTGCGAGGACCAATAATAATACTTAATGGCAGGCAAGGCTATGCCTCCATCATACCAGCTTTTGGTGAGCTTGACGAGGGCGATTCTGGGTGTACCATTATTCCATAATAAGGAGCGTACCTCGGAGTCATTAGAGAGAAAGTATTGGGAAGATACCAAGAAAGGCGTATTCTGCAATGCGTAAAGAAAGCGGAGAAGTGCCATCATTTTATAAAGAGCGGCTCTACCCAGGAGTGTGAGGGGTAAAGATTTCCAATGTTGCACATCGGCACGGAACCGCTGGAGCGGAGGGATCAAGCTTTGACGGTGGAACACACCTGCATCTTTGGTGATATATATCCCCAAATACCGAAACCCCTCAGTGACGATCTGGGCCGGACAACCCGCTGGGAGGATCGGCCGCTCTCCGCTCAAGACAAAAACCAGAGATTTATCCCAGTTAATCGTGTAACCGGAGTATTGTTGAAAGAGGGCGAAAATGTGTAGCACTCTATGGATTGAAGACCGGGGTCGAGCCAAGTAAAGAAGAATATCGTCGGCATAAAGGGAAATTCTGTCTGTCCAATCTGGTGAGCAATTCAGACCGCGAATCAGGGGGTCCCCTCTGATCCATATGGCCAGGGGTTCCAAGGCTAGGGCGAAAAGAAGAGGCGACAGGAAGCATCCCTGTCGCGTGCCCTTACCCAGCTCAAAAGCGGCTGATCGGCCACCGTTCACCGTAATCCGGGCCAAAGGGCGGGCGTAAAGTAGGCGCACCCAGGATATAAATTGAGCGCCGAACCCATATCTCTCCAGCACTGCAAACAAGAAGGGCCATTCGATCATATCGAAGGCCATCTTAGCGTCCAAGGACACTAACACTGAATCCTCCTGAATAGTGGAGGCCCGGCCCAGAACCCCAAACAAGCGGCGCAGATTAAGCGCGGTATTTCTGGCAGGCATGAAGCCGGATTGATCTGGGTGGATCAACCTGTGAAGACATGGAGAGAGGCGAAGGGCCAAGAGTTTGGCCAATATCTTGACCTTGGGGTCTAAAAGAGATAGGACTGTACGAGGAGCAGCAGTCCGGGGGTTTGCCCGTTTTATGGATGACCACTATGTTGGTCAATCTCTGTGTAGCTGGCAAAGCACTGAGGGATACCCCTTTGTCATACATACGCAACAAAAAGGGCGCGATCACGGAGGCGGTAATTTTGTAAAGTTCAATTGGGAGGCCACTCGGACCCATGGCCTTACCAGACTGTAGCGCCCCAATGGCTTTGGAAACTTCCTCCGAGGTCAGATCAGCGTCGAGGTCTGACACCTCCTGCGGATCTAGTTGTGGTAAAGGTAGCGTGGAAAGCAACTCAGCTGCCACGGCCTGGGTGGATGTGGGCGAGGGGGCGTAGACACCCTTGAAATGACTGGCGAAGGCCTCCGAAATTCCGAGCTTGTCATGGTGGCGAACACCCTGCAAATCTAAAATCTCTGCCACCCATCTATTGGCCAACTCCCTCCTATCCAGCTACGCCAACAGCTTACTAGCTTTGTCGCCAATATCGTAAATGCGGTGCTGAGTAGCTCGGTAATGGGTCCTAGCGGCGTCTTCAGCTATGTCTCGGTATTCTTTCTGCTTTATGGCCAATGTGTGGGAGACCTCCGAGGATGCGGAGGCGACCATATCGGCTTCCAAAGCCGTCACTTCCTTCTCTATATCCTGTAGTTGTTTACCCTTCTCCTTCTTATGCCCTGCCACCCCACACCCACGAATCACCGTCTTATATGCCTCCCACAGTATTATGTCAGAGGCGACCGAACCGTCATTCTCAATAAAATAATTTTGGGTGGCGTCCAGCAATTTGGCGCGTATCGCCGGTACGCGGAGATACCAGGAAGGGAGCAACATGTCTCGGCCGTTGAGGGGGGAAGTGCCTCCATAATAGGTAACAATAGGTGAGTGGTCGGAAATACCCCTTGGAAGAAAAGTAATCTCCCCGAATTGTGGAAGCTGGGTAGCCTTGCAAAACAAATAATCAATGCGAGACATACTCCTGTGTAACCCAGAGTGAAAAGTGTATTGTCTGGATGTTGGATTACATACACGCCATACATCAATCAAACCCAGGGCGTCTAAAAATTCCAACAGGTGCTTGCCCTGTGACTCCCCCCGCTTAGGCGGCAAACGATCAAGGTCCCCACTAAGGGCCGCGTTACAGTCACCTCCCACCAACATTTCACCCTCCGGTAAACCGAGCAAGTGTGAGCCAAGCTCGGTTAGGGTGGAGGAATGCAGCTTGGGGGGGACATAGAGAGAGGTTACGTTTAAGGGCCTCCCCTCCCATTGCCCCGAGACCGAGACAAATCTACCCAGGGGGTCAGAAGTGATTTTAGAAACCTGGAGTGGGAGGGAGGTACGTACCAGTATACCCACCCCTCTGGACCCACAGGTATAGCCCGCATGTGCAATCAGTTTATAGCCCCACCTATTAAGTGCGCAGTAAGAGGTACCCTGGACATGCGTCTCCTGAAGCAAAATCAAGTCTGGGGACTGTCGTTTTAAATATTGCAACACTATGCCCCTCTTGATGCGATCTCCCAATCCGTTCACATTCCATGAGAGGATTTTGAGGCGGGCCCTGGATGGGATAGGACTACAGTCTTGACTCATTAAAATCTATGAAAGCGAGGTCCCCCTCCCCCAGTGAATGGAAGAGCACGGTTACACATTCGAATCTGAACAGGAGACACAGTAAAGCAAAGCCATCACAAGTGAACAATGAAAATTCCAAAGACCACACACCCAGGACCCAACTGGTGTTGCAAATAAAATTGTACGAGAAACTGCACCAAGAAAAACCAACTGAAGAAAAACCCTCAAAAAAAAAAAATCACAAAAAACCCAAACCGTAACCCTGGATCCCCCCCACCCTGCCTCCCTGCAACGTGGACTCAAAACTGCCCACCCCCCAATTTGCAGAGCGCCTGTAAGCCCCATTCATCTTAACAAGGGAGGGTATGTCCCGCTGCCGAGCCACTCAACAAACCCCCTGAACAATATAGTGAAGCAGCCGTAACACTTGCTGTCAAGACCTGAGGATCTGCACCCCAAGCAAATAAGGTAATTCTCATCCCTAACCCCTCATAACGCAGCAAAACAAAATGACCAAATGGCACCAGTCCCATAGGATCCAAGTCTCAAAAGCAAATGGAAGCAAAAGAACGTTGGCCCAACCACCCCCTAATATACGAGTCAATACTCATCGTGACCGGGTGGGTCCAACTATGTTCCGACACGAAGATCCAGTTGTGGACACAGTGGACGTATGTCGAGGATCAACCAGTTCCAGTGCCACCTGAGCGATCCTGTGAACCATCTGGGCCGTGCCCCTGTGCTTGGGACGATCGGTGACGGATGGAAGAAGCACGCCAGTTCTCAAACCAGTCCCAAGTCTCCTCAGGAGTCTGAAAAAAATGCGTTTTCCCATCCGCTAGGACTCTCAGTTTTGCTGGAAAAAGCATGGCATACTTGAGGCCCTCCTCTCGGAGCGCGCGCTTAACCTCTAGAAAGGATCTTCGTTTCTGCTGCACTTTAAAGGTGAAGTCTGGAAAAAAGGTTATAATGGCGTTGTCAAGTTTCAGAGGCGGGGCGGTCTTGGCCGTCTGAAGGATTATATCTTGATCCCGAAAATTGAAAATTCGTGCCAGCAAGGGTCTTGGAGGGGCTCCAGGCCTTGGGGGACCCCTGGCACCCAATGTGCCTGTTCCACGGAGAAGTATTTCGAGAGGGATCGAGGTTGCAAATGCTTCTGTATCAACTCCTCCACAAACAGGTCTGCGGACTGCGCCTCCGATTTTTCAGGAACCCCCAAAATTCGGACGTTATTCCTCCGGGCACGCCCCTAATAATCCTCCAGCTTCGCCTCTAAGTCGGACGCCTGGGCCTCCAGGCGTTTGACTGTAGCTTCAAGGGACCTTGCAGAAGCCGACAAAGTTTTGACTGAATCCTCCATTTCCTTGACTCTGTCCCCCATTTTGCGGAGGTCGGCCCGGATGAAAGTAATCTCTGTCATGGCGGAATCTATTTTAGCTTCCAGTGCTGTGCGCACTCCCTGGATGGCCTCCATTACGATCACGAGGGATGGGCCCTCGGCCGGCGTCGGTGGCTTCGTCCCAGTCTCCGCCTGTTCTTCCTCGCATCCCCTGTCTTTGAAAGTGCAAACTTGGATAATTTAGCCAGGCCAGATTTTGGATAGTCCCTTTATTGGTAGCCATCTCGCCAATGTCACCACTGATGCTCGTGGGCAAAATTGAATACCAACTTGCTCGGAGCGAAGGGGGGGGGGGGGCCCTCGTGCCCCACTATGTGGAATATCCTTAGCTGGCCTAGGGTGGTAGTCGGTCCTGACCTTGCCCTAGATTGCCTTCTAGACAATGACCTAGATATCAATTTGGGACCAGAAGTGGCGGCTGCCCAGGGCACTGCTAGTTCCAAGGATTCTGGAGGTCCTGTCCTTAAGGTTAGGAGATATAGACCCCAGAAAAGAGGTAAAGGTAAGGAGAGGCCACCCTTAAGTGGGGACCCAGGGAGCCGGGGCAACCTACCCAAGTAGGGGAGGACTCCCACAATGGCCCTTGTGGGGCCTCTCCTGACCCTAAATAAGTCCTGGAGTGTCAGGCAACTGATCAGATTTAGGGTGTTCCCCCTGAACTGACAGAAGGAGGAGGAGGAGTGGAAGGAGGGTGCCTGGACTCTGAGGTGGGAACACCCCACTCTGAAAAGCTGGAGAGCCCCAAGAACTCACAGTAGAACCTTAGTAAAGTACAGAACACCAGTGTGTTCATCTCTTTCCATGTGGTGAATGCTGGTGTTCTGTGCTACACTAAGAAAGTTCCATTTATGGTTGGAACTCTTGGGAAAGAAGCCACATGCAAACATGTTTACTTGGTATTAAAGTCTGGACTATTGGATGTAGTTTTGAGAGAAGAATTGTGAACTACCTCTCACTAGATCTGTTAATGTTATACAGATTGCAATTTCATTGAATACAAGCCCGGATTAAGCCCTGGAGAAGCGACTGGACTAAACACGTTGCCTAGGAATGTTTGGAGAAGAACTTTATGTAAGAATAAAAGAAGATTCTGGTTAAAAGATACTTTATGTTCTTCAGTATGCATGTAAGGATAACGGACTACAATTTAGAGGTTTCCTGTTTTTGTAGGGCATTGGGGTGGATGCTCTCCCCTTGAGTTTGTACCTTTTTAGGACCAACAGAAATAGTTGTACAATTTTGGCAGAGTTTTCGTTGATGTTATCCCTGCCACCCATTTCCTGTTCCCATCATTTTGTTTTGCAACATGGGACTTTTAGTCTCCGGCATTAAATAATCTTAAGTTCTCTGCATCATGCACCAACCAGAGTAAACACGATCAGTTTATCGAAGTACTCCATTAAGACCTTTATGCTCAAGTGATCACTCCATCCATGATGAAAATACGTACAGTCACCAAGGAGTCTTACTTTGTAACTCTCTTATCCACGATCTCAGTAGTATCTCAAACTTCACCCACTTCAAGAAATGCCTCACAACACCATTGTTCAAGAATGTCTTTCATTACTAAATTACTCGCTATCCCACTTGCCAGGCAGAATTATATCGAGTCAACATTGCTTAGAAAAGAAAAAGGGGCAAAATCAATAGTACTGCAATGTATTCAAGAATAAGGAGCCATCTGTTATGTATAACTGTCTCTTTATTTACTGCAAATCCTAATTAAAAAGTTACTTTGCCGGTAACAATATATCTGGTGATACATAATGTTCCCATATATTCCTCTCCATATGTAAACTCCTTCCAGGTTTCAGACTGGTCCAGATGTCTTTTTCCCCACAACGGCCCTCCAGCACTGCTAGGTGGTGCGACACAGCTCCAGTAGCAACTCCACCTCTAGAAATCACATCACTGAAGTATATTAGGTGTCGACCGGCATGCTGATAAAAGTTCCGAATATTCATTTTATGCACCATTGAGGTGTTTGTAGAAGGACCAAGAGAGCCACAAAAGTGACAAATTGAGCACACAACATGTCTGCATACCGTAGGCTCTTAATCACAGCATTAGCGCATCAGGGAACAGACAGTGTGGTGAGGTATCTGTGAGAAGATTAAGTATCCCCCAGAAGGAAAATGTTACATACCCAGTAAGCATCTGTTTGTAGCATGTAGTGATGTAAATTCAAATGCTCTGCATTCTCCTGCCACCTAGTGTTGGGCTCAGATGTTTGTAAATTGTCCTTCTTTGAACAAATTCTTTTGAGTCACGTGATGCACTGTGACTCCTCCGTCAGTGCGCAATGTGTGTCGGCAGTGACTCCATGTAGACCGTTTTTTGCACAGAGGGTGAGAATAAGCATGGAGTGGAAGGTGAAAGCAGTATGGTGCACCATGTGTATTATGAAAGTAAGTTAAGTAATAAAAGAATAAATCTGCAAGTAGAGCTACACACTGAGGAAGGATGGTTGGTGCATGTGAATCTGTACAGCATTACACGCTACAAACGAACAAGTTACTTACCTTCGGTAACGATACATCTGTAAGAGACATATTAGTTATAGATTCCTTACCTTAGAATAGATACCTTAGAATTACCCCCAGGCGTCAGACTGGATAAGGAGCATTTTTCTTCAGCAGTACCCCTGCGCGTCGGTAGGTGGCGTCGGTCGACTCCGCGTTAGTCGTTGGCGTCATGATCGCCGGAATGACGTCGCGGTATCTACTTAGACGCCGCCCCTGCGCGCTGATATCAGTTCTTTACACGACATTCCACGCCAGAAGCGCAGAGCCATGCAAGACACTGACCACTGGTGCACAAAACTAGGGCCCTGAAAGGGAGTCCCTTACTCTAGAAGTCAGTTCGCAGAACGGGGAGGATGGGTGGGGTGGTAAGGAATCTATAACTAATATATGTCTCTTACAGATATATCGTTACCGAAGGTAAGTAACTTGTTCATCTGAAAGAGACTATTAGTTATAGATTCTTTACCTTAGAATAGATACCCCAGCAATACCAACCCCGGAGGTGGGTCTGCAAACCAAGTTCACACCAGAAAGTCCTGGAGAATTGAACGGCCAAAGAAGCAGTCTCTCCGGACTACTATCCAGGCGGTGGCCCGCAGGGGTCTCCAACCTTTTCTGTATTGAGAGCTACTCATGTTCAATGAAATGCATGGACAGCTAAAAATATTATTAGTGCTGTATAATTTCAATTTATTTTTATGTATCATACTTCAACCTAGCAAAAACTTTCTAATTTAATAAGCTGGGCTGCACACAGGTGAGCTACTCGGAGGTAGCTGGAGAGCTACAGTAGCTCACGAGCTACAGGTTGGAGACCCCTCCAGGCAGTAATGCTTAGTGAACGTGTGCAGTGATGCCCACGTGGCTGCCTGGCAGATATCACTGAGGGGGACTCCACGTCCCAAAGCAGTAGTGGCTGCCGTCGCCCTGGTGGAATAGGCGCGCAGTCCTACCGGAGGCTCCTTTTTCGCCAAGGAATAGCAAATTTCAATGCAAAGGACGACCCATCGAGAGATGGACCGTCTTTGCACGGCCGACCTTTATTGGTGCCCACATAGCCAACAAAGAGTTGATCGACCACCCGGAATTGTTTTCTGCGATCCAGAACAAATGATAACGCACATTTTGGATCCAGACGGTGGAGTCTCTCCTCTTCCTTGGAAGGATGCGGGGACGGGAAGAAGGTGGGCAAAGTGATGGTCTGTCCTATGTGGAAAGAGATAACCACTTTGGAAAGAAAAGAAGGTCTAGTGCAGAGGACAACCTTGTCCGGATGGACAGTGAGGAAAGGAGGTTTAGAAGACAGAGCTTTAAGCTCACTCACCTTGCGAGCAGAGGTGATGGCAACCAGAAAGGCAGTCTTTAAAGTCAAGAGTCTGAGAGGACAATTATGTAGTGGCTCGAAAGGAGCACACATAAGATAAGTCAAGACAAGATTCAAGTCCCACTGGGGCATTAGAAAGGAATAGGAGGAAAAAGGTGAGTAATGCCCTTAAGAAATCGATTTACAATAGGGGACTTGAAAAGAGAAGGCTGATTAGGAAGATGAAGAAAGGCCGAAATGGCAGAAAGATAGCCTTTAAGAGTGCCCAGAGCAGAGCCCTGCTGGGCCAAAGAAAGAACGAAGAGGAGAACCTCTGAAAGAGGAGCAGAGAGGGGATCCACAGCCTTTGCTGTGCACCATGCCACAAATTTGTTCCATCTACAGGCGTATACCGTTTTGGTGGAGGGACGTCTGGCTGCCAAGATAATGTTACAGACTTCGGAAGGAAGGTCAAAAGCTGTCAACTGTCGCCGCTCAATCTCCACGCAAGGAGTTAGAGGCTGGACAGGTTTGGGTGGAGGACCATCCCCTACTACAGTGACAGAAGATCCTCCTGAAGAGGCAGTCTGATCGGAGGATCGATGCCCATGTTCAAGAGCTCGGGATACCAGAATGTTCGTGCCCAATTCGGAGCCACAAGAATGACTTGGGCCTGGTCGCGCTTGATCTTTTTCAGCACTCTGGGCAGGAGTGGTATAGGCGGAAAGGTGTATAGAAGACCGCAATTCCACTCGCGGCGAAAAGCGTCGCTGAGCGAGTGCCGCCTTGGAAATTCTAACGCACAGAACTGCTGACATTGCACGTTCTCTTCGGTGGCGAACAGATCTAACCAAGGCTCTCGCAACTGCTGAAAGAGACATTGCACCGCCTCCGAGTGAAGACGCCATTCGTGATCCATCATGCACTGGCAGCTGAGTTCGTCCGCCCTGGCGTTCAGAAAACCTGCCAGGTGTTGAACCACCAGGGACATGCCCTGATGTTCCAGCCACTTCCAAAGGCGAAGAGCCTCCTGACATAGGGTCCACAACACCACCCCGCCCTGTTAGGTACAGTACCACATGGCGGTGGTGTTGTCCGTGAACACCTGCACTACTCTTCCTTTGACAGAAGGAAGGAATGCCTTCAGTGCTAGACGAATCACCTGGAGCTCCAGAAGGTTGATGTGGAACCCGGACTCCGCCGGAGACCAGAAGCCTATGATCTCCGCCTCCCCCATGTGGCCGCCCCACCCCAGGAGTGCCTCATCTGTCACCACTGTGAACTCGGGTTGGAGAAGGGAGAGGGATTTGCCGCCGACCCAATCCTGGTTTGTTAGCCACCACTGCAATTGGTGTGCAGTGCCCTCCGAGATCTGCACGCAATCGGAAAGATTCCCCTGATGCTGCGCCCACTGGAACTTCAGGTCCCACTGCAGAGCCCGCATATGCCACCTGGTATGGTCCACCAGCAGGATGCAGGAGGCCATGAGGCCCAGCAGCCTCAGGGTCATTCTCATCGAAATCCAGGATAGAGGCTGAAACATCGGTATCATAGCCCGAATATTCGGACTCGCTGCTCGGGAGCGTAGGCCCGAAACTGCGCTGTATCCAAAACTGCTCCGATGAAAAGGAGCTTCTGAGAGGGAATCAGGTGTGACTTTGGCACGCTGATAGTAAACCCCAGCGAGTGCAGGACGTCCACCGTAGTCTGGAGGTGGGAGACGACAGCCTGGGGCGAACTCGCCTTCAACAGCCAGTCGTCGAGATAGGGGAAGACTGGAACCCCTGATCTGCGCAGTGAGCTGTGACCATCGCCATCACTTTCGTGAACACCCGAGGGGCGCTGGTAAGGCCAAAGGGGAGCACGGTAAACTGAAAATGCTCGTGGCCTACCGTGAACAGTAGGTAACGCCTGTGGGCCGGCAGGACAGGGATGTGAAAATAAGCGTCCTGCAAGTCCAACGCTACCATCCAGTCTCCAGGGTGGATTGCAGACAAGACCTGAGCCAATGTCAACATTTTGAACTTCTCCTTCCGGAGTAAGCGGTTGATGTCCCTGAGGTCCAAGATAGGACGCAGGCCTTTGTCCTTCTTGGGCACCAAGAAGTAGTGGGAATAACAACCACGACCTACTTCTGGCACAGGGACTCGCTCGATGGCCCCCTTGGCCAAGAGAGACGTAACTTCCTGGCGGAGAAGGGCCAAGTGATCCTCCGACATGCGATGGAGTGTTCGTGGCATGGAGGGAGGGGTAGTCTCGAAGGGGAGTGAGTAGCCCCTTCGGACTATCTGCAAAACCCACCTGTCCGACGTAATGTTGCGCCGGTGTGTGGGGAGGGGGGGGTGGTGATGGCAAATCCTGCCACCCACTGGCAACTGGTGGCCCGAAAGGTCATACTAGAATGGCTTGGAGGCTGATGCAGAGGGGGCACTGGTGGACTGGCCTGCCCGCTGGCCCCCAGACCCACGGCGCTGGGTCCCACATCCCCAGCCGCGCAGAGGCTGAGTAGCTTGCGCCGGCCTGTGGCCCTGGGTGAAGCGTGGTGCGGCACCCCTTCCGTAGCCACGAAAGGGGCGAAAGGCGGACTGAATGGGGCGAGAGGTGGCAGCGAGGCCCAAGGATCTGGCCGTAGCCCGAGAGTCTTTGAAGCGCTCGAGCGCATGGTCCGCCTTGTCGCCAAACAGGCGACGGTCATCAAAGGGCATGTCCAAAAGGGTCGATTGGACATCCCCGGAAAAGCCAGTGGACCTCAGCCAGGCGTAGCCTCTCAAGGCTACTGACCTAGAAATCGTTCTACCTAGCGAGTCGGCAGTATCCAGTCCACATCAAATGGCAAACTTCGCTGCGTCTCTACCCTGTGCAACCACACGGGAGAGTACAGTCCGGGCCTCCTCTGGGCAGTGTGGCAGCACTTACGCAACCATGTCCCACACAGAGTGGGTGTAGCGGTCCAAGAGACATGGGGTGTTCACCGACTGCAGTCCTAAGCTGGCGGAAGAAAACATCCTCTTCCCAAGCTGGTCCAGCTTCTTGGATTCCCTATCTGGGGGAGCAGTAGGGAACGCGCCTTTGGACGTTGAGGCTTGGACCACCAAGCTCTCAGGGGTAGGGTGTTGGGAAAAGAAAATGGGGTCGCACAGGGACGGGCGGTGGCGTCGGGCAATCATCCTATCCACAGGAGCCCCTGTGCTGGGTTCGGACAAAGGGTCCAGAAGATTATCAGTAAGGGCCTCATTGAACGGCAGCAGGGGCTCCGAAGAGGCCGCTGCCGGCTGAAGCACCTCAGTCAGGAGGTTAGTCCTGACTGCCACCGTAGGAAGCTCAAGGCCCAAGGCCTCAGCCGCCCTACACAACACCACAGTGTAGGAGGCTCCCTCCTCCGTGGCCACGGTAGGGGGAGAAAGCATACCAAGGTCTGGGGAAGTGTCCAGACCACTGACATCACCCAACTCTTCTCTCCAGTCCGGCTCTTCTAGCTGGTCTGCCAGAGGGTCCACAGACCCCTCCCAGTCCTCCTCACCCTCCTCTGGCTGCCAGTCAGGGCGAAAAGGAATGCCAGGATAGAACAGTGGTACGACGCCGGTCCGGCTCCGTGTTCAAGTCGAGGGGGAGGCCGGGGTCGACGCCAGCCGGGGACACAACTGGCGGCAGAGGCGACGTCAGAGGAATGGGCGCTGGGCGAGGTGTTGTGAGGTCAACCGGCGCCGCTCCGGATCCAAGCCTGGATCCCTGGGGGCCCTGCGGCGTCAGGGCCGGAGCCGCTGGCATCGAAGGCCTAGAACCCCCAGCCTAGTCCGCGGGGCCGAAGGCGCGCCGGCGGAGTCAGGCTGCCCAAAGATAGAGTGGAGGGCTTTGTAAAAAGCACGAAGATGGGTAGGGGACGCTCCAGCTCCCAGGAAGGGAGGGAAGCTCGGAGCCGTCCCAGCAGGCTCCATGGGCGGAGCCGGAGGACAAGGACCTTCCGCGTCAGCAGACGGACGGGGAGAAGGCGAAGAGCGACGGTGCTTCTTCGCCTTCTTCTTGTGCTTCGACTTACCCGAAGACGAAGACTTCGAAGATGAATGATGGTGGTGACTCCGCGACCGGACCCGCGACCTCCCTCTCGACGGGGACCTTGAGAGGCACGGAGCTGACTGCCAGGCCTCCAGAAGCTTTCAGGACCACTCCCGCAAAGACTTTGGGTTCATGGCCCGACAGTCGGAGCACGACTTCGGGTCGTGGTCGCGCTTCACGCACCAGAGGCACTCGAGGTGTGGGTACGTGACCGACATCAATTTGTGACAGGAGTCACAAAGCTTAAAGCCGGTACGTCGATGGGACATCCGTACGTGCACCAGGAGTCGAACGATTCGAAAAGAAGTCGACTCCTCTAACGACACTTTCGACACCGGTTGTGTCCCCGGCCGGCGCCGACCCCGGCCTCCCACTCGACTTGAACACGGAGCCAGACCGACGCCGGTACCGGAGCCGGCCGGTACTTTTGTACCACTGTTCTATCCTGGCATTCCTTTTCGCCCTGAGTGCCAGCCAGAGGAGGGTGAGGAGGACTGGGGGGGTGGGGGGGGGGGGGGGTTCTGTGGACCCTCTGGCAAACCAGCTAGAAGAGCCGGACTGGAGAGAGGAGTTGGGTGATGCCAGTGGTCTGGACACTTCCCCAGACCTTGGTATGCTTTCTCCACCTACCGTGGCCACGGAGGAGGGAGCCTCCTACGCTGTGGTGTTACGTAGGGCGGCTGAGGTCTTGGGCCTTGACCTTCCTACGGTGGCAGTCAGGACTAACCTCATGACTGAGGTGCTTCAGCCGGCAGCGGCCTCTTCGGAGCCCCCGCTGCTGTTCAATGAGGCCCTCACCGACATCCTTCTGGGCACTTAGTCCAAGCCCAGCACAGGGGCTCCTGTGGATAGGATGATTGCCCGACGCCACCGCCCGGCCCCGGGCGACCCCATTAGCCTCTCCCAACACCCTACCCCAGAGAGCTTGGTGGTCCAAGCCTCAACATTCAAAGGCGCGTTCCCTACAGTTCCCCCAGGTAGGGAAGCCAAGAAGCTGGACCATCTTGGGAAGAAGATGTTTTCTTCCGCTAGCTTAGGACTGCGGTCGGTGAACACCGCATGTCTCTTGGGCCGCTACACCCACTCTATGTGGGACACAGTTGCGCAAGTGCTGCCACAGTGCCCGGAGGAGGCCCGGACTGTACTCTCCCGTGCGGTTGCAGAGGGTAGAGACGCCGCGAAGTTCGCCATTCGATGTGGGCTGGATACTGCCGACTCGCTAGGTAGAACGATTTCTACGTCAGTAGCCTTGAGACGCTACGCCTGGCTGAGGTCCACTGGCTTTTCCGGGGGTGTCCAATCGACCCTTTTGGACATGCCCTTTCATGGCCGTCACCTGTTTGGCGACAAGACGGACCATGCGCTCGAGCGCTTCAAGGACTCTCGGGCTACGGCCAGATCCTTGGGCTTCGCTGCCACCTCTCGCCCCGTTCAGTCCGCCTTTCGCCCCTTTCGTGGCTACAGAAGGGGTGCCCCACCACGCTCCACCCAGTGCCACAGGCCGGCGCAAGCCACTGAGCCTCTGCGCGGCCGGAGATGTGGGACCCAGCGCCGTGGGTCTGGGGGCCAGCGGGCAGGCCAGTCCACCAGTGCCCCCTCTGCATCAGCCTCCAAGCCTTCCTAGTCCGACCTTAAAGGCCACCAGTTGCCAGTGGGTAGCAGGATTCGCCATCACCTCCCCCACTGGCGCAACATCACGTCGGACAGGTGGGTTTTGCAGATAGTCCGAAGGGGCTACTCCCTCCCCTTCGAGAATACCCCTCCCTCCATGCCACCAACACTCCATCGCATGTCGGAGAATCACTTGGCCCTTCTCCGACAGGAAGATATGGCTCTCTTGGCCAAGGGAGCCATCGAGCGAGTCCCTGTGCCAGAAGCAGGTCGTGGTTGTTATTCCCACTATTTCCTGGTGCCCAAGAAGGACAAAGGCCTGCGTCCTATCTTGGACCTCAGGGACGTCAACCGCTTCCTCCGGAAGGAGAAGTTCAAAATGTTGACATTGGCTCAGGTCTTGTCTGCCCTCGACCCTGGAGACTGGATGGTAGCGTTGGACTTGCAGGACGCTTATTTTCACATCCCTGTCCTGCCAGCTTACAGGCGTTACCTACGGTTCCCGGTAGGCCACGAGCATTTTCAGTTTACCGTGCTCCCCTTTGGCCTTACCAGCACCCCTCGGGTGTTCACGAAAGTGATGGCGGTGGTCGCAGCTCTTCTGCAGAGATCAGGGGTTCCAGTCTTCCCCTATCTCGACGACTGGCTGTTGAAGTCGAGTTCGCCTCAGGCTGTCGTCTCCCACCTCCAGACTATGGCGGACCTCCTGCACTCGCTGGGGTTCACTATCAACGTGCGAAAGTCGCACCTGATTCCCGCTCAGAAGCTCCTTTTCATCGGAGCAGTTCTGGATACAGCGTTGTTTCGGGCCTACCCTCCGAGCAGCGAGTCTGGGATATTCGGGCTATGATACCGATGTTTCAGCCTCTATCCTGGATTTCGGTGAGAATGACCCTGAGGCTGCTGGGCCTCATGGCCTCCTGCATCCTGCTGGTGGACCATGCCAGGTGGCACATGCGGGCTCTGCAGTGGGACCTGAAGTTCCAGTGGGCGCAGCATCAGGGGAATCTTTCCGATTGCGTCCAGATCTCGGAGGGCACTGCACACCAATTGCAGTGGTGGCCAACGAACCAGGATTGGGTCAGCGGCAGATCCCTCTCCCTTCCCCAACCCGAGTTCACAGTGGTGACAGATGCGTCAGTCCTGGGGTGGGGCGGCCACATGGGGGAGGCAACGATCAGAGGCCTCTGGTCTCCGGCGGAGTCCAGGGTCCACATCAACTTTCTGGAGCACTGAAGGCATTCCTTCCTTCTGTCAAAGGAAGAGTAGTGCAGGTGTTCACGGACAACACCACCGCCATGTGGTACTGTAACAAACAGGGCGGGGTGGGGTCGTGGACCCTATGTCAGGAGGCTCTTCGCCTTTGGAAGTGGCTGGAACATCAGGGCATGTCCCTGGTGGTTCAACACCTGGCAGGTTCTCTGAACGCCAGGGCGGACGAACTCAGCCGCCGGTGCATGATGGATCACGAATGGCGTCTTCACTCGGAGGAGGTGCAAGGTCTCTTTCAGGAGTCGGGAGAGCCTTGTTTAGATCTGTTCACCACTGAAGAGAACGCGCAATGTCAGCAGTTCTGCGTGTTGGAATTTCCAAGGCGGCACTCGCTCAGCGATGCTTTTTGTCGCGAGTGGAACTGCGGTCTTCTATACGCCTTTCCGCCTATACCACTTCTGCCCAGAGTGCTGAAGAAGATCAAGCGCGACCGGGCCCAAGTCATTCTTGTGGCTCCGGATTGGGCAAGAAGAGTCTGGTATCCCGAGCTCTTGAACATGGCCATCGTTCCTCCGATCAGGCTGCCTCTTCGGGAGGATCGTCTGTCGCAGCACCAGGGGACGGTCTTCAACCCGAACCTGTCCAGCCTCCACCTCCTTGCGTGGAGATTGAGCGGCAACAGTTGACAGCTTTCGACCTTCCTCCCGAAGTTATCTTGGCAGCCAGGCGTCCCTCCACCAAAACGGTATACGCCTGTAGATGGAACAAATTTGTGGCATGGTGCACAGCAAAGGCTGTGGATCTCCTCTCAGCCCCTTTATCAGAGGTTCTCCTCTTCATTCTTTCTTTGGCCCAGCAGGGCTCTTCTCTGGGCATTCTAGTAAAAGCTATCTTTCGGCCATTTCGGCCTTTCTTCGTCATCCTGATCAGCCTTCTCTTTTCAAGTCCCCTATTGTAAATAGATTTCTTAAGGGCAGTACTCCCCTTTTTCTTCCTATTCCCTTCGTAATGCCCCAGTGGGACTTAAATTTTGTCCTGAGTTACCTTAAGTGTGCTCCTTTCGAGCCACTACATAATTGTCCTCTCAGACTCTTGGCTTTAAAGACTGCCTTTCTGGTTGCCATCACCTCTGCTCGCAGGGTGAGTGAGCTTTAGGCTCTGTCTTCTAAACCTCCTTTCCTTGCTGTTCATCCGGACAAGGTTGTCCTCCGAACTAGACCTTTGTTTCTTCCCAAAGTGGTTACCTCTTTCCACATAGGACAGACCATCACTTTGCCCACCTTCTTCCCACCCCCGCATCCTTCCAAGGAGGAGGAGAGACTCCACCGTCTGGATCCAAAACGTGTGCTATCATTTTATTTGGATTGCACAAAACAATTACGGGTGGACCATCAACTCTTTGTTGGCTATGTGGGTGCCAAGAAAGGTCGGGCCGCGCAAAAACGGACCTTTTCTTGATGGGTAGTCCTTTGCATTCAAATTTGCTATTCCTTGGCGAAAAAGGAGCCTCCGGTAGGACTGCGCGCCCATTCCACCAGGGCGACGGCAGCCACTACTGCTTTGGGACGTGGAGTCCCCCCTCAGTGACATCTGCCAGGCGGCCATGTGGGCATCACTGTAAACGTTCACTAAACATTACTGCCTGGATAGTCCAGCCCGGAGAGACGGCTTCTTTGGCCGGTCAATTCTCCAGGACTTTCTGGTGTGAACTTGGTTCGCAGACCCACCTCCGGGGTTGGTATTGCTGGGGTATCTATTCTAAGGTAAGGAATCTATAAATAATAGTCTCTTTCAGATAAACAAGTTACTTACCTTCGGTAACGATATATCTGTAAGAGACATATATTAGTTATAGATTCCTTACCCCCCACCCATCCTCCCCGTTCTGCTAACTGACTTCTAGAGTAAGGGACTCCCTTTCAGGCCCTAGTTTTGTGCACCAGTGGTCAGTGTCTTGCATGGCTCTGCGCTTCTGGCGTGGAATGTCGTGTAAAGAACGGACGTCAGTGCGCAGGGGCGGCGTCTAAGTAGATACCGTGACGTCATTCCGGCGATCATGACGCCAACGGCGAACGCGGAGTCGACCAATGCCACCTACCGACACGCAGGGGTAGTGCTGAAGAAAAATTCTCCGGATCCAGTCTGACGCCTGCGGGTACTTCTAAGGTATCTATTCTATGGTAAGGTATCTATCACTAATAGTCTCTTTCAGATAGATGCTTACAGGATGAGCTTCCGTGTGGATGATGCAGATGTCTGAAATAAAGTCTTTAGGGCCGTCTGGCGAACCATAACCTGCTGACAGGCTAAGATATCCACACAATGGTGCTTTGTGAATGTGTGTGGGGTGGATGCCTTACATAAGTCTGCCAGCTGGATATTTCCAAATAAATGGAAGAAAACTGTGGAATTTCGTACCTTTGATGTGATGGACAAATATTGAAAAATGAATAGAAATAAACAGACTGAACTTTTTGAATACTTTTGAGTACGTGAATAATGTTGATCACAAATGTGCATAAGGCTGTGCAACCCTAGGTGACTCGCACAGCGCGCGTCACACCTTTTTTGAGTATTTACATATGTGCACCCGGGATGGGGCACTAAGAGGGTATGCACGCCAAACTTGAAAAACAAAGGAGGAAAAAAGACGTGATCATATAAATATGGGTGTGCTTTGAGACATTTTCAGTGACTTTCATAACCTTCCGTCCCAACCTTGTTAAGCACCCCGACTGGAAAATTGAAGTACGGAGCTTTAAAAAGCAATATTTTTCACGTCAAAGGCCGCTGAAACGAGTCACTGGCTGGAAGAACATTAAGAACATGGAGTATTCATATGTCAGCAAAGCATCATTTAATTGTTGGATTATTATGGACACCGTTTATTTTTTGGTTAATTTTTGGTTGATTTATGGATTGATAATCACAGAGATAGTGGGAAAGATATTTCACTTATTAAGGAATGCTCTTTAAATGTCAGAGGGCGACCGAACTAACGTTTGTTTTACAGGTGGGGGAGGCGGATACTGGTAACGGGGCAACTTTTAATTTGGCACTTAAAACGTTTCTTTTAAGGAATTTATGGACAGCAGCAGGGGAGAGCACTATGAATTCTGGTTTATTAATGGGGGAGGTCATGGGGTCGTTATAAGTTGAAAAATGCAGGGTGTATGATTATGTGGAGTTCACGTTAGATGGATTGTGGGTATGGTAGTTGGGTTGTAGGAGAATCCTGGAGGGCGGAGAGTATGGTCAGGTGATACAAATTGTTTACAGCTGGGGAAGCCACGTACGGTTTTTTAGGCAGTTGCGCAGGGTGATTTAAATCTGATTATGTTTCGAATGCAAGAGAGTAGAGGCACGCTGTTCGGACGTGGCAGGATCACCGTAGGTAGGAACCGGGGATTGAACCATTTAAAATAGCAGAGTTGTAAAGTTGTAAAGCGGGGAGGATTCTTGTAGGAGATATCACGGGTTAATGATTAGTTGCATTAGTGGAATCATTGTGAGTTATGTTTTTATGTTATATATGTTATGTTATGTTTGTATGGAGGATTATAGAGCACTGTTTGGTGGGTGGGGGCTGGTAATCAATGGAGGATAGGGGGCGAATGGTATTGAACATGCAAGTAGGAGATGGAATCGAGTATTATTTTTAACAACATTGAAATTTTCATTGAAGGGGTAGGGGTTAAAAAAGTTGGTTAATTTACAGTTGCTGCACAAGAATTATTTCGTTTGTCTGACAGATATTCATTTACTATTGTAGATACCCCTGAGGAAGGTCATAAGGACCGAAATGCATTGGGTGATGTTAAAGTTTTAACGGAGGATTCGAGTTTCATAACATGCCTGTGATTAGGCCCGGATGGGCAAATCCTGTGCAAATAAAATGGAAGAAAACTGTGGAATTTCGTACCTTTGATGTGATGGACAAATGTTGAAAAATTAATAGAAATAAACAGACTGAACTTTTTTGAATACTTTTGAGTACGTGAATAATGTTGATCACAAATGTGCATAAGGCTGTGCAACCCTAGGTGACTTGCACAGCGCGCGTCACACCTTTTTTTAGTATTACCAAGAAAGGCCATGATTGCTGCTTTCTTGTGTGTAGTGTGTGTGCTGGTGGTTACAAGGAGGGCTCTTTTTGTTTTAGAGTAGCATGTTTAGATGCGCTCGACTATCCATCTGGCAAAACAAGCCTTAGAAACAGGCTGGCTTTGTGGGTTTTTGCAAAGGGTGCAAACAATCGATCAGACCTCCATAAAGGCTTTGAAGAATGGGTTGCGAAAGAAGGAGTGTTGTTCCGTGTTTTGCATGTATACAGCCATGACAGCAAGATGTAGATGCATAAAAGCGTAGGCAAGGACTGACGTTTGTACATGGAGAAGATAAATGATTTCCTGAACACTAAGTTTAAGAGGGTCCGGGTGACTAGAGATATAATAGTGGACAAACCTCTTTCATTCTGCAGCATAGTAGGCCAGTTTGGCAGGTCTACGAGATTTGCGCAGAATCTCTGTGCATTCTTGAGTGAGTCTATTTTTAACACATCAGGGGCCAGATTGCTAGATTTAGCTGCTTGGGGTCTCAGTGCCTAAGATTCCTGACCAATTCATCCATAGTGCATTGCCCATAGAGTATGGATACCTGGAGGTGAAGTCTGGGAGTTTTGCGTTTTTATAAGTGACAAACAGATCTATCTGTGGGATGCCCTAGTGTTGAAAGTACTCGAGTAGGGCTTGTGCATGTGGAGGTCCTACTTGTGGACTTGTTGCTGTATCCTGGTGATCACGTCTGCCAGGTTATTATCCACCCTTCCAGTAGATGAATGCAGTGGCAGGGAGTCCAGTGCGAAGTCTCCTGTGCTAGCATAGGAGAGTGTGTGCCGCCCCACTTCGGAAGATAATACAAGAGTCATGTTATATGTCTTGAAAAAGACTTCCTTGTCCCGAATGACATGAAAGAGGACCTTGACAGTAAGGCGTATGGCTGGCAGCTCAAGGGTGTTGATGTGCCACCCAGGTGACTGAGAAAGCCACATCCCCCTGACTTTTATCTTGAAATATGTATTTATTCACTAATTATTTTTTTATTGATAAATGTTATTTGTCCATTATGGCCTCTTGGCAGGATAAGCATTTTGATGATGATAATGTCCACTAAGGAATGGGCTTTTGACATCAGGGTGCGGCCCAATGTTCACAGCAGCTGAATGGTGGTCAGAACTGCCTCCCAGTGCTAGTCTGAGCAAGGTTCCTCTACTGAGCCAATAATTGAGATACAAGGTTATGCCAGACCCTGTCGCCATAGGTTAGCTGATATCGGAGCCATTTATTTGGGAAATTACAGGAGGATGGGCAGACTTTAGGACCAAAGGCCAAGCTTTAAACTGATAATGCTGGATGTTTAGTATGAAGTTTAGATAACTTGTGTGGCACAGGCGAAATGGAACACTGAAGTAAGCATCCTCTAGGTCAATGGAAGAAAAGAAATCAAAGATTTCCTGATGAGACTATATGGAAAACAGGTTTCTTTACATACTTGTTGAGTTTTTTCATGTGTTTTCTTTGGGCACTTATTCATCTCCAGGCTGATTGTGTCCATGACAGACAAGCACTTACACACACAATCACTCAGCCGAAATGCCCTAGATGAGGTGCTGGAGTGACAGTGGAGGCTCTGCTGGACTTCTCACCTCTCTTTCCAAATGGACAACATTGCTAAAAGTCAAACTGATCATTATCCCGCACAACCTGACAGACCGGGAGTGAGTGGTCTTTGACAGGATCACAGGAAGACAAACCCAGAGAACACCACAACTACTGCACTCTGAAACCCCCTCTTACCTCGAGTCCCACAAGACTCCCTCGCTCCTCTAATGGTCTTTGTGTCTTAGTTTAAGCTGCGGTAAGATCCCGCTGCTTGGTAATTATGCAGTAAGGAGAACATATGCAACTTCCATAAGAGGATTGGGAGGAGGACTCAGGGCACACTCCTGTTGATGAATTACCCAACCAACATCTGAGCATCATCTTAAATAAGAATATTCACTTTGTGTTTGAATAAAATGTACTCTAATATTTTGGCTTAGTAATGTTGCACCAAAACAAATATTGGTGTTTCTCTGGAATCACTTGACGACTCCCAACAAAGCCATTGTACTCTCATGTCTCAACTACTAAAACTTGATCAGATGTTGGAAGTTATTTATTTTCATTTGGAATATTTCTAAAGTGTGTAGTTATCCCTAAGGCTGTCTTGTCACTAATTCGACAGAACAGAGGGAGACAGACAAGGCTAGTTACTAAAAAGCGGTTTTCAACGTATCACATCAGTCTCAAATTGCTTCACTACGCTAGCTCCTACATAAAGTTATCGTCACAATGCACTGTTATCAAACTATACCCATAAAGATGTGCATATTTAGTTTAAAAACAGATTTCTCGAAGCAAAGATCAACTAACTGTAAAATCACAACAATGTTCTTAATAACACCCAGTAGCTTTGAACAGAACCCCGATTGCATCAATGCTTTAAAATCACTACTTACACATGCATTTACTCTATCTCATTACTATGTCTATCTATTGACCATCAGATCAGAAAATGAGAAGAACTTTACTTCACAGAAGCCTTCAGCTCCAAACCTAACATGCCCTAACTAAGATGCCTAAGTTTGCACTCTATACTGTTAGCTGCTGAAAAGGATTAGACATTAACTTAAACGAAATTCTTTTTCCCAGACTATATCCTTATAGGCAACTGTAAAGTGAGTGTTAATACACAGAACCTGACTATGACAGACATCCAGACCCTTTAGATTGTTTTGGTAACCTACACTGTCCATAAATATCTAATTTGTAGCACTTTTTCTTAAACCTTTTAGAATATCTATTTATTTATTTTAATCTATTTTGTCTCACCTAGACGTTGGGTAGTATGCATAAGAACCCTTATAAGTAATCGCTCTGAAGAACCAGTTTAACAGGTAAGCACTAAACCATTCTGCATTATGATCTTTTATAGCTTTGAATACTTTGCATGGTTTCCGTCAAAGGTCGGTGGGAGCGGGTGACAGGTGAAGGTAGCTTTGATCAGTAGACTGCTCAATGCTCCCTGTACTGGAAGAGCATACTGGCAAGTCAGAACACAAGCAACAGTGCCTTGCAGGATGTGCATAAATAATGACGCTGTTCATATTTGCTCCTACCGAAGTTGATCACATTAAGCTGCAAATTTATTACCCCAATAATTTTAGCACCTAGAAACAACCCCATTAGTCATTTGCACTATATAGATAGCTATAATCATTATGACTATCTGCTATTGTATTATTAGTTCAGCATTTCTGCCTTACCTTTTATGTTAGTGCACCATTATGCTGGTAACAGTTCTGCTACTTAAATATTTACAACCAGTACAACAGTTACACCCTCATGTTTGAGGACAAAGTTATATTTCTTATAAGACAGCAATTTTTAATAAATGCTTCAATCAAAAACAGACTTGACACTGATCATTGGCATATACAGCAAGTTGCCCTTAGCTCCTCAGTGCCTCAAGTATTATAGGACGCATGTAATTATGCTGATAGCTCAAATCTTTAGTCTTGTCTTTGTATTACTTAAGAACTCATTTTATATCACATATGCATGGATTGCTGTTCTAAGGCTGTTCATTTAGTAAACTAAAGTCAGATATACTGTCTGTTTTAAGTGGAATTCTGTAGAACAGCTTTAATTCTATAAAAGACCATGTACAGCTCAATCAAAAAAGCATTTAGCAACTTAACTTGGCAAGGGTTTGAGCCAATAAAAAGGCTTTTTTCCACAACACATATTTAAGCTATGACTTTTACATTATTTTGAGGGAGAACACATTCATTTAAGGAGCATAAAATGAACCTGCTGTGTTGAACTTGCTTCCTACTTAGCGGAAACACCTTTGATAAGTAACAGCGGGCACTGGACTCTCTAAGAAGAATATTGTAAACCAGGCCCTGTCATATAGGACACACACAGTAGCACTGTTTTCTCAATAGACCAGATGCAAAATCTTCTATTTGAAAGCTTTTGCCATCTTCTGGGAGGTCTTTTTGCTTCTTCCAGGACAGGAATGCACTGTGGCCCACGTATTGAAGGACTGCAGGTTTACGTTTTCCAAGGTCTAAAACGTTAGACTGTGGTGAAATATTCCACATTCAATGCACTGTAGCATGCAGAGGGGTCATGCTGATGGGTTTAACAGCTCTGTGTTCCACCACTAGCAAGACCAGATGGGAGTGGTTTAAATAATCCTGGCTTGAAACTATCTGAATGCCTACAATAATTTAGGGATGAGAGGGATCAAAAGAAATGCGGAAATTAACATTAGTTTCCAGACAATCAATAGAGCATTCCCCTGACTATCTCTCTTCTGAAAACCAGGACACAAAGTCTAGGCGCTTTTAGTAATCTGCTATAAAGAACACCACGATCTTTGGAAAACCACAAGTCATTTGTAACATATGAGTTTGTAGTCCACTAGCATTTGCAAACAGTGTCTATGATGGAATTTAATTCCACTGGAAGATGTGTTGTGAGAGAGTAAGTACCTACTTCAGGGCCCAGTTTCAAGAATGTGGGAATCTTTTGAAAGGGGATGTAAACTTAGTAATTCCCGATTTTTTTCCCATCTTATTTTCTTACTAAACGTTATCATTTTCTAGCAGAGTATATGCAATTAATAAAAGGGACCAAAAAAAAAAAAACACTGAAATCCACCATTTCTCAAGTTTCAGACACAAATCCCAGCCAAAATCTTCCCTGTACAGCATCATAAGTGCCATCATAATTGGCTAGAAAGGAGGACAGAGTGAGTTTCTACATGAGCTGAAAGTGAATCAACAATCCATTAAAATCACATAAAATATTGACATTAACAAGAATATAGATTTAGATAGCCAGCTAACCTAGACAATGATACTACATGCAGATGTCTGATTAGCTATCATCCACGTTTGAATTCACAAACAAGCTCTGATTCCCAAGACTAAACATTTACTTTCCACAAGGCTTCCCTATATTGGATTGTCTTTAACTCTGATTTACAGGGAATCAAATCACTTTTATGAGTCACTGCTAAATTCAAGATACTCCCTGAGGCCACATAAACTGGGGGGATATGTATCCATCTAGTAGATTGTAGATACTGTAAAACTCTCCACAGTAAAAACTTGAATGTCATTTATCACAGCTCTCAGTCCATTCTTCACTCCCTAGTACCACATGGTGTATTGATATTCAGGGTGGCCAGACAAATCAAACAAGGTGAGGCATAACAATCATTCATAGCAAATAAATCAAATGCTCACCAATTGTCTCTTACCCTACTCATCCTTTGAATAACTCAAGATTATTTACTCTTTTTGATATCTTACATCCACTACTTACACATCTTGCATCCCCCAAAGCTAAAAAGAAAATTGAAGTACAGATTAATTTTCTATGAATCACAAGTTACTTCTGATTAATAGCTTCCTAGGTGATTTCAAATTGGACTAGAGCAACATTAATTAAACATTTTTCAATTACCTCAAGTCTCTCTTGCATATCATGACCTTCATTAACACTTGCCCCTATTGACCCACAATAAACGCTGGATCCTGGACCTAATCACTGTCACCCACAAATCAATCAATTGCCTTCTCCCCATTGAGAGTAGACTGCTCTGATAATTTCCATTTCTATTCAAGCTAATCACCGAACACCTGGCCTCTTCAAATAAAACTCCTCAGGAAATCTAGAAATGATTACTGAAGCATCTTACGGACTCTGCTACTGAAGAGTATATCATACCAAAACGGTCTCAAAGTGCCCACACAAATGACCTAATATGTAGTCTAACTGCATACAATAAAATCACAACCTCCGCTGTTGACATCTCTTAAGCTAAAACTGTTACGTCAGAAACACAGTCAGCCACGATTCTCAGTAGCCCTGAATAAAAAGGAAGCAACATTAGAAAACTGAAAAGAGACTGTTGGTACTTCAAATCTTCAACAATATTCATACAACTTAAATCTCTAAGAAAGGCCAAGTTTTTTCAAGACCAATTTGATTAGTCATACAACCAGGCAAGTTCCCTATTTCGGTACAGTAATTCAAACATCTCTTACACAGTCAAGCTGTACACAGTTCTTCAACCAACAGGTGTGACAAATTCCTAACCCACCTAATCACTCCTCACTTATCAGAGCCTCCACAATCTAAAGCCACCAGCACATAGGGTCAAGTCACTCTCAACCTTAGACGAGATTACCAACATAATTAAGAATTTAAACTAAACTCCTATCGCTAGGATCTTTGTTAATTAACCCAAATTTTGCCTAGGGAATCTTCAAATGAATGTGGCCAAATCATCCTCATTTTACATAAACCGCACATCGACCCCCAAATCACCATCTAATTAAAGACCTGTGTCTAATCACCCATTGCTGAGCAAAGCAGAGCCATTAAGAAAGGACTCTCCAACTAATTGATATCCTACCTCAACTCTGAACAGTTCCGTGCATACAATCAATATGGGTTCGGCTATGAATGCAGCAATGAGACATCCACTCTAAAAACTCTAGATGTTCATTAGATATTGAAGGAGGGAACTCTTGCTTCCTAATAATTCAAGATCATACTATGATATTTAACACTTTCTATAACTGAACACTACATGGGCTTCCAGAGATTAGTTTTGAACTAGTTCTTCTCTTTTCTAGCGAATCAATCCTAACTGGTGAAGACTGGATGTCTTCCTGCGACTCCCCAATCAAAAAATAACTGGTGGCATGCTGTGAAGCTTCACTTCAGCAACCACCCTTTCTGTAAGGCATGCCCCTGAGTTCAGTCGGCAAGGGTAAAGGTGTCTCCTTCCATAAGTATGCAGATGACACTCAACTCTATCTGAAAACCTCATAGCTTCATGATATTCTCACTCTGCACTCCATGCTCAAACTTAAGACTGAATGACAGACAACATCCTGAAACTCAACCGCATAAAAATTGAGTCAACACTTTTCCCCCCGAAAATCAAATACAAATGTGATCTGGTTCTGCTGAATGGGCCAAAAAAAAGAAAAACACTATTTCTCACAAGCTCTGTCACCCATTGTGAACTTTACTTGGTTTCCCACTCAATTTCTCTTTCACAATCATTCCATACAAACAGAAACATCAAGCTGATAGCTTCCAACTACTTAACTTCAATTGGTAAGCTACCGTGCCTGAACTGTGTATACAGTTTCCTGTCAGCTGGCACCTTAATGATGTCAAAATAGCTTTCCAGGTAACGATTAGTTTTCAGATCAGTGAATGCATCTGTTATGCTGCCATGTTGTCTTTTCTGAAGATTATTCTGGTCAACCCATGCCCAATACATAAGTTTTAATTGGCGCCTAGAATAGGGTGGTGGGTGGCCGATAGCCTGATTTGGCAAACCAATGCTGGACAAGAGAACATCTACATGTTTAATTCAGCCAATTTTTTTGGTGGTATCCAAATTTGAGACCTCACTAAGCGCAGCAGCATAAGGTGCCAGATCAGGTGTGGTGACCAATCTGTCCAAAACAACAGTGGGCGAAGCCTCGCAAGGTCATTGATGGACTTAATACCCAGATCAACCTTGAGAGGAAGGAGAGGAGTACTTTGGGGAAGGGATACCAAATTCCTGAGGAACTTGTTTTCCACAACTGCAAGGTCGTTTGCAGTTACTGTGCCCCACAACTCTGCCCCATAAAGAGCACTGCTCACGGCCTTACAGCTGTACAATTTGAGAGCAGGAGCCACTGGCTTGGTATATGATAGGCAATGCTCCCGCCTCAGAGCCCCAGTTAGTTGCGAAAGTTTCAAAAAAACCTTTCCTAGATGATTCTTCCAAGCCATTCCCTCAGACAGCTTGATACCCAAATAGTCGAATGAACTGACCCTCTCAAGCTGAACATTGTCCAACAACAAAGTACCCTTAAAGGATTTGTGAGGGTTCAGCATCATTAGCTTGATTTTAGTGGTGTTAATGACCAAGCCCCTCTCCTCACAAAAGGCCTTAAATTGGTTTAATAGTTTCTGGAGGCCCATGGGGGTTTTGGAGATCAGTAGGGTATCGTCAGCAAATAATAGAGTGGGAATGTTGTGGTTCGCCAAGGATGGAGCATCAGCAGGTATGGCGCACAGGAGGTCAGCTACCTGGTTGACATACAGGGAGAAAAGGGTTGGGGCTAAAACACATCCCTGACGGACCCCCCGGTGGATCTTAAAAGGCTCAGTGGTCTGTCCCTGGTTCCCCCATCTTACCCGGGCAAAATTTTCTTCATGCAACCCGATTAAGATTTCCAGGATTGCAGGAGGCATTCCCATGTCCCTAAGCACCCGCCAAAGTAAATCCCTGGGCACAAGGTCGAAGGCTGTTTTTAAATCTATAAAGGCAAGGTATAGGCTACCCTTGCCCAACACAACTACCTTCCAGTATAACGTAACAAATCGGAATACTTGATCGATTGTGCCAGTCTTCCGCCGAAATCCTGCCTGGAGTGGAGAGAGGATATCATTCTCATCCATCCAGTCCTGGATCTTGGCCAGGAGGAAGCGGCAGAAGACCTTTTGGGCACAAATCGATCAAGCTGATCGGACGGTAGTTGGAGGGCATTGACCTATCCCCTTTCTTAAAGATGAGTATTACTTCGGCCCCTTTCCATGAATCTGGGATCCTCCCCCCGCCAGCAATGTCATTGGACAGTGTCATAAAATATATTGCCCAGTTGTCCCTATCCTCACGGAAAAGGTCGCCAGGGATACCATCCGGGCCTAGGGCTTTCGCAGGTTTGATTGCGTCTATAGAAGACAAAATTTCCTCTTTGGTAAATGAAAGGTTACATACTGGGTGACCTATATCATGGAACAACTGGGGTCTGTCGTGAGTGTTGATAAGGGAATACAGGTCACTAAAGTGCTTGTGCCACTCAACAGCTGGGATGTTATTAGCCAGAGGGGGCGATCTTTTGAAGTTGCCCATAGATAGAAGGGACCAGAACATCCTGCCATCTGGATGCAGGATGGCCTCCCCTAGTTCTTCCCATCTCCTTTCGTCCCATTCTCTCTTCGCTTTGGATTGAGCCTGTTTATATTCCTTTCTGACTTCTCGTATCCTGGGTGCATCCCTATTTCTAATAGCTGCCGAGAGTCTCCCTCTCAGCACCCTGCACTTCCTATTGAACCACAAGTTTGAACCTAATAGTCTCCCCTGTTTTGGCCTAGTCTTGTGATCCTGAACATAAAAGAAACTGGCCAGATGGTCAAAAAAGTCACTATGCTGGATACTACAGCTAATCTGTGTAGTCGTATCGTCGGTTGCTGCTGACAGCATCTCCAGATGCTTTTCTAAATCATTTTTAATTAGTTTAGTCTTGGATTCATCTGCCATAATAGCAGACCATATGAGCCGACGTTTGTCATTAGTAGGGATTACCTCCTTAGTACTCAGTGGGATCAGAGCGACCTTCCCACTCTCGCCCCATGGGTGTTCGACGGTCAGGCTAAGGGGGTTAGAGTCGCTTTCACAAGACGGGATGATGACCATATCCCGTACTAGAGGCCATAAGGTCAGATCCACTAGTACTAGCCCCGTTCGGTCCACAAAAGGTCATCCCTCCTCTTTTGTCGGAGCTGGTTCTCCCATTGGCGGCCCTTAGCCTGTGTTCTAGAGATATTGCATTCAGCTGCAAAGCTGCTTGCGACCATTTTTTAATGGGGCTGAGCTCCAGGGGTGGTACCATCCACGCATTATCCTCCTCACTCACATCGTGAGACTCAACCCAATCGAGTGGCTCAAAGGTGACATTAAAATCGCCGCCAACTATTAGGGGATGGCCCGTCGTGCCTAACTTCCAAAAGATTATCCAGGGCGTGCAGAGTTGGGGAGCTGCCTCCTCTAGTGCTTCTAGCATACACGTTGTAGATATCAATGGACTTGCCCTTGCCACTATTGATCCTAATCCCTAGAATATCTGGGCTGTTGGTGTCCAACTCCTTACTATCACAGTTTAATGTGATGTTAAGTAGGGTGAGCAGCCCACCTGACGGCCGGCCATGTTTAGATGGAATGGCTGATCTATGAAAAGTCATAAACCCAGGAATGTATGTGGGGGTCTGGCTCCATGTTTCCTGCAGGAGGCAGATCTCATGTTGGTTGATGAAAATCGAGCCAGTGGGGGCTATCAAGTTTCCCACTTATGCCCGCCACATTCCATGATGCTATTTTCAGTGTCCTGCCATTAGACGTTGAATAGTGAACCTGAGGAGGTGGTGGGATATTTTGATGAGTCGGTTTAATTAGAGAATAGCTAAGTGTGGCTGGACCACAGGCCTGCACATGATCGCTCGACCCTGGCACTGTGACCATATCTAGGACTGTCTGTGACTTTGAGGACATATTCACGATCTCTTGGGAAGGGCCCTCTTGATAAGTGTGTGCTAGAGGGGGGGGAGTACGCTCAGAGTCTGTGCCAGGGATGCACATGGAATCCCTAGCAGAAGGTGGAAAAAGAAGTCAATCATTCTGGGATAGTGTTGAAATAGGTGAATCCTCAAGAAGCAAGGGGGCAGTTTTGACTCGTTCAGTTGTGGAAGGGATGTTTAGCTTCAGCCGAATATTTGTGAAGGGTGGTGGGTAAGATCTAGCTTCCAGGGCCACTAGATTATGTACCAAGTGATCACTAACTAGGATGAGCTCTATAGCATCGGTTGAGCTGTGTTTGAGGACACATCTTTTGGCCTGGACAATGTCGTCCCTTATTGTGGATCTACAGCCCCTGGTATGCCTCAGCCAATGTATAGCTTTGTTTTTAAGGGTATCTCCATTCTCATATTTAGAGCTGTTTTTTTCCACCTTGGGAATATTGATCAAGTAAATAGGTGTAGGCGGGGGGAGTGGTATGCATAGGGTGAGGTAGTTGGGGAAAATATGGGGGTAGAGTCGCCTTAATGCAGCTTCTATTCAAACTCTGGGGCGCTTGCTTTATCAGCGTCCCATGTCCAACTAGGTCCAGAGATGCGCCCCTATATTTCCCACCCTGGTCCTCCTGAGGCCTGCAATGGACAGATGGTGGGTTGTCAGGGGCCCTGTCGTTACAATCAAATAGGCCAAACTGGGGGGCAGTGTTCTTAATCGGGGCATTGTGGCCGGTTTGCTTGGGGAGGGACGATACAGGCCCGTCCTCAATTTGGCGTGGTTGAGTCAGGTTGGCACAAGTGGGGAGGGCTGAAGTCTGGTACATTCTTCTAATTTAAGATAGATTTTTGACACTAGAGTAGTCAAGGTCTCAATAGAGCCTTTTAAGGCAGCTATTTCCCTTCGAGATCGGAGTAAAACAATGTGGATTCATTGGCAGCCTCCCTTGGTCCCTGAGAAGGATGCATATTTAGCCTTATGTCGGATGTGCTTGTATAATCCAGGTCATTATCATTATGTGTATCGCTTATGGCCGGATTATCTGCAAGAGGGGCAAAACGATTACTCAGGGGGAGGTCGGCCAATGTAGCAATCTCGGAAGAGCACACCTCACTCACTTCACTTGAGGGACACAAAGGGTTACGATCTGTTGGGATTTCTAGAGCTGGCGTTGGAATTAATGTTGGCAATGTTTTGTTAGCCACTTTCTTAAATGAAGTGGGAATATTCCCATACCCAGAGCTGTTGGACCCAATCGACGTGTGTGAGTGGGAAGGCTTGGGAATAGTTTCAAGGGTACGGGTGTCTATAGCTAGAGCAGGTGACGTGAGCAACCCCTCGCAATCAGCAACAATGGTCTCAATACGGTCTAACACTTTCTCCCCAAACACCCCTTCATTTCCAGTTTCATGCCCTGGAGGCTGGGACCGTTTCTTAGATCTATTCTTAGTTGCACCACCCAGCCCGGCCACTATCCCCTTCCTTTTCCCCATAGCAGATAGGCAATAGAACAGGCAATAGGTCAGCAGGTCAGATCTGTAGGGGGTAATATAGGGTAAAAAGCAACACGAGTATGGGGCGATTAGTAGATAGGGATCAAGATGTCAAACAGTACCTTTAAAGTTCACAACCCAGGTCCTTAAGCTAGAGATGTTAGGGGGGTGGCCCAGCCTCTGCCGGCCGATGACGGGCCCGCCCTTGGCCGGGGCGCGTCCCGCGCTGCGGAAGCCCGCGACGGCTCTTAACTCGCGCCTCCTGGCGCTGCGGGTGACGCAGTGCAGCCTGGGGCTGTAAGTCCTGGCCCCTGGTCCGAGCAGGAAGAAGGCTGACGTGGAGGTAGTGAGCTCGGGTGTCCCGCGCTGCGGGATGCCCGCAACGGCTCTTAACTCGCGCCTCCTGGCGCTGCGGGTGACGCTGGTGGCGCGGTGCAGCCTGGGGCTGTAAGTCCCGGCCCCCTGGTCCCGGCAGGAAGAAGGCTGACGTGGAGGTAGTGAGCTCGGGCGTCCCCTCAAAGTAAATGTAAAATGATACTCCTACGTCTATGTTTTAGACACGCCCTAGTTTTGATTTCTACAGTTTGGCGACCCTACAGGATTCATCTATTGTCCCCCATGCCAAATACACTAAATAGTTGGGGACCATTTACTGCCTCTTCGCCCCCTCCGCAACCCGACAAATCTAAAATCATCTGAGAAAAAGTCACTGATAATGACATGGGTCAAAACAGCGTACAGCCATGCATAACTCTATGGCTCCACCAAGCATACACTAACAAGACTGCGCCCACCAGTCACGGCAGGGTAGTGGCCACCCTTGCCACTGACCACTTCAGCATAATATACCTGCTGGGAGAAGACCTGACCCCTGCCAGAAATCAGGACCCTCATAAACACAGACAGGTCCACCAATTGGCTTCTGACTCTTCCCGTGGGAAGGTAGAGTGCAACTGCCTGGTCCATGCATAACCCTGAAGGAAGAGGAACAGGGAAAGAGGGTGAAGCCTCACATTGACTGCCTGGTCCATGCATAACCCTGAAGGAAGAGGAATAGGGAAAGAGGGTGAAGCCTCACATTACAGCCTCTGAGCCAGCCAAATCCAACAGTAGGCGCATTAATTTTATACCACAGAACGGGTAAGACTGCCATCTTACATGGAGGCCTGTCAGAGCGAGCCACAGCATGTATGCCAGGACCATTTAGGCCAGGATGTTCAGAAGGGCTTCTCATCCTGAAAAGCACTAATGCTCCTCAAGCTCTATTACAGATAACAATGAAGCGCCACATAGAACCATGCTCAAGTACTTCAACTTCAATCAACTGCACCCATCACTGTCTGCTGAATAATATTACCTTGGAAATGTGTTCTGAATCCTCAAATTGAGGTGGTTACTAGCAGACTTGTAAAACATGGTCATACACTAATTATCTGCATCAAGAAAATAATCTGACAAAAGATTCCCCTTTACAAGGCCTGGCTTGACAGCGCAGCTGTCAACAGACAATTATGGGTGCATCAATAGAGAGAGTCTTTGGCTCCGCCCACATTTTGGGAGCCAGAAGTACACGTTTTAATTGGGCAGACAGTATGTGCTTCCACAAAAAAAAGTGCTTTTTCTCCACGCAGCAGTGATCATTTTATTTATCCAGCTGCCTAAGCTTGAACTTTCAGCGGTACACATGACATAGGAATGCTATAAAAGATAACTAGATCATTTATGTTGTTTTTCTCTGGCAGCAGCACAGATGGGGGAGGGGGGCAGTTGTTAACTTACATGGATTTTTAGGTCTGTCTTGACAGTGCAACTGTCACCTGACCTAACCTACACCAATATCATTCTACAGTTATTGGCTTCCACACAAATACATAGCATACCCACGCTACTTACTTGTAATGCTTCACATTAATGCAGAACGTTCCTTTAAAGCCAAACCTATTGGCATTGCCAATACTAGTTTGACAAGTCCGCAGAAGGAACACTTCAAATGTGACACCTGTAAGCCCCATAAAAAAAAACTTTAAAAAACCTTGCCGTTGGCAAGTACTATTTGGAAAAGTAGCTGTGTAATTATTTTGCCAACAAATAATAACGATAACTGGAAGCACAACTACCACTGTAACTGTTGTGTTTCTGGTCTAGCATATGCTAAGGAATATTTTGTGAAATCCATAAAAGCCCAGAGTTCAATGGGAATCTGTTCCATCAGGCTGCCAATTGATTGGTTTCAGATAATGGAAGAGTATAACCCTATTGCCATAGTCTTATGGGGTCCCTGAACAATTCATCCGGTATTTAAGAAAACAATAAAAAGTCTTAAGTTCACAATGTAATTCCTGCAACTCCTCTTTTGTCAGTCAAGACTACTATACTAACATGCGTCCGAGTACCACTAACAAATGCAAGTCCCATATTTCATTGTGCGGCTAGGCTCCCTCACAATCACAGTAAAGGATGGTGTCAGAGTCTAAGAGGATTTCTTTCTTGTGTTGACCATGCACCTCTATCAAATCTCTGCAGTCAATACAACTATGCTGGAATTGACAATAAGTCATCATTAAGTAGTCACGCTTCAAAAGCAAAAGAGGTCACCTGTGAACAGTAGACTAGAGGAAGAGAGTGATGATAGTGCTAGGACGAAGAACACGAAACCTAGATCACGTTGATTTGGGACCATTCCATTACTCAGAGCCTCTCGGAGTGGTTACACAGTGCTGCATTTTGAAGTTCTGCAGTGACTGACTAATGTTGACAATTTCATGAGAGGTAAAGACATTGTTAAATTATGAGCAGAAGGTGCATTGCTACTTCCTAGGCTAATGAATGATGGCAAAGAAGAGACCTGAAGCATTGACAGTCTGGTGCATGTAATGATGAAAAAATTAGTTGGTCTTCTCTTTCTGGTTAGAGGCCAGGGTTAGGCCAAAGAAGTGAAGCCACAAATTCCAGAAAAGCACTTAGAAAAAGTCCAAGCTGTATCCTGCGAAAATGAAGTCTAGTTAGATACCTGTTCATGTCAGTCTTACATTACTCATCAGCGACCTGCCCATTTTACAAATGCAAATGTATTAACCACTTTTTTAGTTTCAATGAAATATTTACACTTCACAATCAAGTATTGACTATAAAGACAGCAACATCATACTGTGCATTTATGTAATGAAACTACAATTAGCAATGTGTTTGTCATCAACTGCAAAACTGCGTTTTCATGAGAGGACTCCTAATTTTGAGTGGGGAAGCTATTTTTGGATCAAATAACACTTCCAGAAGAATATATAGAGAAAAGAATGACGGATATATGACTTGCACAAATATTTCATAAAATATTCAACTCAAAACAATATAACTCCTACTTTAAGTGTTGACTGTGTACAATTGCTTAGTGTAAATTGCTATCAGAAAACGCTTACCTGTTCAGGGCTGGCTGTTATTGGACCCCCTCCAGACAAGGGAGGGGCCTGGGGTGGCGTGTAGGGTAATGCTGATGGTGAAGAGGAGGATGAATACGAGTTGGCGTTCTTTTTCTGTTGTGGCTGAGGCTTGTGCATGGTTGCTGCTGGATCTACTTCTGGGACACTCTGCCACACCAACAGGGACAAAAAACACAAGAGCAGAAATATATAGATACCCTTTCAGCTTTTTCAAAGTTCAAACACCAAACACTAGAGTTATATGTTAAGTCAAGTCATTCAAGTCCCATCTAATCAATGAGCAACTATAGCAGACAGCATTACTAATTGTCTGCAACATGGATCACAACAGAAAAGCTGGGCCCTAATGTCCTTCCATGTAAGTTAGGAAATGAGCTGGTTGCTAGAGAGGGATACTTCTGAAGGTGGGCCCTTTAAAGACTTTGCATATCAGCCTTCCATAAGGAACCCTTCTCCTGACAAGGTTTCCTTCAGTGCTTGGAAACAAATCTTGCATTTGGGTCCTCTAAAACCTCTTGCCCATAAACGAGATCATTCTGTCAAAATTAAAGTCAAACTAACTCCAGTAATCCCAATATAATGGCTAGTATAGTCCGTCGTAGCTAGAACATCCAAATAGCATCTTAATAGGTCATACAGGAAAGAGGATCTGGTCACTAAGATCTTTATTGGAGTTGTATATGATTTGTTTTTGGTTCCATTTTATATGTGCCGTTTATTCGCAATATAAGGATTAAAAACACGATCAGAACTTCTACTAAAGACAACATCAATGAAATTATGTGACATATTTTGCTGTATCATTGTATAATAATGCAATACTCTAAAGCAAAATACTAAAAAGGATTCTTGGTAGCACCAAATGTCAATATCACCAAACAAGAGGAAAAAAAAAAGTTCTTGGTATGGTACGGAAGACATCAGGACTCTATTCTAGCATATCAAGCACTTCTATGCAGGATGTGACCTTGATCCTTTTTGAAAATTGTCTGCGAAAAGCTGGAGCTCGTGAACAGGACTTTCTAATTATTGAAAATACATGGATCCATTTCCCCCTTTATTTTCGTTTCTTCTATAAGGTGAGAACAACTTGATGAATAATGAAATAAGAGCACAGAGCTAAGCAAACCTTTGTTTCAAAGAGACGGTGGCCATGCATTTTTTATAACATCTGCTACAGCCGCAGGAGAGTAGTCCGTCTCATTGAAAGAGACTTGAAAGGTAAATTCATCCAAGTTAAGTCTTCCTTTAAACCACTAACCCTCCTTCCAACCTCCGCTTGTCAGACAGTTAAAAAGAACGTACCAATGCTTTGTGAGAGCCAAAGATATATGAAGTAGGTTTGCAAAGCGGCGCAATAATTACTAAAAAGTGACAGAACATAGCAAAACTTAGATTGGAAAAACTCTGAGAAAGAAGGGTTTGGATGGCTCTACACTGCAGGCATTCCTACGAATTTGGAATGCTTTTTGTTATGATGCACTAGCACCAATGTTTATTAAAAATTCCTTCATGTTAGGGAAGGGTTTTTGCACTTTCTTCTGCTCACAGGAGCAGTAGACACCCATTCTGAGCGTCTCTGTGCATATTTGAGGAAGTCTTGTTAAGGCATCTTCCAGAGAACAATCACATTACAGCTGAGAACCAACAACTGGAATAACCCTGGACAGGCAGGTGATACATTACCCTGTCAGAGTCTCCCTTCAAGATTAGATCTTTCAGCACTGACCACCTCACCAGAGAAATGACAACGAAAATAGCATAGCTGCACATTTCTATAAAAACTCTGTATCCTAGATTAACATACAAGTGAAAAGGTTAAAAGGGGGAAGGTACTTACCTTGTTCATCTGGAATATAAACCATTTTAGAGTTTTATGCAGCACAAGAAGTTCAACACTTCAATCTGTCCTAAACATTCAGGAACTCTCAATACATTCCTGTAAATCAGTTTTCTTCATTTACAACCCTATCAACGCAGTTGGTTCCCCTCATGCACAGTTAGAATATTTGGCAGGAACAGGGAGCTTCATTGTTTGCTGTGAGATATTCCAAAGAGAGCTGTAAACCAGGTCAATCAGATGTAAGCTTGGGATATTACAAGTACATTAGGCTTACAGGTATGTGATCTTGGGGGGAATTCCGCAGTGAAGGCACCAGATGAAATTTATACAAAACAGTCCTTCACCAAATCGGCCATTATAATGTTTTTACCTAAACTCCTTCTGGAATGGAAAGGCTGACACCTGGAGGTGTCCTTAGTTGGAAATATCTCAATTTTAGATTAATGAAACAGGCTGTCCCAGAGGAAATACATTTATATCAACAAGAGGAGACATATCCCACAGCCCAGGAAGATGGAGATGGAGTCTCTTAGCACGTGCCACAAGAGGTCTATGTGGAGCTTGTTAGGAGAGGTCACTGGACCCTAATATACAAAAGCAGGTAAAAGCGTGAGCAAACAACATTAGGCACCAAGTGATGTCCTTCAGGGCAAGAGAGACTGAAGGGTGAAGCTTCACTGCAAAGTAAGATGATAAAGAACTGAGGAAATCTGTGAGATAAAGTGGCGAATCTCCACAGCGTCAGCCAAAATACCTCTCCTGGCATGTGCCACTGCTGGAAGAATCTCCCTAGCTGCTGCTGTCCGATTGTTCATGCATGCCTGCATCTCCAGCACAGTGCTCCCGCATCTATATGTGCCTCTAGTGGTGGATGCCACCTGATGTTTGAGAGTGGTGTACCGAAACCAGAAAGAAGGCGATGAAGTGAGGGAGATGCATGGTAAAGCGGAGTACAAGACAGAGTTGAAGGGGAGGCAGTAAACGAGACGAGATATGGACAGGGAAATGAGGCCGCTTCCCTAGTCGAATTACAGGATACCATATTAGGCTCATTCATCCTCAAGAGTCCTGAGCTAGAGTGAGTTACTGCGCACTTGCCCTGGTGGTGCCTGGCCGGCAACTAATTGGGAACGTCTGTGAAAAGTGCCCATGCAGTTATACAAAAGAAAAAGGAAAATTAATTTAGGTGCCCTGGCATTACAAAACTAAACAAAGCCAAGCCATGGGGTTACCAGCCCATAGGAGACTGTTCGCGATCCACAACTGGTGGTGCTTAGCAGGATTGGCAGACTGCCAATAATTAGAGGGGCAACAGATGGATAACTTCAATACAAGAATAGTCACCTACGAAGAAAGAGTACAATCAGCTCTGACTATAAAATTAAAGAGGTATATGATAGAGGGGTCTAATGGAAGGTGCCACAGGAAAACAAATGACTTCTACTCTCCCTTCTCAGTCCGAATATCTAGAGCACTGTGTGTGATAGCTTCAACTTATGATTCTGAACTTGCCTTAGAGGTTGAAGGCCGAGGACCTCTGGGAACTTGTGGCCCTATGGATGCCAAAATTAATCAATTAAATGTAAACAATGACTGCCTATATGTTTCAGACTCAAAAGGTCACCTGCGATCTCCGGCTCAGAAGACAGGTGCCTTATGATATTAAATGTTTTTGACAAAGAAGGATAAAAACTACGAAATAATTGGTACTCTTGATCTGATATGTCTCTACAATGTATGCGGTGGGCTCTTGTCCATCATGTGCCATGAAAATTCAATAAAATGTATTTAAAATAAAAAAATAAAAAAGGATAGAAATTTATCCTGGCATCTGTAAATGTAAAGGTGGGATGATATTTGGCGGCCTAAATCCAATATTTTCCCAAGTGCTATGTTGAACAAGGTGAAGCAGAGCTTCTTCGTGGAAGGGCTGTAAGCACAGTTGCGCCAGTCTAAGAAACTAAAGAGTCATAGCAACAACCTTGAATACCTACTCTAGGATGTTGAGGGATCAGAAACACTCTTGGCCACTACACCACAGAATGAGAGAGGAGGGAAGAGTACTTCACTGTTTGCAAACATATTTTCTATCTACAGTTCACTCACACCCTTGATGGAAACAAAGAAAAGAAGTACTAGAATGTGGCTACACGACGCAATGACTGTACTCCAACTAAGCTTCAATAGTACTCAAATCAGGAACAATTGTGTTGGTATGGGGAGAAATGGAATATCTAAGGCCCCCCCCCTCCCCCCAACTCTTCTATCAACAAGTTACCTTTGGTAAAGCTCTTTCTGGTTGAGACTCCAACTGCAGGTTCCTCACCTTTTGAATATGCCCCCAGGTGTCAGACTGGATCTGGAAAATCTTCAGCAGTAGCCCTGTGTGCCCATAGGTGGCACAGACCGCTCCACATCGGCCTCATTCTGCACCAGAAGTTACATGCGCAGCCTATGTAAGCTCCAATAATGCACGCTGACATCAGTTGCCTTCAAGTTAGTCTTTGCCTGCAGACGCAGAGCCCACATTAGATTGGTTATTGCCAGCGTGGAGATACTAAAATGGGACCTTATTATATGAAGGTAGTCCAGTTGAATGAGAGAGTCAGTGAAGAATCTTCGGTTCGACAGTCTCTACCAGAAAGATTTACCAAAGGTAAGTAACTTGTTCCTCTGATACAGACTTCTAATCACAGGTTCCTCACCCTTTGGATAGATACCAAAGCCTTATGTACCAGGTGGTGGGACTGTGAACTGACTTAAACCAAAAAAGTCGGGAAGACTTTCAAAGTCAAGCGGGTGGCTTAAAGCTCCAATAGGTTGATGTGGAGTTAAGCTTCCACCGGAGACCAGAGGCCTCTGATCTCCACCTCTCCCAGGTTATCACACTAATCCAGAATGGATGCATCAGTTACCACTGTTTGCTCTGAGTGGGTTAGGGAGTGAGAGGCCAGCTGCTGACCCAATCACAGACCAGCAGCCACAACTGCAGGCCTTTTGCCATCTCCTCTAAAATCTGGACCTGATCGGAGAGATCCTCCTAATACTATGCCCAATTGGACTTCACATCCCACTGCAGAGCCCTCAAATGACATCTGGTGTGCTTGACAAGCAGGATGCAGGAGCTCAAGCAGGAGCTCATCAGTCCCAGCAGCCTCAGATTCATCCTCACAGAAATCCAAGACAAAGGCTGAAACATCAGGCTCATAGCCCGAATGCCAGGGACTAGCCGCTCAGAAATACAGGTGCGAATCAGCAACGTGTCCTGAATGGCTCAGATGAAGGGGAGCGTCAGCGAAGTAGTCAGGTCTGATTTCGACAGGTTGATAGCGTATCACAACGATGTTAGCCGCAGTATGGAAGTACGGGACGACTGTCTGGGGCGAGCCTGCATTGAGCAACAAGTTGTCGAGGTCTGGGACGGCTGAGACCCCCTGAACTCCTAAGGTGTACTGTATCCACCGCCATCACCTTTACGAATACCTAAGGGGCACCGGTGAGGCCAAAGGGGAGCACAGATAACTGGAAATGCTACTGCCCCGCCGCTAACTGCAGATAGTGGCTGTGGGCCTGCAGGATGGAGATGTGAAAATAAGTTACCTGCAAGTCCAACGCTATCATCCAGTCACCAGGGGATAAGGCAGACAAGGTGACAACTTTGAATTTGTCCTTCTCCAGGACGCCATTGAGAGGGCGAATGTTTAAAATAGGGCAGAGGCCAAAGTCCATTTTTGGAATCAGAAAGTAGCAGGAATAACAACCATAACCTACTTCTGAAGTCAGCAGCCTCTCCACAACTCCTATGGTCAAACGATCCTGAACTCCCTCCTGTAAAAGGAACAGATGGTCTTTTTTCAACAGACCTGGGGACAGCAGGGGTTCAAGGAATGGTAAGGCATAACCCTGCAGGCTAATCTGCAACACCCAGTGCCATAAGGCTCCTGATCCTGCCTCTATCAAGGTGGCTGTGTGTCGCTAAAGAGGTTTGGACGCAGCAGGAGGGACGACTGATTTGGCTTCCTGCTGTCTCCGGGGTCTTTGAGCCCATGGCCACGGCCACAAAAAGGTTCAGGGGATTGCTGGGCTGGTTGCAGTTGTTGGCAATGTGGAAACCCGCTACCGAAGTCATGGAGGGGGGGAAACTGTTGTTGGGGCTGGGATGAGGGGGAAGGGGTGCAGAAAGGCTGAAGGAACACACGTGGCCCTTCTTTCCTTAAAGTGCTTAAGGGCAGCATCTGCCTTATCCTCAAAAAGACAGGAACCGTCAAACGGCATGTTCATCAAACTAGCCTGGACATCACCCAAAAGCCCAGGGGACTGCATCCATGCATGTCAACAGAGGGCCACACTGGTACCAAAGGCTCTGCCAGTGGACTTGGTTATCTCAAGCCCACAACGGATCATAACTTTAGCCACATTACCACCATCTTGAATGGCCTGAAAAAGAATGGCATGGGTTTCCTCAGGCACAATCAGTAGAACCTGGGTGATCGAGTCTCCCCAAAGCATGGATATAGAGACCCAGAAGGTACCAAGCCTTGATGGACCGCAAGATGAGACTGATGGATGAGTACACTTGTTTCCAGAAGGTCTCAATCCATTTGGACTACGGGGTACTAGAGGGGAATGCATTTGAGTTCCCCTTACTAGCCGAAGCCTGAACCACCCAGCTCTAGGGCACTGGTAGAATTCTGACATTTTTTGAGGAATAGCCACAGGCCCTGGAAACTCGGGCTGGCGCGGGGCGAGATCAGGAGCCAGGTCTTCAGACTGACTTCGGGAGCTTGTCCCAAAGGCACAATGATGCCCATGCGCATTCTCAGAAGACTGAGAGTAGCGCGCCGGGGCCGGGTCCTCTTTTTACTTTTTCGCTTCTTCTTGGACTTAACCAGAGACTTGGACCTCAGCGACATGTCATGGAAAAGGCTTCGGGAGTAGGACTGAGATCTTTCCCATGACTTCAACCAAAGCGGAACTTACGATGCTTGGTGACGAAGATCTACGCTTTGCACTTCCAAATAGCCTTCAGGTACATCACGACACAGTCGTTGAAGGTCCTGAAATCGTGATCCCACCCCAGACACACCAGGCAAACCAAGTGCGGGGTCTGTCACAGACATCGGTTTGCGACATTCCTCACAAGTCTTAAACCAAGCAGATTTCAGAGACAAGATGCCCTAGCACACTGGACAAAATGTAGAAAGTTGGAAGGAATTGAATTCAGCTGGCATGGGTGGAGCCTGTACAGGCCGTGTACCTCACTTCCGGTGCTAAAAAACGTTGACGCAGAGCCATCGGTACCACCTACCAGGGTGCAGGGGTACTGCTGAAGATTTTCCGGATCCAGTCTGACACCTGGGGAAATATTTAAAAAGGTGACGAATCTGCTGTTAGAAGTCTTTATCAGAATGAAAGAGCACACAACTAAGGTAGATATTGGAACGTATTGAGAGTGCATAAACACATTTGTTAGGAAAATCAAGAGGTGCCTGGCACCATTGTGTGATCTTTCATTGAGAACGCCATAGTACAGCCAACAGCGCATAGTTGTGCCTCCATGCCATGTGTGGTACCTTCAGTCATTTCTAGCTCTTTTTGCCAACAGCACGTAGCATGCCGGGACTGTATTTATGCTTTAAATTTTGCGGGTACGGACCCAGAATCCCAGTATACAATGCTGTGTTGATTACAAAGACCGGAATGGCTGAAAGCATCACACAAGATATAGGTTCACTAGGCAGCAATGCACCAATACAAAATGCTGCCAGAGAGCCAATCAATCTTGAAAAGTTCTGTGCTGCAACTTACCCTCTGTGGAGTGTGTATTGGAGAGAGAGCATCAAGATCTGCCATAGGAAACTCTATGCCCTTCCGCTTCAATTCTTCATAAATATGCACTACTCCAGTTAGATCAGGACTGCTTCGAAAAGCATCCGCCCAAGCCTGCAAAACAACAAATCATGGATAGCCTTCTCAATAATTCAATAAAAAAAAAATATATATATATATATATACATATATATATATACACACATATATATACACATACATATTGATGAGCCATTACAACAGCAAATATTAGATAATGCGAAATAGAAAGCACAATTTCATTTAGGTTTTTTTCAAAAACAGCTTATTCAATTTAGTTAGCACAAATAATATAATATAGATGCTAAACTTTGAAGATACAAAGGCAAATATTGTTAAGATTTCCAACTGGTAATCTTCATTACACCGAGTTTTACTCTTCCTCATTCCGGTCCTTAATCTTGTGGGATTCCATTCCTCAAGAACGCTTCCTCTTAAATCAATCAATATGTATGTTAACGTTCTAAAATTGCTTAAGCACTCCCCTTGTAACTGATATTTTTATCCTTGAAAGGATAGAAAAGGTAAATTTTTACAGGGAATTATAAATCACTGACATCACCGCTGGGAGAGGAGGGTGGAAAAGAAGGACTAGGGCGAGCAAGAAGAACAAGTTACTTACCCTTCCGGTGGAGTCTTTCTACCTGCAGATTCCTCACATTGTGAATTTCCTCAAGAGTTAGACTGGATCTGGAAACTTTTTACCAATACCTTAGAGCGTAAATAGATGGTGTTGTGTGGCTTCTCATCGGGCCGTTCCGAATGGCCACTGGATCATCACCGCCTCTGCATACTCACATCAGTTTCTTACTGATTGCAGTCTGTGTTCACGGACAAGGAACCGCTGAAATCGGAATCTGGCAGTGTGCAGACTGTTAGATTGATTGGCATCTTATTAATGGACTGAATGAGTCTATTCCACAGACCGGGGAGGAGGGTGTGTCGGTTAGGAATCTGCAGTTAGAGTCTCTATCAGAAAAGGAGTAACCGAAGATAAGTAACTAGTTATCCTGATAGAGACTACTAACCGCAGATTCCTCTCCTTGTAAATGGATATCGAATATCAAAGCAGTACAAGTCCTCAGCTGTTGGGTCTGTGAAATGGCTCAGACCAGGAAATCCTGCAGCATAAATTGGGCAAAGTGCCCATCCTGCTGGCTATCATGGCAATAATGCTTCGTGAACATGTGGAGTGATGCCCACGTTACAGCCTGAAAAATGTGCAAAACAAGCACACCGCGCGCTAGAGCAGTGGTAGCAGCCTCCGCTCTGGTAGAGTGAGCACGCAAGCCTTCTGGGCGATGTTTCTTGGTCTGCCCGTAGCAGATTTTGACACAACACAATCCATCATGAGATGGCTCTCTTTTACACTGCTTTGCCTTTCTTGGATTCAGAGAAGCGGACCACAAGTTGGTCATCCAGTCAGTAATCTCTGGTTCAAACTACAAAGAAACTAAGCGCCTGTTTAGGGTTGAGGCATTGAAGTGGTTTTCCCTCCTTGGTGGGGTGAGGCAGTGCATAGAAACTTGGGATGGTGATGGATTATCCTATGTGGAAAAGCGTAAGTATCCTTGGCAGGATGCCGCTTTTGTCCAGAGGACTCATTTGCCCAGGAAGAAAGATGTCTATAATAGAACCACGGACAAAGCCTGAAGTTCACTTACTCGCATGACCAATGTTATGGTGATGGGGAATGCTGTTTTTATAGCAGAGGGTTGGTTGGAAAAGCACTGTGTCCAGGATGGCTCCAATGAAGGGAAGACATTATGAAGGAGTCAGGTGTGACAGGTTGGCTGTCTCCTGGAGGTGATTTACTGTCAGAGACCAGTTCGCTTTAAGCAGTCAGTCGTTGAGGCATGGGAAGACTGACATTCTGAACACCTGCAGATGAGCTGCGACCACCACCATTACCTTTGTGCACATCAAAGGTGCACTGGTAAGGCCAAACGGAAGCATGGTGAACGGAAAATGCTCTTGGCATGCCTGAAACCACAGGTTATGTCTGTGGGACTGGATGACGGGGATGTGAAAACATGAGTTCAGCACGTCAAGAGTTAACAACCAGCCTCCTGATCCAGGGCAGATGGAACTTGGGCCGGGATGAGCATTATGAACTTGTCCTTACTGAGGAGGACGTTCAGAGGGTAAAGGTCTAGGAAGGGACAGAGGCCAAAGTTCTAAGATGGCACGGAGGCCCCCGTCCTTCGGCAACAAAAAGTAACAGAAGAAACCACCAGTCCAGATCTTTGATGATGGCGCCCTCTCTATTGATCCCGTGGCCAAGAGAGCTAACTTCTCCGTGTAGTATGGATAAATGGTCCTCATGTTGTGGTGGCATGTCAGGGTGATAGGACAGGAAGGTTAGAGGGTATCTGTTATGCACGATCTGAAACATCCATTCATCGGACGTGATGCTCCTCCAACTAGGGAGATGGAAATTAATGCAACCTCCTACCGGCCAATTGTGTGCCGCCAAGGAGAAATTAAAGTGTTTTGCTGAGGTCTGGGTAGCTCATTGCCGCAGGGTCCCTCGACCCTATCAGCTGGCTTCCTGGCCTCATCCTCTAAAAGACTGAGGCCTGCTGTTGAGGCATGTACTATTGCTGCCTCTACTGGTAGCCCCTACCGAAGCCTAGAAAAGGGCACTGTTGTTGGAGGAACTGCCAAGTAGGGTGAGCGAGGTCCTGCTCCCCTTAAATCTTGTCACAGCAGAGTCAGCTTTCGCTCCAAACAGCCTAGAACTGTCAAAGGGCATGTCCACTAAGGACTGCAGGACACCAGATGAAAAAAGACAAAAATACCCTTTTTGAAATATTTCCACTCGTTTAGTTCCCCTGCTGGATGGTGTTGTGGGGAACGAATTAGGGGTCAGGTGGCTGGAGGATGCTTGTACCACCAAACTCTCAGGAGTAGGGTGACAGAGGAGAAAGCCGGGGACCTCTGTAGCAGGTCTGTGCCTTCTGGCTACTTATCTATAAACTAGCGGACAAGATTGTAGCCTCTCCCAAGTACCAGAATGTCAGTGAGGGTCTCATTAAATGGAAAATGTTGTTCTGGACTTTTCTATGCCAGGTTGAGAACATCTACCAAGACATTTGTTTTGAACTCAGCAGGAGGGAGCGTTAAATCTAGAAACTTTGCCGCTCTCCTAATGACTATCACAAAACGAGACTGATTCTTCTGTTGCCATCGCTACACTGGGGTATGAGAGGCCCACATTCGGGGATGTACCCAGGATACTAACATCCCTTATGTCATCAAAGAAATTGCCATCAAAGGATTGTTCCTCCTTATAATCATCATTATCATCACCATCATCATCATTAGCCCCATATCTAAAGTGTGCGGCATCCATATCTGGATCTGAATGGGCATTTTGTCTCGGTCTTGGAGGAAGGGCATGGGTGTCAAAATTGGAGTGTGCGATTAGCTCAATTTCCAGTGTCTCTACCGGAGTCCATCCCTGTGGTAAAGAGGGTGGCATCATGGAGGAGGACGTTGGGTGTGGTATCAGGCCGAGGTCATAGGAGCCAGACCCAAAGTCAAACCTGGCCTCAGGTTGAGTTTGAGGGGCACAGTCGGAGTCAAGGACGGATCTGACCACAGTAGACCGACTGGAGGACCCCTCGGATCCTTGGGGGCACAAGGGCACTCCAGACGGATCTGCTGTGGAACCAAAAATATGGTCCAAGGGCGGCTTGAGCTGCTGGAGCTGTTGTGACATTGCTGTCCAAGAAAACGGAACTTGTGTGGAAATCGGTTAAGTGGAGCGGGGAGCGATTTTGTGGCAGAGGTGCCTGGGGTGTTGCACGACTCAGAATGGTTGTAGTGGCGAGATGAAGAAGACTCATGTTTCAACTTCTTATGTTTTTTTATGGGACTTCCTAGACTTAACAGAAATCCATAACTTTGAAGATGATCTGTCACAGGAGGAGGCTCAGGAGTGTGTCCTTGACTGGGACTGCATGCCTTCGACCGTTAGCGCTTCTTTGACCTGCAGAGTTTGGTGAAAGCGAGTTTTGCTTAATGGTCGCAGATGGCCTTTTTGTCCAGTTTAGTGAGGCATGGAAACACTGCACAGTCATGTTTCAAGTCGAGGGACCACAGACCGATATCGTGGCTGTCTGCCATCGACATCTGTCAGTTTCAGTCATGACACAGCTCAAATCATGAAGTCTTAGGCTGTGGCATTGTCTGCACAGTTCGATAAATTTGGAGAGAAATTCATTGTCAAGAGTGGTAGGATTTGAGAAGCCCTGGGTCCGAGTTGGAAGGCAAGAAAAGAAAGGAATTGACGTCACCGCGTGGAAGTGGTGCTAATATAGAGGCTTCCGTGGTGGGACGGACCAGACGCTGAACTGCACAATGCCAACTACTGATGCGCAAAGAAATTGATAAAAAGTTTCCGGATCCAGTCTGATGCCTGGGGAAATTCACAAGCGGAGGAATCAGCGGTAGAAATCCCTATCAGAATAGGACTCAGTGTTATGAAGATTACCAATAAGTAATACAAACATTACCGCTTTGTCCCTCTTCCTGGTCCCAGTTTTTTATACCCTTGAAGTTACAGCAAGCAAGTTACACAGCAGTGATTGACAGAGACAAAAATGATATAATAGTCATGAATTTATTATTTAATGAATTTAATGATATTATGGTGTAATTAAGAAAAAAAATAGTCACAGCACTTGAGCTGCAGAACCAAAATGTTTACCAGAACTGGAAATTAGTAAAATATAGTGTTTATCAAAATTAACATTAGTAGCCCAAGTTGTTGTTTACACCCATCCAATACTGATATCCCACGAGCTACTGCCCATAAAGCAGACCTCTCGTTGAATGTTAAAAGGCCCTCAAAAGGGTATCCTGGTGCTGGCAGATTACTGGGCTGGCAGGAGATGCTAAGGAGCATGTCTTGATGGAGATCTGTACCAAAATCTCCTTGCAAGTAGGTATTTAAGAAAAAATATTTCCATCTTGATAATTCTGTTGCTAAGCCACTTTTGATGGGCTTATTCACTTAATTCCTTCTAGTCTGGGTCTTAGGCTAAAAGTGATAAGAAACTGAAGCGAAATAAGTCAATATTCCTTGTTAAAGTTAGATTAGCTAAGCTAGAAGCTGATGCCCAGTCATTCTTTATCTGCTGAACTCCAACTATGGTTGCATTGAGACAAATTAGTTTGCAGACCAACTGTTCTCTCTGCCAAGATTTTCCTCCCTCACGAAGTCTTCATTACTTTGGCACTGAATTGACAAAACCTCAGGTATTCACTGAATTACCATTTCTTCTTTTTTCGTTGTCACAGTCCTTCGATTATGAGAGTAAATCATGTTGCAGAACCACACGCCTTTAGTAGCCCTCCACATTTACAAATAAACATTTTGATCCCTCCTCCGCAAGTGAACATTTATCTGGAAATACTATTTGCTTGTTTGAGACACAGACCCCTTCGCACATGGTCCAGGATTGTTACACTGTGATATATGATCCTGGCAGGATGACAGGTTTGTCTTGTTCATTCATTTTGTGTCAAAGAATGTGAAAAGGTTGCCTTGTGATGGAATTTGGATGCTTGCCATTGTTCTGTGAGATTTTGTTTTGAGCTGATGGTGGTTTGTAGACTCAAGATAAAAAATACAACTATAAACAATTGGGATTTAAGACTGTACACTAGGCTGGTGGGTATATATGTGTGCCTGTGCTTCTCGACATCTCGGCCAACACAACAGACTACCAGATCCTCTTGGCATATCTTTCCAACAGGGAACAGGCTGCTGTAATGGGACAGGTTAACTTCCCCCAAAACATTCTGCTTTGTGGAAAAAGCTACATCTTTTCATTTGCACTGTGCAAAATCAATGAGGCTCAACTTCAGGGCCTAACCACCGGACAGGGGCTTGGCTACTATTTCTAAGTCAATGACACATAGTCCCTAATAGTGCGGAATAACTAGTACTAGGTAGATATTTTAAAATCACTGAAGGGTGTATGCGACAAAGGAGAATACAAGTAACTTGATGTAGAGCAAAACATATTGTGTCCCACATGTAACGTTTCTCACTCTAGGATGTGGTATCTTTTAGCATTCTTCATCAGAATGATTATTTAGGTTACAGCTGAATCAGGGATTGTGCTTGAACAAACATTTTGTTAAATATATACATTGTGGCTAATAACAAAAACTAAGGATTTCTAGCTTCCGGTTTAATCAAATCCTCCCCCTTTCACCTGAAGAAGATAAGGGTATGTATGGTGGTGGAAGAAGCATTACAGAGGCCAGATACAACTGCCCGTTAGTAGGAATATAGAAGCGTACAATCAGAGGCATGTAATGCAGAGGAAAGACTGGCTTGAGGACATCTGATCACGCTTCAGGCATGCACAAATTCCTCCAATGACTGTCAGTGCCAATAAGAATAAGTTTCAAGTAGGAGTATATGTCTTTCACCTCACCATGTATAGGCTTTTTGATGCACCTTTCTTCCTCTCAAAATTACACTGAATCATCACAGATTTATGCTGTGAATACAGATATCAATATGTTTTTGTTTTTTTCTTCACTGTATCTGGCTTTTCCCTAATGTTTTATTAAGGAATTGTGTGGGAGCAACATGCACTGGTACCCACACATGTTTATGGGTATAAACACACACAAAAGGTCACACAATCAAGCTGCTTAAAACAAGTATTGACAAGGTCAATAAGTCTTGCTTTAATGTGGTAAAGCATGGAAACACATGCCTGCACAAATGCAAGTTGTATGCTTTAGCACATTAAAACCAGGCCCAACTGCATTGCCAATGCTTGTTTCTCCATGTCCCTTTCAGTTTCTAGATCTCACCTACACAGCACACGTTCGGTTTACAAATCAGAGGACTTACAACCCACCCACAGCATACCATTAGCTGTTTTCATTGCCACTCTCATTTGAAATCTTTTGATTGCTAAGCTCCCAGAGGCTTCCCTTCCTTTCTTGTGTTGGCCCCTCCCGGGAGCATGGACCATGTACATTATATCTTCATCGTCTTTGCTCTTCCTCGCTTTTTGTACAGCACTATTTTTTCTTTGATTTATATTTTAAAAGCCTTTTTGACATTATTCCTTGATGTGCAATGTGCTTTCCTACTTTTAACACAGGTGTACTGTTTCTTATTTATGTTGCTTTCACCCCATCTGCCGTCTTTATTGATGCTTTTGTTATTTACACCCACAATTGTATTACTCAATGCTACTCCACTCTATGCTACTCTGCTCTAAGCAGCTAAAATTTAGCCATGCTGAACAGCAGCCACGTTGCTGTACAATATGGCTAAAAACCATTGGTAAAGTCAATAGTTCTTACATACGTGAGACCTATTGGCTTTGCCAATGCTTGTTCTTCATGCTACCTTCTAGTGCCTATGCAGTGCAGAATCTATGCCAGTAAACTGTCTCAGTGCAGCGTATATTCCTCCACTAGATCGCAAGAGAATAACCGTCAAGGTCCATAGACCACAAATGTTTGGTTGTAATAGTACACATATTGTGACCCACAGCAAAACAGTATGTCTGGTAGATCCACTGTAGTTGAACAAACATCTGGTCCATCTGAGGAAAGAACACTGACTTACTCAGAGTACGAAAATAGTGAAAACATCTGTTTTGTTAATCCTTTGATGAAGCTCACTTGTGCCATTACTCTGACATGCTCATCTTACAATGTCCAGAACTTTAAAATCTTATTTTTTTATTTATTTTGTATCAGTTTTGACACATCACATCATAAGAAGAACCCACAAACAATGAGGCAACTTGTGTGGCTCTTTAGTTGAAAAAGATAAACTCCTTTAACTTTTATTGCTCTGTTCCTAAACTAATTCTACTAAGAGCCTCTGGTTTTTTAATATATAAAAGTCTTTGAGTCCAACCCAAGCAACACTTATTTGCCGATCAGACAGAGAGGCAGAGCCTTGGACTAAATATATAAACAATGCTTACATTTTTACCTTATCCATGTGCTCCCTCAAATCCAATTAAGGTTTTGTTTGTCCGTTTTAGAAAATGCTTTCTAAACAATAGAAAACATTGGGGAGAGAACTTTATGTCCATTTCTGCTGCTAGTATGGGAATCAAAGTCATTTTTATTCCATAAGGAAGCTATGCAAAACGTATTGGCTGCAATGTACAATTATGCAGGTTTTACGTTTATAAAACATAATTTATATATAAAGCCGCAAGGCCTTTTGAGGGAAGAGGCACAAGGTAAGTGTCTGAGCAATTCTTCGTGAACTGCATTACTAGCCTTTATTGGAGATGCCAGATATGAATAAAGTGGAAAGGACTTGTGTGGGGTAAAATGCTGGGTGTAATCATCTGTAGAGATAAACAAGTGGGAGGGCATGTCTTGTATGTGAATAATAGCCTTCTCTTTTTTTAAGGAAAAGGCGTACAAAATATTTTTCAAATAGACAACAGCTTTTATGTTTTTTGTAAAAGAGAAATCTCAAAGCAACAAAGACTATGATGTGTAAAGGGGCAGTTCCATTACAGAACATTAGTTTCTAGCAATCCTTAAAACAAAGGCATGCATGATGGGGTCTGTACTTACTGAAGACCTTTTCTTGTGCACAACAAAAGTCTCTGAAGCCTCTCGGAACGGAAGGGGCTCCTTTCTCTTTGTGGGAGAGGGCCGGTGAATCAGCAAACAGAGGCGCATGTGAAAGGTACCGCCATTCCACTTCTTGCCGAGCCACCTCACATATATATATATATATATATACACACACATACATCACACACCACACACATATTTCTTTCCCTCTAAAGTTCATACCTATTGGCACATATTCTCCCCGGGATTTACTACAACTATTTTAAAAAAATCAATCACTTGTTTCTGGTAGCAGCCACGCCTGCAGTCCGTACTTCATTGATGACGCATCTGGCATCAAACAAACATAATGTGAAGGGGTGGAGTAATAACCGGACTTCAGACTAGGCATATATAATATGAGAACTGCCCACCTGGCAGCACCACCCAGACTCTGTTTTTTTACATTTTTCTCATTCTCTCCTACACACACACACTCCTACACACACACACACACACACGCACGCGCACGCGCTTTTTTTCGCCTGGAAACCTACAGACTTACATTATAATCTTAGCATTAAACACTGATAAAAAAAATGGTGGTACACATCTTTAATATGCTGTGGGGTGGTCACTAGCAAACAATCGAGAACAGTGCACACATGACTTCATTACAACAAAGTAATTGTAACCTAGCCTGAAGACAGCCCACAGAGGAACTCGAGGTAATGTCCTTTTCCTTCTACCACTTATGCACCCATTTTGATAACCCGTGAAACGCCACCAGTCTAAGAGGAGTGACAGGCGTCTACAAACAGCCACGAGGGAGATATGTACAAAGATAACGGCACCATTTGCGGTCCTTACCGACAGATCCCGGCGCGGCTGCACGTGACGGGTGCTATTCTCGAGAGGAGCGGTACAGGCACCGTGCGCAGGTAATTCTGTGACAATATCAGACGTGCAAGGACACGGAAGCATCTCCGAATCCTAGAGCGAAGTGAGAAACCCGATCTCTGCTCACTGAAGCGGACCCTGCCCTGCAACCCGAGACTTCTTTAGTTCTGTTCCATGGTCCCTTAATATCCTCACAGGCAGGGAGGGAGTGCCTTTCAGGCAAAGCCCGCGCGTCCTCGAGGCGTCCTGCTGACGTCTTAAGAAGGGAAGGTGTCTTGTTTCACCCTGCCTGCTTTAAACGCCACTTTAGATCTAGACATCTAGTTATTAACTAATTAGATGTGTACTATCAGCCCGGAACTGATGAAACTTTAGTCCAACTTCTGATAACATAAGTACCATTTAAAGACCACAAACCTTTATGACAGCGAGGCCTATTTCCCATGTCAGTCACATCAGCTGACCACGGATGAGATGCTGGAGGGCTTGCCAGGAAGGGACCATGGTCCTACCACCCTCTAAGGGCTTCCGGCCGCAGACGAGGAGCCATCCGAGAATGCTCCATTTCTATTACAACAACAAAGTGATCTCAGTTACTCCGTTCCGAGTTATAGTCAAGGCACGAGACGGGGGTCCATAAACAAGGATGCAGGTTATTAAGCGAAAAAAGTCTAAGGGCACTCACTATATGAGACATGCTTGAAATAAAAATACTATTATGAAAAGTGATGTCATGAGTTCAGCCGTTTATAATGGATTTGTCACAAGGGCCAATCACTGTTTTAACAGTAACAGGGAGACCAGCGAAAATCTGGAAGAGGCATTTAAACGTCTTTCAAATATTTGAACGAAGTTCTGTAGTTAGAACAAGCATTGGCATAGCCAATAGGTCTCGCCTTTGGGACCTTATAAGTGTTTAGTTATCCAGCACAATATCCTTGGTACAACAACATCAACTGTTGCATGGCTAAACACTTATAAGGTCCCAAAGGTGAGACCTATTGGCTATGCCAATGCTTGTTACTAAAATATTGTATGTAAAATACTCCTGCTGACGGCTAGTTCTATGTCTTGTAGTGCGAGGACAACGTCAGTTAAATACCACACCGTCTGCGTATTAGGAAAAATGAGGAGTATGCTTAACGTAATTTGTGATCTTTAGCTGAACTTTCAACATAATTGACGGTAAACAACACTGCGCGATATGCAAATGTATATTGCATGTTGGGAAAAAGAAGGTGTTTGCGCTGTTGGCGGCCTTGTTGCAACCGGGTGCACCTACCGTGGTCTGTTCCTTCTTTGGCACTTTATTTTTGAAATGTGGGCTTAAAGGAGGATCTCACTCACAGTAATAATTCTGGGATTGAATCATTTTCAAACAAACTTGTGTCGCTCTTTTCCGTGTCGAAATAGCTGGGTATAAAGATGGTTGTCCTATTGTGAAATCTATGTAAAAATTTTAAAAAAAATCTACCCAGGAAACGGCTCTGTGTACCATGCCTTCGGGTACTCGTAGTCCTTGTTTTGTACTGGCTTAACCGGACTGCATGTTATAGAGGACAAATCATAAAAAGGAAATAACTCTTTCCGGGAAGTCTTAGAGTCCGCTGCAGTCTTCATTTTGGTAGCTGCTTGGTTTTCATCAGCCTCCCACAACACCTGCCTGCCCACTGTTTAGTAACAGAAACAAGCTAAGAGTTGGGGTGCACCGGCAGAGAAAAGGCAGCCATGATAGGATGGGACAGAGAGGCAGAAAACCTACAGACGACGGCGGCCGCGTTATGGGACAGGGTAGCTGTAAACAGAGCCACGCAGCTGGCGGTCATTTTAGATTGGGTCACAGAAATAGAGCATCGGCATGGAGCGGTCGGCCATGTCGGGTTGGAATGTTGGAACGTTTCCTGGTGCCGAGAATGCAGAGGTTGCAGGGTACGTAAGAGTGATTGAGCAATTCATTAAAGTATTCTCCTTTACAGCTGAATGAACCAACGTGTTTTTAGATTTTCAGTTGAATTTGCCATATCAGACATGTTATTAAAGCGTCTGCTTGATACTTTTTAATTGCAGCGTTGCCCTGTGTCTAAAGAGTAAACATTTCTTTTTGGGGCTCCACATTCACTGCATAATGGTGGTGACTAAATAGCATAAACAACCTTTTTAATACTGGCGCACGGCCGTAAAAGTAACGCGGCCGTGAAAATACTGGCTCACTGAGAACATCAAAGCGCCCGCAAAAGTGAAAGTGATCGCGATCAAGCGCGGCGAGCGATGCGCTTAATGAGCATGACGAGGAAAGCCATATGGCGCCTCTGCTCGTAAGCGCGCGCCCGCGCACATGCACGCAAGCTGGTAGCCGGCCATGGTAGCATTTTTTGAAGCCCTTACTAAAAGTCTCGCCAGACCAGCGCATGCGCTGGGTCAGGCGAGACCTAAAAAGCGTTCCTCATAAGTAGAAAAGCAACAGCCGGGCCGGACAGCAGGCTGCACCGAAAGGCTTCTGTGGTTTGAGCAGGGGAGGCATGGCACAGCATGCAAGGAGTGGTGGAGAGGCAGGGCTGGTGGAAGAAGGTGCCAGTCACACAGGGGAGGTGTATGGCTCAAACACCTGAACAACAAGCATTGAAAATGCAATAGGTCTCACCTTTGATTAAGTTAAAGCCATTTGCTTTGCTAATGGTATTGTATAGCAAAGCAAATGGCTTTAACTTAATGAAAGGCGAGACCTATTGCATTTTTAATGCTTTTGCTGCCCACCAGCCTTGAAGAGAAAATCAAACAAGTAGTGCCAGATTGTACAGAAAAAAAACAGGACAGTAGGAGCCCCTCAAACCTGCCGTGGATGGGCTTGAGATTTCTGTTCAAGTGTCGCTCATGTGTCATGTTACCTTTCTGGGTTTAGTGTTCAAGCTAACATGTGCTGGAATGTCTGGGTGTTGCTTGGGCATGCATTGTCTATTGGCATGTCCACGAATGATCTAACTGTTTAAGAAGTCACTCACTGGGGTTAATGGGAGAGAGGTGATGTGAGCCAGTCACTGGGGTTAATGGGAGAGAGGTGATGTGAGCCAATCACATAAGTCAAAGGGAAAGGGGTGGTGTGAGCCAGTCACTGGAGTTATTGGGAGAGAAGTGATGTGAGCCAATCACATGAGTTAAAGAGGGAGAGGTGATGTAAGCCAGTCACTCAAGTTAATGGGAGAGAGGTGATGTGAGCCAGTCACTCGAGCTAAAGGGAGAGAGGGGATGTGAGCCGGCCACTCAGCTTAAAGGGAGGGAGGGGATGTGAGCCAGTCACTTGAGTTAAGGGGAGTGAGGGGATGTGAGCCGATCACTCGAGTTAATAGGAGAGAGGCGATGTAAGCCGGTCACTCAGCTTAAAGGGAGAGCGGGGATGTAAGCCGGTCACTCAAGTTAATGGGAGCGAGATGATGGAAGCCAGTCACTCCACTTAAACGGAGAGAGGAGATGTAAGGCGGTCACTTGCATTAAAGGGAGAGAGGTGATGTGAGCAGGTCACTCAAATTAAAAGGAGAGAGGGAATGTAAGCCAGTCACTCAAGTTGAAGGGAGGGAGGTGATGTGAGCCAGTCACTCGAGTTGAAGGGAGGGAGGTGATGTGAGCCAGCCACTCGAGTTGAAGGGAGGGAGGTGATGTGAGCTAGTCACTCGAGTTTGAGGGAGAGAAGTGATAGAAGCCAATCACTCGGGATAATAGGAGAGTGGTGATGTGAGCCAGTCACTGGAGTTAATATTAGAGCGGTGATGTAAGCCAGTCATCGCAGTTCAATGGGAGACAAGTGAGTGATATTAGTACGGAAGCGGGGTGATGCTGCGGACACAGACAGGGGCGTGGAGTTGGTCCAGCGGTGGCAGCATGGATGGCAGCACACAAAGCGAGGGTCAAGGGTGCCATACTCACAGCCCCCGGAGCCGCAGCCAGATCTTCTCGATCTGCTCTGGCTGCAGGTATTTCAAGGAGTTGCTCTCGAAGTCCTCGATCTCCTTGGTTGGAGACTCCATGGCTGCGGCGGGTCTGGGGACTCGGGGTCCGGGCTCCGGCTCGCATGCGCGCACCCCCTCTTTGCCAAGTTTCACCGGTGTCCGCGCGCATCGCTGCAGCTCCTCCCAGGTTAGAGGCGCTGCGTGCGGCCGGTGCGAGCTCCAGGTGCGCACTGGGGGAGGCCGCCGCCGCCATCCCCCTGAGGATTACTCTGAGCTGCAGATTGAAAGCCACCACTCGGGATTGTTTATTGTAAGCCCGGCGCACAGTCAGTCAGATGGAGAGGGTCGTTGTCAGGGATGGAGGGCGCACCGGCTGCTAATGGAGTCCCGAGCCGTCCCTGGCACTCGCTGCACCTCTTGGCACACTTCGAGGCGCAATGCACCAGGGAGCCCGAGCCGCCACTCTTGTACACTCTCTGCACCCCTTGGCACACTTCGAGGCGCCACCCGCGGCTCCGCAACTCCCCCTCACTTTCTGCGCACTGTCACACTTGCACTCCACAGACCCCCGCACTCCACAGACCCCCTCCTCCCTTTCTTCTCCCACTATCACAGTGTGACTAATCTCCGTCCTTCCCTCCCCTGGGCTCCCGCTGTCACTCCTCACCCATTAACCCCTGTCACGGGCTAACTGGCACCCTTCATCCATCTCCTGCTCTTGTCTTAGCTCCCGTTCCCCTCTCCTAATCTCCTGTCACACGTTGTGAGCGCGGCCTCTCTCCCCGCTATCCCCTTTCCTTCCCCTCACCCTCTATCACAGTGCGACGGTACTCCCTCCTTTCATCTCCTCTTCCTCACTTCTTTCAACTCCTCCCACACTTTGACACCATGCGCGTTCTCTGCTCTTCCCCTATTCTTTCTCTCGCCCTCTCTTTACTCCCACCACACTTTGACAGCACACCGTCACTTTTTGCTCGTCCCCTGTCCTTTGTTTCTCTCCGTTTGTCTCCCTGCCACAATTTGACAGTACGCTATCTCATCCTGATCTTCTATCTCCCCTACCTCATTTCGCCCCAAATTACAGCGTGACTGGGCGTCCTCCCAACCCCTTTTCTTGCTTTTTCCCTTGCTGGTCCCCTGCACTCTCGTCACACTGTTGTCAACAAACCCTCCTCAGAGTGTGACTGGACTCGTTTCTTTCCTTCTGTCTCCCGACCTCCCATTCTCGACACTCTCCTCAACCCCTGTTATAAACTCCCCCTTTCACTCTCCCCCTACTCTCGCTCAACTCTCGTACCCCGCCACAGTTTAGCCGGGCGCCCTCCTATTCCCTGCTCTTGCCCTAGTCTATCTCTTCCCGGGACTTCACCCCCTCCTCGCAAGCCTTGCCCGCGCTGCCAGAAGCACGACTGACAGGCGGGAACATTGGCAAGCGAGAGAGGGAAAAGAGGCGTCATCGCCACATGACGGCCAGGGACACAGAATCTCGGAGGCTAAGAGACGTCGCATGTTTACATAGAGACACCCAGCAGTCACTGGGAACGCGTCGGGCTGCTACTTAGGAGAGAGGGCTATGAAAAACAAGTCCCAGAAGGGAATTCCAGATGACAATTGAGGAGCACGAGAGGCAGCGGTTAATGGTGGTCTTTGTCAATAATTTAGACTTCTGTCTGTCACAAACTCCTGTTCACCTCACACAGCACTCACTGGACAATGGCGGGCGCTACTCGCTAATGACAGTGCACCGTGCTCTGTTTGTGTTTGTTTTTTTGTTTAACTTTGAAACTGAGCGCGGCGCCGCTTCACGGACACCGCGCTCGGATTATTTATATATTTCTTAACTTTAACACTGAGTGCGGTGTCCTTGAAGCGGGCGCTGCGCTCAGTGTTAAAGTTAAACAGAAAAACAAACACAAACAGAGCGCGGTGCACTGTCATTAGCGAGTAGCGCCCGCCATTGTCCAGTGAGTGCTGTGTGGGCAAGCACCGCCATTCTCCCACATTGTTTAGTAAAGAAAATAGTGCTCACAAACTAATTAAAGCATCCCGTATAACGCCGCCAGTAAACGATCCAATCCTGGTGGGCGGGGCTAAAAGGAGACAAGGTGGCAATAAGGAGGGACTAAGAAGCCTCCTTTACAATGAGAAGCCAGAGTTTTGCATGCAAGATGACGCAAACCAATGAAAAAGATGGGCGGGGCTTCAACTCCGCCTCCGAGAGCTTTGGAATCTGTATTGATTCCAAGAAGCTCTCGTATGACGAGAGCAGCGCATGCGCGCTGCTTTCGCCAGCCGAGACCTAAAAAGGTTAACGTTTTGGCAGCGAGATAAAAATCAGCTTTCACGCACGTATTTATAGACCCATTCTAATACTGTGAGCTTATTACCTGAAACAACGGCTTGGCGCTTACAAACAGACCCGCTCATTGAGATCTAACTCTCAGAACCTGCTCTGCACCCCACGAGTCAGGAAAGCTCGGCTGGGTGGCAGATCTTTTACACTCAGGGCGTCCATGTTATGGAACTCCCTGCCAAATGCTCTGCGCCAGATCGCATCTGAACCTCAATTTAGGAAAGCAGCCAAAACATGGCTTTTTAGCTTAGACTAACCTGCTTGAGCCTCGGCTGTTAGTATGACTCCTGCGTGCCACCTGTTGTTATAGTGCCGGGACACCTCTATTGGAGGTAGCTGTTTGCGCTCTATAAATGGCTGTATTATTATTATTATTATTATTTGTTTGCAGTTGTATCTATTGCGAACCAGACCCGAAGGGTGTCAGAAGCCCTTACATAAGAATAATCGTGTTCATTAAAACATTTAGATTTCATTTCATGGAACAAATATTTTAGGTTTCACTTTACATGAAACCGATTACAAGTTGCATAGGAATGACCCATTTCAATTTAAACAACAGAAACTAACCGAGCATGGTGCTAAATGACCAGCTCTACTGCAAGACGCTTCTGAGGGGTGAGGGTATCTAGAGGTTGGCAGTCCCTATATACACAAAACAAAACAAATCAATCCATAGTGTTGTCACCACAAGAAGAGAGGGATTTGTACAGCACACATCCTGAACTCACGTATTTGAAAGTACCAGAGGCGCAACTAGAGCCTCTGGTGCTTGGGGGGGGGGGGGTCTACTAAACATTTCGGGGGGAGGGGGGTAATTCTTCCAGCAATAGGCAGAATGGAGATGCAGGGGCTCTAAGAAGGGGTGGGGCTACTAAACATTATGGGGGGGGGGGTGCGGGGGGTTAATTCTTCCAGCAATAGGCAGAGTGGAATTGCAGGGGCTCCAAGAAGGGGTGAAAAAACAACAAAGCCTCATTAACAAGTAAATGGTCTTTTAAAGACCTGTAAAGTACTCAGGTGCGGCTGCGATAAGACGGACGCCAGACCAGCCAGCCCACAGCAGCTCAAAAACTGTCTGTGTTTGTGCGCCCGGGAAGCCGTCTCAGCCTGGGCTGACACGACAGGGGGGGGGATTGAAGCCCTTTGAGCCCTATGGGCGTTGCGCGCCCGTGTGATACTGTACAAAAAGGAGGCTCAATCTAAATGTATTGCCTAACATCACACAATTTGGTCAAGCACGAAAGCCGGGACCGATCTCAGATTTTCCAGTTTCACACTGTGCAGTTCAGCACTGGTTGGGTATGCCTTTAGGACATCAGAGGTTAATACATTGTTTTTTATTGTGAGCGTATGATTAATTAGAGATTAATTAGAGCGTGGGTGACAGGCACAATGCACGTTTTTTGGCAGTTTTACATAGCGTGAACCATGCCCAAGGACATAAGAGCGCCTCACAAAAAACACACATACTACATCACATATTTTTTTCCGGCACAGGAATTCGAACCTGGTTCACTATGGTCGGCAACTGTAGTCACTAACCCACATCGTCTCCCGAGAAAGCTCGGCTCTTATTGGGCACGAGGTTGTAAGAAGACCTCGAGATGAGACAGGCACCTGTCTCGAGCTGGTTTGAGCTTTTAGTGGCTCGCCCACCTCAACTAATTAGAAACAGTTACCTGGTAATTTGGGGTTCTCAAAGAGGGACTTTCAAAATTGAAAATCTTTGAGTATAAATTGTAATTTCAGGAAAACTAACCTGAGATCACAATATAAATCCACTAGGTATATTTCTGCACATATTTGTTATAAACACTGCTGTGCAACATGATATTTTGTGTACATACTCTATGTGCACAGCAGTAAAGACTCAACAGCAGGTTGTATACAATTAAGTGGCATATAAATAAAATAAATTGTCTCCATCGTCTCATAGTTTACCTTGACAATGTTTCAACATTCACATCCAATTTTTCTCCAAAACATATCCAATTTAATATGAAAGTCGTGAATACAATAAGTAATATTTCTCAGTCACAAATTGAAAACTTGTTTAGATATAGTTTTACTTGATTGACAGATTCAAAAAAGACAATTTTACACTGTTAAGAAAGGCAGCCTTTTATGTCGAAGTCCTTCATATCTTTAATCAATCAATCTTTTCTCTCCACATCTTTGCCACACAATAATCACTCCTGGCTTATTTTGCCATACGTCTGTAATGTAAAATCATGGTTTAAATTATGAAAAGGCAGACTTGTTCCCTTGTCATCCTCCCAAGGCTCATAAATCAAATAACATTAGGCTTAGAATTAACTATTATTAAATAAGCCTAAATAACCCTAAAGCCTCTGGTTATATTTTCAAAACTGAAATTTCGACAGTAGAAGCGTGGACTTTGGGACCAATACAATGGTTTGTAGATTCAGAGGTTTCCAAGTGGCGACCTGATATCAGAAGATGACACAGGATGTGAATCTGTAATGGGCAATTTAAAAACAAGGCACATTACGAAGCTGATCCACTGGGTCCCCGGCACAGAGTCCATATATTAGTGGATGATAAAGTAAAATGTTATTATAACAAATCTCTTCCCTTGGCAAAGGAAGGAGGACTAAAGCCCCCCGAACCTCCTCTCCAACCACAACTTTTTGTGGGAATAAGCACAGTTTACACCCCTATGAAGTGTGGCTTCCTTTTCTCTAGGGCTCATATGTGTATGCAGTTACTTCAAGGCGCTCCATCAAATTTCTATTTCACAACAGAATATGCGGGTCTCTTGTGAGGTCCACGATCCAACATGGCTAAAGGAGAGAAAAAATGTAGGTGCCTTGGCTAATCAGAGTCAGACCATTCAGCTCTCGGACTAGCTAATTATGGTAGGTTCTAGTACTCTCTCCCACAAGAATCCTGGGTGCTTGATGTCTCCCCTGATGTGCATTGCCATCTTGAACCATGTCAGAACAAGGGAGGTCAGTGGGCCTCTTTCTCGGTGCTCAGGAACTTGCTCCTGTCCGGACCTCAGAGTAATCCTGCATTTCCGTCAGTGGCTCAGGCAACTCTGTGTATGTGATGGGTCCAGATCTCATATGAGGCCAAGGGAGAAATGCAGCAGGAGTCTCTCGCCGAGTTCCGGAAACAACTCAACAACACAGTACAACACAGTGAGGCGGGTCAGTTTCGAGCCTCGACGGTGGCTAGGCTGTCCCGAGGCGGGAGCGGAGCCCTGGGCCTCAACACTTTGAGCTCACGCTGCCTGACCCCGTAATGGCCGCCATGAACCCAGATTACTAAGGCTGCACGAAGACCCCACGAGGCCCTGATTCACCCTACCACAGTAAGGCTGGACATGCTCGACCCCTGACAGTAAATAGGCGGTCCCGAAGCGGGAGCTGAGCCCCGAGTCTCAACACAGCATGATCTCACTGTGCCTGACCCCGTAATGGCCACCACTCAAGACCATTCGGAAAAAATAAATAAATAAAGAAAAAAGAAAATAAAGAAAAATATAATTCTTCCACCAGCAAGGACAGAATTACTCCACAGACAGTACTCAGTCTCCGCAAGTTGATTGCTCCCGCTCCCCAGGGCACACGAGCACAGGACTGAAGCGACCCTGCGAGGGCTACCCTGAGTGCACTAAAGTGCCTGACACTAAGATGGCCGCCCCAGGTTGAATTCACCGATCTTTCCTGATTACTTCTGGGGAGCCAGGAGATCTCGCCAAATCTAAACTAAACAAAGACCGGCCGCAAGAGGGTCTCGATCCAATGCCCCTCCAACGCTCCGGACATCGCAACAAGGACTCTCAGGTCAGTGCAGGCAGCCTCCAGGTGCCTGTCCCCAAAATGGCCACCAGGGACTAAACAAGGGCCGGCCACAAGAGGGTCTCGATCCAACGCCCCTCCAACGCTCCCAAGGACTCACAGGCAGCCTCCAGACGCCCGTCCCCTAAAAGCCCACCCGGGACCCAATCTCTGAACCACCGTCGCATCTCTGCAGAGGTGTCCCTGCCACCTATAGAGAGTACCCTTAACGATACAGGCCCCCTTCCAAAGATACCAGTCCAGCACAGACTCTCAAACCTGGTCCTAGAGAAGCCCTAAGCCGCACGCCCCCTCACCACTGGACCCTCCCTCCCGGGAAGTCAATTCCTCGAGCTCCCCAAACCCCCCCCTAGCCGACCAGAAAGCACTCTCTGACAACACTGCTATTACACCCCCGAGGGATCCCGCCTCCCTCCGAACCCATTCACAATGCCCCCGGCCACGCTAATGGTTGCCACCCCACGAACACCGAAGTACCTGAAACCCCACGGCCGAACTCCTTCGCGATTACTTTCCCCTCCAACCTCACAAGTAAAGCGAAGAGACACTTCAAACATAGACTGATCAGACAGCACCCCGAAACACTAATCGTGGACACCTTCCACTGCTCCTCCAAAGGGCAGATAAAAATGGATCTCATCTTCCACACTGAAAGACCCGACAATTGGATCACTATCCTCAACACACATCTCCACATCTCCAAAACTACCATCACATCCCATAGCCGCAAACTGACGACCTCTCTCCCGAACCACCAGACGCTGTGCGGCAACATCTCCATAACCATCTACTCGAATGGCACAGTCCTGATACAGGCTAAGAACGATAACCTCGAGGTTTTCGACTTCCTCTTCCCCTCGCTAAAAAAGGCACCCTTGCACACTACCCGACCCGGCCTGACCCCTCTCTTCCCCCCAGTGAGCCTTCCACGTTAGGTGAGGTGCCAGACCCCTCTCGCGTCCTCTTCGAAAACCTCCTCCCCACCCCTTCGAGTCACCTCCCGCAACTATGCTCCTCCTAATAACGATCCCATCCCCCCTGGCGGACGACCCTCCCACCCCTGCCTCCTCTCTCATCCCAACCAGCCAACCAGGAACGAGCATTACTCCCAAGCTCAGTCTCCCTACAGCTCCACTCCGCCCTCAGGCCACACGAGGCCCAATCCTCGTTATGAGCCAACACTCCTCCTGCTCATGATCCCTCCCAGAGACAAACCAGGCAGCTCCTCCCCCAACAGCCACTATGACTGGGACCCCCCCCCCGGGCAATACTGCCCCAGGCACCCCCCTTCCCACCTTGGATAACATGACGCATCGCCTCATCCTCCTAGAAACCCAGCTTGAAATCCTGATCCGAGGCCTGAACGAAACTTTATCCAACCTGGTCACGATCCGAAAGCCCACTCAGCCCCCCACCTCACCGCCAAATCTCACCCAACCCGGGTGTGCCACGGCACCGCCCCCCAGCGGGCCCCCTGTCCCCCCCAGGTCCTGGCCATCGAACAACAGAATGGGTACTGAGAATCGCTCTGAGAGACCCAGAAGAGCAAAAGCTGCACTTTCCTCCCGGGAAGCGGCATACCTAGCCTCAACCTACGACTCTCCCTCTAATCCCTCCCCTAAATCCATGATCCAAGTAATTACGGGAGTCGGAAGAGAACACCTTCCATCGAGAGACCCTAGACCCCCAGCTCACCTAACTTCTCTACCTAGGGCCCCATCTACTAAGAATCCAAGCAACGAAGGGTCCCCCATTAACTGCATGCTCCTAAACTGCAGATCGGCCTCTAAACATGCAACCGAACTAGCAGAAGCCATCCTCTCCCATGATATAGACATAGCATTCATCACGGAGACCTGGCTCAACAATCTCTCCTACCCCAGCATGGACATGCTGGTGCCTCCTGGATTCACAATGATCAACAAAGACAGGAAAGTGCAAAGAGGAGGGGCATAGCAATCATTCACAAGAATAGCATTTCCATCACGGAAACTGCCTCCTGCCTGTATAGCTCCTTTGAATGTCTCTCAGTCAACATCAAGACAAGCGATAACAGGCCATCTCTCTGCCACCTCCTGTATCACCCTCCAGGCAACTCCTCCGAATTTGGGGATCACCTCTCTGACTTGATTGCCCATTGCTCACTCGGAAACTCAAATAACATAATTCTTGGCGACCTTAATCTAAGATGGAATGAAACAAAAAACCCGCTTATTCAAACCCTAAACAACCTCCTACTAGAAAACAACCTGACCCAACACTGCTCAGAAGAAACACACCACAGAGGAGCAACCCTCGACGCAATTATTGTCGAAAGCAATGCAATCACCATCGACCACATCCTTCCCGTAGACTGGTCCGACCATCACATCATCCTTTTTCACATCAACCAAGCGGTCCTAACTCAACACCCCTTGCAGGACCCCCCCAAATGGATTAGGAACACAGCTCAGATCCCTCGAGCGGATCTAGAAGAAAGAATAAGTGCGCTCCTCCCCAACATCACTGATCACCTCCCAACTATCGAACTCACCTCTCTCTACAACTCGAACATGACGCTCACCCTGGACCAACTTGCCCCTCTGAAACTAAAAAACCCAGGAGCATTCCATCCAGATCATGGTTCACCACTGACACCAACGAAGAAAGAAGACATCTAAGAGCCTCAGAAAGAATCTGGAGGAACAATCCCACCGCCCTCCATCGTGATCAACTCCAAGCAGCCCGCAGGAACTACAAAAAGCACATTAAGAACAAAAAGACTTCTTTCTTCTGCTCTGCGCTAGACAATGCAAAAACAGACCCAAAGAGCTCTTCAATATCATCAGGAAACAAACCTCTAAGCCAGTGACCTCCTCAACTCAGGCATCTAAAGAACGATGTGACAACTTCGCCATCTTTTTCAACGACAAAATCGCCAAGATCGATCTCTCACTTGGCTCCAATCTCATCCCTCCACCGAGATCCAGGCGTCTGAAACCAACGATAGCGATTCCTTGAACCCCCAAATCACTGGTCCTCCTTCATTCCCATTCAGGAAGCAGAAATAGTCAAACTAATCTCCAACGCTAAACCCTCATCCCACGCCCTTGATCAGCTACCCCTCAACTGACCAAGGATTTGAAGCTCGTCCTAGCCCCGCTATGGTGCAAGATCATTAACAGCTCACTGAGATCAGGAGTCGTACCAGACTGCCTCAAAGTTGGTCAAGTCACACCACTGCTGAAAAAGCCAGGACTAGACACTGAGGATCTGAACAACTTTAAACCTGTCTCGAACTTACCGCTTCTGTCCAAAATCCTGGAAAGATGTGTACTTCCTCAACTGACCCAACACTTGGACAACATCAACTTTCTAGATCCCCATCAATCGGGCTTCAGAAAAGACTGCAGCACTGAAACCACAATCCTCAATGTCATAGACGACCTACACAAGTCACTCGACTCGGACCAATGCTGCCTTCTCATCCTCCTGGACCCATCGGCTGCATTCGATACAGTCGATCACAAGCTTCTCATCAAGGCTCTACAAGAAAGGGCTGGTCTTGAAGAGACGGTCCTCCAATGGTTCTCTTCCTTTCTCCATAACCGCTCACAAAGAATAAAAATTTCGAGTCCGACATCCACCCCGTTAACAGGGGTGTTCCACAAGGGTCAGTGCTCGCCCCTCAGCTTTTCAACATTTACATAGAACCCCTTATCACTCTACTCAGGAAATCCAACATCCCTTTCCACTTATATGCTGATGACACGCAGCTATATCTGGAAACCTCCTCCATTGACGACATCCAGAGACTCAACGCCACGCTTAGAGAGGTTCAACATTGGCTCTCAAGTAACCTGAAACTCAATCAAGAGAAAACGGAAATACTCCTCATTTCCAACAAAGACGAAAACCCCCAAATTGCAGAATGGCTCAAAGCTATTGACGCCCTCAAGGGTAACCTCATCCTGGCGGATTCGGTAAAATCTCTAGGCATCACCCTAGACCCGAAACTGGACATGAAAAAACACATTACAAGATCTGCTAGAAGTTCCTTTCTCAACTTGAAATTACTGTACAAAATAAAACCCTTCCTCCCGCCCAAGGACCTGCAACAAGCCGCCCAAGGACCTGCAACAAGCCACCCAAGCACTGGTGCTCTCCAGAATCGATTATGGGATTGCAGCCCTGACCGGTACAGCAAAATCCCAACTCGCCCCCCTGAAAACAACCTTTAATGCAGCAGCCAGAATGGTCACCGGTACTAAGAAATTCGAACACATCTCCCCTGCACTCAGAGAACTTAAATGGCTCCCAATTGAGCTGCGAGCCAGCTTCAGAACAGCCTGCCTCACGCACAAAGCCCTGCACACAGGCAAACCGGAATACCTAGCCGCCAAACTCAAAAGGGCCGGCCAGTCCAGGAACCTCAGGAGCTCCAACGCACAAGTTACTAACTTGTGTAACGATATATCTGTAAGAGACAGTAGTTAGTGACAGATTCCTTACCTTAGAATATCCCCAGGCGTCAGGCTGGATCCGGAAAGTTTTTGCGTAGCAGTACCCTTGCGCGTCGGTAGGCGGCGTCGTGCGGCTCCGCGTCCGTCGTCGGGACCGCCGGGATGACGTCGCGGACAGTACTTAGACGCCGCCCCTGCGCGCTGACGTCAGTTCTGTACACGACTTTCCACGCCAGGAACGCAGAGCCATGCAAGAAGCTGACATAGGTGTCTGAAAAATACTAGGGCCCTGAAAGGGATGTCCTTAACCCTAGAAATCAGTTCGCAGAACGGGGAGGATGGGTGGGCGGTAGGAATCTGTCACTAACTACTGTCTCTTACAGATATATCGTTACACAAGTTAGTAACTTGTGCATCTGAAAGAGACACGTTAGTGACAGATTCCTTACCTTAGAATAGATACCCCAGCAATACCAACCCCGGTGGTGAGTCTGCGAACAAAGATCAGACAAGGAAGTCCCGGAGGACAGAACGGCCAAAGAAGCCGTCCCTCCGGACCTGGCTGTCAAGGCAGTAATGCTTGGTAAACGTGTGCAGCGAGGCCCACGTAGCTGCCTGACATATATCCTGCAGCGGAACACCGCGGCCTAAAGCCGTAGTAGCAGCCGTTGCCCTGGTGGAATGGGCACGCAGCCCAACAGGAGGCTCCTTCTTAGCCAAAGAATAGCAGGCTTTGATACACAAGGTGACCCAGCGGGAGATGGTTCTCTTGTGCACCGCCCGACCTTTTTGGCGCCCAAGTAGCCAACAAAGAGCTGGTCATCCACCCGGAAGTGTTGTGTGCGGTTGATATAAAGGAAAGCGCACATTTTGGGTCCAGACGGTGGAGCCTCTCTTCCTCTCTGGAAGGATGCGGAGGCGGAAAGAAGGTGGGCAAAGTGATGGTCTGCCCAATGTGGAAGGCAGTAACCACCTTTGGCAAGAAGGACGGACGCGTCCTAAGAACAACCTTGTCTGGATGGACAGACAGAAAGGGAGGTTTGCATGATAGAGCCTGGAGCTCACTCACCCGCCGAGCGGAGGTGATGGCCACCAGAAAGGCTGTCTTCAAAGTAAGAAGACGAAGAGGACAGTTATGTAGAGGCTCAAAGGGAGCGCACATTAAAAGGTAAGAACCAAGTTTAAGTCCCACTGAGGCATGACAAACGGAACAGGAGGAAAGAGGTGTGTAATGCCTTTTAGAAACCTGTTAACAACAGGGGACTTAAAAAGAGAGGGCTGATCAGGGAGCCTGAGGAAGGCCGAGATTGCACAAAGATAGCCCTTGATGGTACCCAGGGCAGAACCCTGTTGGGCCAGAGAAAGAAGGAACAGAAGGACCTCAGAGAGGGGATTCACAGCCTTTGCTGTGCACCATGCCACAAACTTGTTCCACCTGCAGGCGTATACCACCTTAGTGGAGGGACGCCTGGCTGCCAGAATCACATCACAAACTTCGGGAGGCAAGTCCAAAGGAATCAACTGCCGCCGCTCAATCTCCAAGCAAGCAGGTGGAGACTGGACAGGTTCGGGTGGAGGACCGTCCCCTGCTGCTGCGACAGAAGATCCTCCCGAAGAGGCAGACGGATCGGGGGATCGACGCTCATACTGAGTAGCTCAGGATACCAAACTCTTCGAGCCCAGTCCGGAGCCACAAGGATGACTTGGGCCCGGTCGCGCCGTATCTTCTTCAACACTCTGGGTAGAAGTGGTATAGGCGGAAAAGCGTACAACAGACTGCAACTCCACTCGCGACGAAAAGCGTCGCCGAGCGAGTGCCGCCTTGGAAATTCCAACGCGCAGAACTGATGACATTGCGCGTTCTCTTCGGTGGCGAATAGATCTAACCAAGGCTCTCCCCACTGTAGAAAGAGTCCTTGCGCCACTACCGAGTGAAGACGCCATTCGTGATCCATCATGCACCTGCGGCTGAGTTCGTCCGCCCTGGCGTTCAGGGAACCTGCCAGGTGTTGAACCATCAGGAATATGCCCTGATGTTCCAGCCATGTCCAGAGGCGCAGAGCCTCCTGACATAGGGTCCACGACCCCACCCCGCCTTGTTTGTTGCAGTACCACATGGCGGTGGTGTTGTCTGTGAACACCTGCACTACCTTCCCTTTGACAGAGGGAAGGAATGCCTTGAGTGCAAGTCGGATCGCCCGGAGCTCCAGAAGGTTGATATGGAGCCGGGACTCCGCCGGAGACCAGAGGCCTCTGATCTCCGCCTCTCCCATGTGACCGCCCCATCCCAGAAGGGACGCGTCTGTCACGACTGTGTGCTCTGGCTGGGGAAGGGAGAGGGATCTGCCCATGACCCATTGCCAGTTCGAGAGCCACCACTGCAACTGTTTTGCAGTCCCCTCCGAGATCTGGACGTGATCGGACAGGTTGCCCTGGTGCTGCGCCCACTGGAACTTCAGGTCCCACTGCAGAGCCCGCATATGCCATCTGGCATGATCGACCAGCAGGATGCAGGAGGCCATGAGGCCCAGCAGCCTCAGGGTCATCCGTGCCGAAACCCAGGATAGAGGCTGAAAGATCGGAATCATAGCCTGAATATCCCGGACTCGCCGTTCGGGAGGATAGGCCCGAAACTGCGTCATGTCCAGAACTGCTCCGATGAAAAGGAGCTGTGGAGAAGGAATCAGGTGCGACTTCGGCACATTGATGGAGAACCCCAGCGAGTGCAGGAGTTCGGCCGTAGTCTGGAGGTGGGAGACGACTGCCTGGGACGAGCCCGCCTTCAGCAGCCAGTCGTCGAGGTAGGGGAAGACTGGAACCCCTGCCCGGCGCAGATGAGCTGCGACCACCGCCATCACTTTCGTGAACACCCGAGGGGCACTTGTGAGGCCAAAGGGAGCACGGTGAATTGAAAATGCTCGAGGCCCACCATTAACCGCAGGTAACGCCGGTGGGCCGGCAGGACGGGGATGTGGAAATAAGCGTCCTGCAAGTCCAACGCTACCATCCAGTCTCCAGGGTCGAGGGCAGTCAAGACCTGAGCTAAGGTGAGCATCTTGAACTTCTCCTTCCGGAGGAAGCGATTGACGTTCCAGAGGTCCAAGATAGGACGCATGTCCTCCTTGTCCTTTTTGGGCACCAGAAAGTAGTGGGAGTAGCAACCACATCCTACTTCTGGGGTCGGAACACGCTCGATGGCCCTCTCCCTCACCAAGGACCCCCTCGCCGCCAAATCCAACCTCCATGAAGGAATGAAGGCCGTCGCCGATTGGATGAAGATCAGCCGACTAAAACTGAACACGGAGAAGACAGAGGTCCTCGCTGGGAGCAGCCCCGACACCCACCGACCACGCACGCAACCTGGGAGTCATCCTCGACTCAACGCTCTCCATGGCCAAGCAAGTCAACGCAGTCTCATCCTCCTGCTTCAACACCCTCCGCATGCTTCGCAAGATCTACAGGTGGATCCCGACAGACACAAGAAGAACAGTCACCCAGGCCCTCGTCAGTAGCAGACTTGACTATGGGAACGCCCTCTACGCGGGAGCCCCGGCCAAGCTCATCAAGCGACTGCAACGCATACAAAACGCCTCCGCACGCCTGATCCTCGATATACCACGCCACAGCCACATCACCCCCCACCTGAGGAACCTGCACTGGCTCCCCGTCGACAGGAGAATCTCCTTCAAACTCCTCATCCACGCACACAAGGCACTCCACAAGACTGGCCCAGCCTACCTCAACAGACGACTCCTCTTCTACGTCCCCAACCGCCAACTCCGCTCCGCCGACCTCTCCCTCGCCACCGTCCCTCGCATTCGAAGAACTACCACCGGCGGCAGATCCTTCTCCCACCTCGCCGCCAAGACCTGGAACACCCTTCCACTAAGCCTACGACAGACCCAAGACCTGCTGACCTTCAGGAGGCTACTCAAGACCTGGTTGTTCGACCAGTAGCAGCACCCCCCACCCCTTTTTTTCTCCCCAGCGCCTTGAGACCCTCGCGGGTAAGTAGCGCGCTTTACAAATTCTGTGATTGATCTTGGCCAAGAGGGCCGCAACTTCCTTCTGAAGAAGCCCCAAGTGATCCCCTGACATGCGGTGGAATTGAGGTGGCATGGCTGGGGGGGTGGTCTCGAAGGGGAGGGAGTAGCCCCTTCGGACAATGTCCAAGACCCACCTGTCCGAGGTGATGGCACGCCAGTGGTGATGGCGGACCCTGCCCCCTACTGGCGTGCTGTGCACCTGAAAGGAAGGACTAGGAGGGCTTGGAGGCCGCGGACGGGGCGGGGTTGGTGGCCTGACCCGCACGCTGGTTGCCCGACCCGCCACGGCGGGAGCCACGTCCTCGGCCACGCGAAGACGCTTGCTGCGCGGGCCGGTGGTTGGGCAACGGACGTGACTGGGCGCCCCTTCCGTGGCCACGAAAGGGGCGAAAAGCAGATGGCTGCGGAGGGCGTACAGCAGAAAGGCCCAGGGACTTGGCCGTAGCCCGTGAGTCCTTAAAACGCTCCAGCGCATGGTCTGCCTTGTTCCCAAAAGACCGACCCCATCAAAGGGCATGTCCATAAGAGTGTTCTGGACATCACCCGAGAAACCAGTGGTTCTCAGCCAGGCGTGACGGCGCAGCGCCACTGTCGTTGCAATTGATCTACCCAGCGAGTTGGCGTATCAAGGCCACAACGAATGGTGAATTTAGCCGCATCTCTTCCTTCCGCAATGGCGCGGGAAAGCAGTGTCTGGACCTCCTCAGGACACTGGGGCAAAGCTTGCGCCACCGAGTCCCACAGAGAGTGGGAATATCGGCCCAAAAGGCAAGCGGTGTTGACAGGCCGCAAGCCAGCACTGGAGGAAGAAAAGACCTTCTTCCCAAATTGATCCAGGCGTTTGGATTCCCTATCCGGAGGAGCGGTAGGGAAGGCGGTTTGGGAAGCAGAGGCTTGGACAACCAAGCTCTCAGGAGTGGGGTGTTGGGAGAGGAACAGGGGGTCGCCCGGAGCGGGGCGATGGCGTCGGGCCACGTTCCTATCCACAGGAGCCCCTGTGGCGGGCTTGGACCAGGTGCCCAAAGAACGTCAGAAAGTGCGTCATTAAACGGCAGCAGTGGCTCCGAGGAGGTAGCCGCCGGCTGAAGCACTTCCGTCAGGAGGTTAGTCCTGAGCGGCCACTGTAGGCAATTGGAGGTGTAAGGCCCCAGCTGCTCTACGCAACACCGTTGCAAAATTTGCTCCCTCCTCCGTTGCCACGGAAGGAGGAGACAGCATGCCAGGGTCAGGGGAGGTGTCCAGCCCACTGGCATCCCCAAGTTCCTCAGCCCAGTCCTGTTCGTACTCACACTGCTGTGTGAGAGGGTCCTCCCGACCCCTCCCAGTCCTCTTCGTCCTCCTCAGGTTCAAAATAAGGAGAAGGAGGGACACGCGGGACCCAAGGTCTCAACGGCGTCGGAGCCGGCGTCGAGTGGCGCTGGTCCGGCGCCGTGTCTGGATCCGGAGAGAACCGGGGAACGACGCCGCCCGGAGCCCCGGGCGGCGTCGGAAAAGGCACCGGAGACATCGGCGCCGGCGGAGGTGTAGTTAGGTCAACCGGCGTCGATGGGGGTTGCGGCAGCACCGGAACCGGGATCGAGGCCGGGGCCGAAGGCGGGGCCGGGACCGAGGCTGGTGTGACAGGCGGCGCCGGGACCGGAGTCGGCGGCGGCGCCGGGGAAACCCCATCAGGGCCCGCGGGGCCCGAAGGCGCACCGGGGGGACCTTGAGGTCCGAAGAGGCGGGCCATGGCCGACAGGAATTCCTGTATCTCGGCCGAAGTCGCCCCCGAACCCGGGAAGGACGGGTAATGCGGGGGCGGCTCCACAGGCACTCCCGGAGCGGCGGGGACGGTGCCGACAGGAGCCTTAGCCGAGTCGCGAGACCGGCGAGGCGAAGTCGTGGAGCGATGACGCTTCTTAGACTTTTTATGCTTCGACTTACCGGAGGAGTGCGAAGACTTGGACCCCGACGACCGATGAGGACTCCGCGACCGGCCCCTCGACCTCTCTCGTGACCGGGGCTTGGTGTGGCGCGAAGCAGACTGCCGGACCTCGAGGAGCTTTCGAGACCGCTCCCGCAAAGTCTTCGGGTGCAAGGCCCGGCAGTCGGGGCACGACTTTGTGTCGTGGTCGCGGCCGAGACAGTAGAGACACTCTAAATGCGGGTCTGTGATCGACATCATACGACCACAGACGTCGCAGGGCTTGAAGCCGGGCATCCCTACCGACACCTTCAGAGTCGAGAGACTCGTGGGGAAAAACAATGAAAAATCACCAAAAAGATAGTCAAAAAATGACTAGGGCACTGCTCTTCCCGGATCTGCGCTTACTGGCGCGGAAAAAGAAGAACTGACGTCAGCGCGCAGGGGCGGCGTCTAAGTACTGCCCGCGACGTCATCCTGGCGGTCCCGGTGCCGACGACGGACGCGGAGCCGCACGACGCCGCCTACCGACGCGCAAGGGTACTGCTACGCAAAAACTTTCCGGATCCAGCCTGACGCCTGGGGATATTCTAAGGTAAGGAATCTGTCACTAACGTGTCTCTTTCAGATACTCTGCTACTCATCCCGCGGAAAACTCGCAAACAAAAAACTGCGGCCAAATCGTTTGCTGGAAACGCCCCCAAAATCTGGAATTCCACCCCCCCCCACATCAGAACGATCCCCTCGTTTCCAAAATTCAAGAACCTGCTCAAAGTCCTCCTCCTTGACCGCTCTCGAGCAAACCGATAGGAACCAAGGAAGTACCTGAGCCGGCATTCCACCTAACTTCAACTATGTGACCGGTGACACTGACTCTGATCAAGAAAACTTTTTGGATACTCGCATTGCTGGATCAAGAAAACCTTTTGGATACTCGACTTAAGGAATGTGGATTATTATTTTCATAACCAAGTCACTTTCCAGGACACTCTGCATATATTTTCCTGTGTAATGTGACACAACTGTAATATGCTCTGACGTTATAGGAGCATTTTTACTGATATATCTATTGTATTTGTTGCTTATATATTCCTGTAACATTTGTGGTTTATATGTGCATGCAATGCTAGTTTGACCTGCATCCTCCATGCTCCTTCTGCTCGATCACTCCTTTGTTTGATCCCTATCCGGCACGAACCCCTATGTTCTTCTATATTCTCTGTATTGCCTATTTGCACATAAGCTACTTGCTGTGAAGTGCTTTGATACCCTCGGGTCCAGCTAGCGCTATATAAAACTCCTTAAATAAATAAATAAACTCAGACAATTAACTTTTGCTTAAGATAACTAGTTGGTTATTTCAGGTCACTATTTACGTCAAGGGTATAATGTGCATTTTTCAGATAGGAAAATGAGCTTCAAAGTAAGAGGGTAAAAAAAGCCTTCATTATGGGGAATCGTTTTTAGATATATGGAATAACTTTTAGAAGTAAGGGTAAGTTTTTAATGAAGCTTAAGGTTTTTTTTAATACTCCCCCCGAATGATGCAATGGCCACTAAGGAAGCCACCATCAAAGAGATGATCAAGGCCAGACCTATTACACAGAATAGTCCCATTCATTGTAGAATTGCTAAGCTGAATACCCAGTTTGGGGGCTGTCTTCTAATAGGAGGGGACACTTACTTGAGACCTGAAAAAAAATCAAAGCCTTCTTAACGACAGTAGTGGAAATGTACACGTCCGATATACAGTAATCACTGACAATGGTACACTTATAGAATGATAATGCAGCCTGCACTTAGCTAAATGAAGGAATTGAAGGTGTGCTATCATTTCCTGCAAGTCTGTTTGTACAGACACTAGATTCTAATCTCCTCTATTTGAAGGCATACAGGGATTTGGTAGCTACACATTTAAGGCCTCATTACGATGGCGGGCGGACCGCCGCTGACAGGCTGTCAGTGACGGTCTACCAGACATCCAGGCCATGGCCCGACCGCCGGATTACAATACCGGCAGTCAGAGCGCAGAGGTCGAGGGGGAAGACCATTGCCTCCAACAGGATCCAAGATCCGGTTGGGGCGGCGGTCAGAATCCTATCCCTACAATGGAGGCAGTGCCTGCTCTGGCACCGCCTCCATGGGGATTAGGATGTCCCACCGCCATGAAAAGGCAGACAGAAACGGACTTTGGGTGCCCCAAGCAAGGCCCCCGTCCCTCGTGGGCCACTGCTAAGTGGCCTGGGGTGCACATGTAGTGCCCCCCACAGATCCAAGCACCGTGTGCCAGGCACCACATGGTGCCTGGCACATGGTGCATGGATGTGCACAAAGTGCCTTTTTCTACTGAGGCTTGTGCTGCAGCCCTTTACCTGGGCTGCCGCACAAGCAGCTTTAGAGAAAAGCATTTTATGACCGCCTGCATGGCGGTCCTATCCTAATAGGGCAGGTGGGACCGCCGACTCATTGTCGGGCGGACACCTGCCAGATATGATGGTGGTCGGTGGTCCGACCGACTGCCACCGTAATCAGGCCCTTAGCCTCTTTCAAAATATTAATGCAAGTTTGTGGAAGCTGTACATTTCTTTAATGGAATTACGAAGAAACATGTCAGACAAATTCATTGACGAAAGATTAGGGAGAAGGATCTTACTCATCCTTCTGGAGACGAGATGTAATCTGCATGAAAGCTTATGCCTGAATCTTCCAACAGGATATGATGATGGACAAGGTACCACATAGGATGACCTTAGTCATAAAAAACCCCCTTTGGGTCAATACTTAAAACACAATTCACACAGTCAAATGAAACCTCAAACACACAAATATATGGTGACAGTGGACAAAAAGACAATATAATCAAAAAGGTAAACAAACCCTATTGTCAAAAATACAAATTTATTGCAATCACATTTAAAAATCACAGATAATAAAAATCAGCTAATCCCTATCTAAACTATAGCATAAAATTTTTGGGGGGAATTTAAAAGTAGAAACATAAATTTCATACAAGCTAAATGCTTATTAATATAACATACTCAATGAAAATTGGGAAAACAGGTAGGAAAAATAATTCCAAATCACAGAAAAGTACCACTAGATCCACAACAAATCAATTGTAAATATAAAAAATCAATTCATATATTATATCCAATACAATTGTCCGCATAGATTTAGGTAGACTTTTCTTTTCAAAGCAATTTGTATTTTTGACAATAGGGTTTGTTTACCTTTTTGATTATATTGTCTTTTTGTCCACTGTCACCATATATTTGTGTGTTTGAGGTTTCATTTGACTGTGTGAATTGTGTTTTAAGTGTTGACCCAAAGGGGTTTTTTTATGACTAAGGTCTTCTCTGGTACCCTTCTCCTTTGGTTTTTGGGTCCCTCTCTCTTCTTTTGACCACATAGGATGAGCCAATCTGGAGTGATAAAAATCATGTTCATCCTGGGCTGCCTAAACATCATGAGAATCTTAGCAAAAATAGGAACTGGTGTAAAAGCATGTGGAAAGTAGGGGTGGGTGAATAATTCTGCTCCGCCAGCAGAGTTCACAGAGTTGTGCCCACTTCGCGTTCTGGCAAAACTCTGTCAAGTGCCATGTGGGGGAGTTTTGTTTCCGTGCACGGCTTGCCAACGTTAAGTTGGTGAGCGCGAGCGAGAATTTGCCTCCCATTGCGCTATTTTCGGGTGCTAGAATGGCTCTTGGCGAGATTTCTCAATGCGGGTGATCACAGCAGGTCGCGACCGTTCGCGTAGAAAAAGCTGCTGCTTGGATAGAAAATCTACCCAAGCGGCAGAAAAAAGCAATGCCCTCTGGCTCGTCGGGTGTTGCAGTTTGTGCTGATTTTACAGGGCGAAACAAAATCCATGTGCTAAAAATCAGCGCGAGCTGTGAGATGTGCCAAATTCCATGCGCTCGCGGAACTCCGCGGATTCTCTCAGAGTTTCTATGTGACTGCGCGGAATTCCGCCGAGTGAAACTACACGCGTTCCACCCATCCCTGGTGGAAAGGAGTCTGACTAGTCTTTCATAGCAGCACTGCCTCTTGAATTGGGTTTTGGGAAAATTGACTCCAATTCAGGGAAAATTGTACATTTGGGTTCTCCACTGCCTGAAGACATGTGCATGAAATTAAAGTTCTTCTATTATTTGTCTACTTTTGAGTTTGGTAAACCCCACATGTGTATTACTAATCTCTGCAAGGCTCTTGTTAAAAACCACTATCAAATCAATAATCTTTGCCTGTAAATAGCTTGGATCTGATGACTTTGTTCTGATAATGCAAGATAAAGGTGTTGTCCATTTGAATCAGGGTGGACTTTCTCATGAATGATAGGAGAAAAGACCTGAGTCAGATAGACAGTTCCAGTATGCTGCAATGACTGCTGATCTGATTGCAGCTGTTGGTTGATCCCGACCAAGATATGGGGATTGCTGGATGTGGATTTTGGAAGGGCACACTCTTTCCATTCTTCCTTCGGGGCCATCATCAACGAGAATTCACGCTTTATGACTCTGCTCGCAACTTCCTAGAATTTGAGGGTCTGATGGAGCAGTGACCCCCATAGTGGCCTCATGTGTAACTTAGCACGAGGAACCATGGAATGCATGATGTCATTCAACCTGTAAGGAAGGAAATATGACTCGTAGACTAACAACGATTCATCAGGAAAGGTGTACACAACTGATATGTAGTCAGTTTTCTGAATTATACACTTTTGCAAAGCTTATATGCAGATCAAAACCTGCATGAAAATAATCCAGACATGGATGTCAAGTACCTATTTAAAGTCAAATATGACAAAGACTGAATTCTCCTTTTTTGCCAACAACTCTAAATAAAATAAGATTCAAGCTTTGATTTCGAACATGAACCTAGACAACATCACCCCCTGACTAACCATGAAAAATCACCTGAAAACAGCCTTGGCTTAGCCCTCCCATTCAAAGAACTCCCTATATATGTCCATATGTACATATTATACTGAAGATTGGCGCAAGATCTGGTGCAAGGCTACTTTCATGAATTTCACCTTTTTTCTCCAACTGTTCCCACAAGTTATGAATTAGTCAGAATAGCTGTTTCATGATGTTCTATTGCACAAGAAATCATCAGGGCAAATGCCCTTTTTGCTTTTTGAAAATCCTGTCACTTTCTTCTATAGTACGGTACTGTTACAAGACGTTTGCAAGCATCTAACCTTTGTGACTACGGTTGGGGGATGACCCAGAGCAACAAAGCTTCCAGAACTTAGGAGCAGTCCTAATGAGGCAAAGAAGGGATGGTGCTGGGAGGGGTGGGCAAGGAGTAGGAAATTCCAAGAAAGGGAAGCAGTAAACATTACTTTCCAATATTTTGAAAAAAAGATTCCAAAAACGAGCTGGGTACAAAGGTATAACCTAATTTCATTCTATCACATAAAATTAGTTTACATATCAATTTAAGGTGGTAACGGTAAACCACAGAATAAAAAAATGCAATAATTGGTAACAACACTGCACACACATCTAGGAAAATATCAGGTGGAAAAGGGTCATACATGTAGCATAGAACAATATGAGGGTTTTCAGGGAACAGAGTACATGGAAGTCAGGGTTTCCATGAACAAGGTGCTGCAATAGAGAATTCTCAAAGTTGTAGGCTTTGCAGTAAAAGCTTTGTGTAAATTAAGTGGACACAGCAGCAGGGATTTTGAACCTGAGCAAATTAACTGGGGTGGAAAATAACATGAGCCTGGGATCCTGAACAGCCAACAGCTCCTCTAAATTGTACTCTGGTCATGAGAGTTGAAGAAATATGTCTAAGAGAGCACAGAAGCTCCATGATCAAATACAGGGAAAGTTATACATACACAGAGGTTCCAGATCACAGATCGAACACGCAGACAAGTTGATGGAAATCAGCAATTCGAGATGTCAAGTTACGATAAGTCCTCGAAGGTCCATGGGTAATCGTGATTAGTCTAATATAATTTAAATTCTGTCTTTATTTGTTGGGTTTACTTATTAATATGTTTTACACTCTGTGCCAGTTAGTGAACCTTTCCCACCTGCATTCAACGCAGATTTGTATTCATTTAGTGCCAGTCACTCTACCTATACAGGTCTTAAATATATTTAGCATCCATGAGCGCTGGAATGATTTTCCAAAAGAGTAAAGGTATCATGTGACACCACTGATTAACCATACAAAATCATGCATAGACCTTTTAACAGTTTAGCTGCTGGTCCCAAGATACCATTAAACAATATTGTCATCAAGTACTAAAATGTGAATACATTTGATAAAGGCTACATCACAACAAAGCTTACTTGAAAAGTGAAATCCATGTGAGTATAATGATGAACTTACTCTAGAAAAATAAATCTAAACACCTACCTGCACCAGAGCAAGCACTTTTTCCTGTACAATGGTGGGAGGATTATTCTTGGGCAAGATGATTTTTACCAGAACACCTTCTATAAAGTCACGACTAGCCACTAACGTGTGAAAACGATGACCACAGTTTTTCACGCATGTCTCCAAGATCTACAAACACAAATACATTTTTTTTTTTTTTTTAAACAATATTAACACTCCTATTCACAATTTCAGTTTGGTTGTTCATGAGGTAAAAAAAACAAGTGTACCAGCAGTGCCATCACACATGAAGTAACCACAATCCTAGGTAACCAAATTATCTTTTTATTTTATTCACCCCCCCCAAAAAAAAAATCAATGAGAATTATCGATGAAAAAAAGACTAATAATTGAGCAAGTTGAGGCATATTTGCTATTAAAACTCTGCCTTCATCATGAGATTTCACTGAGCCTGCCTATTATAAAACAAAAAAAAGATCCTTGAAGCAGAAGAAGGACATTGGAGATGTAGGAAATCTACTGTGGGAGATGAAGACCAGGGAAGGGAAGGTGAAACCCAGAAGGCCCTAAAACAGATTATTTGGAAAATAAATATCCCCTATATCAAACACTAGAAAAAAGGGGGGTCCCAACTCTGACTGAAATATTGGATTCAAGGAACCTTACCAACTTGGACCAAAAAGGAGGAAAAAAATAAGGGGATCTTTACTTTTTTAATTGAGATGCATGCGGGTCAGGAAGAAAAGCAATCATATGTGAAGAGTTGGACATGAGATCACTTCCACCAGGAATGGTATGGGACTCAGGTTCACCTTTTAGGTAGGGTTTCCAAAATCTTTCATCAAATACACCAAATTATTCTTACATAACCCAAATCAGACTGTATATTCAATCAATCAATCAATCAATCAGGGGTTTGTTAAAGCGCGACTACTCACCCGTAAGGGTCTCAAGGCGCTAGGGGTGGGGGGTGGTGCAGGTTCCATTCCATCGAGGGGTCTGTCGAAGAGCCAGGTTTTGAGGTTTCTTGCGAAGATGGGAGCGATGTTGTCTGTCTGAGGTGGAGCGGAAGGGCGTTCCATGCTTTGGCCGCGAGGAAGGAGAAGGAGCGGCCTCCCGATCTGGTCTTTCTGGTGCGGGGACCACGGCGTAGGAGAGCTGGGCTGATCGTAGGGTCCTTTGGGGTGCGTGGAATTTGAGTCGGCTGTTCAGGTATGCTGGTCCGGTGCCGTGGAGGGCCTTGTGTGCGTGGGTGAGCATTTTGAAGGTGATTCTCGCCTCGACGGGGAGCCAGTGGAGTGTGCGCAGGTGCTGGGAGATGTGGCAGTGTTTTGGCAGGTTGAGGACCAGTCTTGCGGCGGCGTTCTGGATGTTCTGTAGCTTGCGGGTGAGGTTTTTGTTTATTCCGGCATAGAGTGTGTTGCCGTAGTCGAGTCTGCTGGTGACCAGGGCGTGAGTGACGGTCTTTCGGTGTTCGAGGGGGATCCATTTGAAGGTCTTACGAAGGAGGCGGAGGGTGTGGAAGCAGGAAGACGAGACAGAGTTGATCTGGCGGTCCATTTTGAGCTCGGAGTCCAGGATGATTCCCAGGTTGCGTGCGTGGTCTGTGGGGGTTGCGAGGTTTCCGAGGGCGGGGGGCCACCAGGTGTCGCTCCAGGCGTCGGGGTTTGGGCCCATGATGAGTACTTCTGTTTTGTTGGTGTTTAGTTGTAGGCAGCTGTTTTACATCCATTTGTCGACGGCTTACATGCCTTCTCGAAAGTTGCGTCTGGCGGTGTTGGGCTCGTTGGATAGGGAGAGGATGAGCTGGGTGTCGTCTGCGTATGACACGATGTTGAGTCCGTAGGTTCTGACGATAGGGGAAAGTGGAGCCATGAGGACGTTGAAGAGCGTCGGGCTGAGGGAGGAGCCCTGGGGGACTCCGCAGGTGGTAGGTGTGGGGTCCGAGAGGAAAGGGGGGACTCTGACCCGCTGCGTCCTGCCGGAGAGGAAGGAGCGGATCAAGTCGAGGGCCTTGTCCTGGATTCCTGCATCGTAGAGTCTGCGTATTAGGGTGCGGTGGGAGACTGTGTCGAACGCCGCTGATAGGTCGAGGAGGATGAGGGCTACTGTTTCTCCTTTGTCCAGTAGGGTGCGGATGTCGTCTGTTGCGGCGAGGAGGGCGGTTTCCGTACTGTGGTTTTCTCTGAAGCCGGATTGGGAGGAGTCGAGGATGTTGTTTTCTTCAATGAATGTGGCGAGTTGGCTGTTGATGGCTTTCTCGATGACTTTCGCTGGGAACGGGAGCAGGGAGATGGGTCTGTAGTTTTTGAGGTCGGTGGGGTCCGCTGAGGGTTTCTTTAGGAGGGGTTGACCTCGGCGTGTTTCCAGTCGTCGGGGAGCCAGGCGGTCGCCAGGGAGCGGTTGATGGTGTGGCGGAGCATGGGTGCGATGGTGTTGGCGGCTCTGTTGAAGATGTGGTGGGGGCAGGGGTCCGTGGGGGCCCCTGAGTGGATTGACTTCATTGTCTTCAGTGTGTCTTCGGTGGTGAGGGCTGTCCAGTCGTCAATCGCTAGTTTCCGGGTGTCGGGGGTGGTTGGTGAGGGTTCAGTGTGTTGGTTGTCTTCGAAGTTGTCGTAGATGCTCTTGATTTTGTGGTGGAAAAAGGTGCTGAGTTTGTCGCAGAGGTCTTGTGAGGGAGGAATGTCGGTAGACTCGCTGGTGGGTTGGGCGAACTCCTTGATGATGCTGAAGAGTTCCTTGCTGTTGTGCGCGTGGGTGGAGATTCTGTCTTCAATCGCTTTTTAAAAAAATATTTACCCCAAAGTCCCTTTTCAACATTACGCTGATAATGCATTTCAATTGTTTGGCCATGTTCCAGCACAGATCTCATCACAGCAAGTTATTGGCTCCCACTGGTTTCTGAGCCACAAGTATAAGAAAACGTCTTTAAAGTAGTACACAAACAAGAGGAGAAAAGTCTGGAAAATCGAAACTAGACCACTGATTTGCAAATGTGGATTTTGGCACAGATTCGAAATTGCTCATTAATGAAAGGCAGTTTACCTCAAACCAGGGCAGTGGGACTAAAACCATGCACGTGAATAGTGAGATTCAGGTATGTACCTTTCAAAGGGAGATTACAGGGAACATCGAGAGCCCAAAATAAAAAAGCCCAGAAGAAGCGAGAGAGGGAAGAACCAAACATGATAGCTAGGGTTCCATCTCTAGAGAATTCACTAAAGAGTACAAACAGCACTTGCTCTTTCTGGTACAGCTCTACTACACCTAAGCAGATAGCCTGTAATATGCAGACTCTACACCTTTTCATGCATACAATTTAGCATCATGGGAGACTAGCCAGGAAGCAATTTGGAGTTAGGTGATGGTAGCAATGCAGTTTTACTCCCAGAATTCATGTGCAAAAACCAGAGGTGGCATTTCTATTGGATTCACAAGCTGCAAGAGGTGTCAAGAAGCAATAATTGTGCTGCCTCGAAGGAGTCGGGTGCACATCTTGCATTACTCAGGCCAACTATCTTTGGATGCATCAGTGAAGGTCTAAAAAGGAATCCCCTCAGAAAGATATGGCCTTCAGCACTCCTGCCATCCGCTACCTCTAAAAGTGCAAAAAGGGCAGAAACTCAACACACAGAATTATCTTCCAATGTAGTCATCCAAGCACATAAAGGCATCTATGGCTACAGCAAAGAAAATGGAAGGAAGAAGAGGGCTTTGGCATTACCTGGGGGCGGAGTAAGAATAAGAGGGATCAAATGTATGTAATGCAAATTCCTTAGCAGCCATCCTGACACTCATTCTCCTCAGTGCAGCCAAGAGAAATGTAGATAATATTGAAAAGAACTGGGCGGAGCTACAGAATAGGGAAGACAGTCTTACACTTTCTTCTCAAAGAGGTGCAGCCAATGACTGAGTCAGAGAAAGAACAAAGAAGGTCCGGACTCCTTCTAGACTACAGTAATGAGGAATCCAAAGACACTTGCGCAGAGATGTCCAGCCTTCTTATACATCGTCTTTTTTAAACCTTGTCAGACATATTGAGGGAGAAATGGGCCCTTAACGTTATCTGCTTCCTTGGTACCAGAGCAAAGACTGGGAAACTTGGAGCAGCATAGCCGAGACTGGGATAGCCGTCGTAGCAGAATAACGGAGAAAAATGGGTGAAAGCCAGGCCCACACCGGTATTACAGTAGAACTTAGTTTACCCTTCTCTAAACCAAAGTAAACGGGTAAGGGTGCAAAAAGAGGTTATGATGCACAAGTGCATCCACTCTTCTCGGAAACCGCACATCTGAAAAAAATAATACTTTGTGAGGCAAAGAGTCCCGATGTGTACCCAAAATATCAGGCTATCTAGCACTGCCACTTTCCTCAAACCTCGAGTCTGGAAAGGAGGCCACCCTAATCTTTCCATCACAAATGAAGCAGGTGCATCTGATCTCTTTTGTGTGAACAGGCATTGGAGACTAGACACCTGGCCTGACGATAAGAGAGAACCAGCCAAACAATATCTATATATATCTATATATATATATCTATATATATCTATATATCTATATCTATATCTATATATATATATATATTATATTGGAGCTAGTACAAGGACTCCCAAATTGTAGGGCACAATCAGAAGACAATTCAAGTTACTCCCAAGGAAAGATAACCTGAACCACCCTGCAAAAAACCTAGCTGAAAACACAAAAGAAACAAGCACTATACGAGGTTTATTAGCTTTGTCAATGTTATTTAGTCATGTTATAGAGGAGCATGGCTGATGTGCAGTATGGCTGAAAGTAAAAAGCTAGCACTATAATGCTGTCAACGGAGCCTGTGTTAGAACACTGACAAAGCCAAATAGTAGAGCTTTTTGGCTTTGTCAATGTCTTGTACAACAGCGCTATGAGGGAGCGTACAACATGATGTATACTGTACAACATGGATAAAAAAAATTGACAAAGCCAATAGATCTTGCATAGGGTCAGACCTATTGGCTTTATTAATGCTTGTTTTACCACCAGACAGGAGGGCACAAGGCAAGCAACAAGGAGGGAGGGTGGTAAAGCAAGCAAGAATTCGTTGGGGGGGTGGGGCAGAAAGAACAGGGTAAGCAACGACAGAGGTGCGCAACGGCGGAGGCAAGCAACGACAACAGGGCAAGAAACAACGCGACAAGCAACAACAACCAGGCATGAAATGCCAGGAAACAACGACGAGGCAAGCAACGACAGTGCAACAATGGGGCAGGCAACAGGGAAAGCAACAACAATGGGGAAAGAAACAACGGAGCAACAACGAGGAGCTGGGTAGGGGGAACATGGCTTGCAAGCACTGTTATGGAGTGCTACAACTAAAATTTAAAAAATACATCTGAAAGTGCACAAGCAATGGAAGGACACTGGACGCTTAAAGGAAAGGACAAATACATGAAGAGGAAGTGAACCCGGCACACAGCGACCAAAGATTACAAGCAAATGGGAGTGATGATGAAGCCAAGCAATGGTAAGCAATGGGCAGGCTCTAAGCCCACCGTAAGCTAACAAAATGTCTTGCAAACGACAGCACAAAAGGTCATGCTGAAAATCTCCGTGTGTGACAGTGATCATTCTGAAGCAAAGATGCAAAACAGTCAGCCAAATGATTGCTCTGAGAAAAGTGTCCATTATCTGGGGTAGAAATCAGGGAGTGAGACGAATGAGAATGGTTGGTTAGTTCTCTCTGCAGCTGCAAACAAAGGCTTGTTGGCGCGACAATAACCAGCTTTCAGACTGCTGCTAAATAAACCTGGTACGATGCAACATTTTGTTGATCAACATTACTGGAATCATTTTAGTGAGCCTGATTTACCAATGAACGTCTGCTGAACCCGAACCCCAGCAGTTCTACTTGTCCTCCTGATCAATCATCTGTTATGCTGGAGCAGCAGTAGGTTCTGTACTGACTATGCTGCTAAATAAGTGACAGGCACGGTCAAATCCAACAGGTCTGGCTTGCATTCAAGTCCTGCCTAAAATATTTGATAAAAGACTGTCTTGAAAAAACTAAGTAAAAAAGATTTTCTGCATAGAGTGGATCTATGAGATAAAGAATTTAATATGCGATGAGTCAGCGTACTTTTGAGGTGTAAAACAGTTCTTCCTGCATTGCATTGCAGCACACACACTTCGTAGGAACAACACACCAAAGAGCATGAGGTGAGAGAAAAATACCCCTCTTGGCGGATTCAGAGCCCGCTCTATGCATATTTCATAGAAGTAGTTTAACAATAAATCAAGCACCTTACACGTCAAGCCAGAAGTAAAAAGAACTGTATCTATCTGTTAACACTTCGCTTGAAGCTGGTTGAGGCTAAAAATTTACAAAGCTTTGCACTCTATTACCATCTGGTGGGTGGATCTGGAATTGCTCCATACATTGGAAATAATCGAGTGGGCTTTGAAAGAGGACAAGGGGAGCCAACAATTCCCTCGAATTTTACAACACATTCACTGTAATCCACTGTAGTTCAGTCCAGGATAAACACCACCAATTCTCGACTTCTACTGATAATTCCAAACAAAGACTTTCACATAAAGGACTAACAATCAAAAAGGAGGGAGTGAGGAAAGTTATGGGGTAGGGTACCTCAGTTCCCGGCCACTGTTAAATCAATACCACTAGGGAGGTAACCTCCTGAATTATTTCTTACAGTTACAACGGACTGTCACTCACATATTTCTATGTGGCACGCTTTATCATCAAGTCCTCACACGGTATAGCTGTCTAAACCAGGGGGGTTCAATCCTTCTCAAGGGGTGGGGAGCACTTAGATATGACTGGGGATCTCAATCTTGAGACCGGGAACAGATTAAAATGCCTGTAGGTGTCCCTCGAAGTACTTAAATGTATTGATATTAGGGCACCTTTGGAAGATTTAAAGCAGTAAGATGGGACATAATTGGAGTAATAATGGCTCCTACATCCTACGGTCGACATGTTTCAGCTGGTTTGCTTGCCATTGAGGTCATCTGGTGTAAGAAATCATTCATAAGGGTCTCTCCTTAGTCGTATTGATTTCACAAAAGGACGTCAGAATTATAACTTTTGGTTCCAGATCATCCTAGAAAGAATTTAAGCAAGTTTAAGAAGTTAAACAAATGTACACTATCTGATGTAGGAGAGGGTTAGATATTGTCTAACCATCTCAGCTCCTTTTCTCCATGTAAGTAAGCTTCATTATTAATACAGGTCAATTAACAATCAATTATCAAACTGGTCATGCAGAACCACCATTTTCCGTCTAAAAGGACAGAGGTTATGAAACTAACCTCAATCTCACAGCCCAGCATTCTCAGCACCCATCTTCTACCTCAATCGAGATTAGTATTCATAACCCTCAAAAATTAACCAGTTGCAAACTCATGAACAGCAGTTTCAGCACCGATCAACCACTCGTAATTATAAGGAACAGTATTAGCATAAATCAACCAAACTCAAAGAGAAAGACCAATATTTTCACCGCTGAAAAACAAGAAACTAATCTTAATTAAGGAAAAGAATTCCAATGCTAACATATCTATTGAAAGGATCTGAATGCTGTGGCATACACAGAGGCTGGGATTATACTTTTTTCCTTTACTACAAAGTTCAGCAGATATCAAAAACATCAACACAAGAATCCACATTCCCACCAGCCCTGGGAGAGACTCTAACATGCTTAATAAACAACCAATAAGACACTACAAATCTTCAAATCGCCATTCACATAGAAACTCTGACTCTTTCTTTGCTACTCAGCAGTCAGTTAAGTACTCTCTACTTCATATTTTATTTGACTTTGTGTAGTTTAATGTTGTATAGAGTTAATATAATTTTGTGTTCTTCACCTATTTGGTAATTTCTGTGGCAATCAGAACACAATTGTTCCTTTCAGTCAGGGCACAGGTACCCTGTGCGTATTAACAGCAGTGGTCAGGAGGCCTCATGCCAATGCCCCGTTTGCTTGTGGAGCTGTGTGTTTTGGTTTAGCGCCAAGCTCATTCCATGATTTGGATACCCGAGTGGGTGCTGTTTTCATGCTCTCTCTCGCCGCCACAGACGACATCCGCTCCCTCCTCGACCGGGGCAAGACTGCAGCCCTCATCCTACTAGACCTCTCGGTTGCCTTCGACACCATCTCCCACTGCACCATAATCACAAGACTCCACGACGCCTACATCCGTGACAAGGCTCTGGACTGGATCCACTCCTTCCTCACCGGCCGGGCCCAGCGAGTCAGACTACCACCGTTCCTCTGAGAACCCAGAAAGATCAGCTGTGAAGTGCCCCAGGGTTCCTCCCTGAGCACCACCCTCTTCAACATCTACATGGCCCCCCTCGCAGACATCGTCAGAAGCCATGGACTCAATATTGTCTCCTATGCAGACGACACCCAGCTGACCCTTTCCCTCACCAACTAACCCGCAACTGCCAGAGTCAACTTCCACAGAGGAATGAAGGCCATTGCTACCTGGATGAAAGACAGCTGCCTCAAGCTCAACTCGGACAAGACCGAAGTACTCATCCTGGGACCTACACCTTCAGTTTGGGATGACTCCTGGTGGCCAGCCGCTTTGGGATATCTCCCCACCCCGACGGACCACGCATGCAACCTCGGCATCATACTGGACTCATCACTCACTATGAACCGCCAAATCAACACAGTTTCCTCAGCCTGCTTCCACATTCTCCGCCTGCTTCGAAAGACATTCAGATGGATCCCGACAGAATCCAGAAAGACAGTCACCCACGCACTCATCACCAGCAGACTCGACTACGGCAATGCACTCTACGCCGGCGTCACCCAGAAACAGCTCAAGAAACTACAGAACATCCAAACAGCCGCAGCCAGACTGGTCCTCGATATCCCCCACCCCAGCCATATCACGCAACACCTCCGACAACTCCACTGGCTCCCAGTCAACAAGAGAATCACTTTCAAGCTCCTCAATCATGCCTACAAAGCTCTACATGACGAAGGACCAGCATACCTGAACCACCGCCTCACATTCCACGTACCAACCAGACAACTCCGATCCTCCCAACTCGCCCTTGCCTCCGTCCCCTGGATCCACAAGACGAGAACTGGAGGAAGGTTGTTCTCCTATCTTGCCGCCAATACCTGGAACACCCTGCCCCTCCAACTCAGGCAATCCACGCTGCTTACCCAATTCAGGAAGGACCTCAAGACCTGGCTCTTCGAATGATCCTCCACCCAGTCTGACCAGCAGCCCCCTCCCCCAGCGCCTTGAGACCCTCACAGGTGAGTAGTCGTACTATACAAGACCCTGATTGATTGATTAACAGAGAGCATAACTATTGCCTCACCCGGATGCAAGCCATCTCTGGATCCAGCATGCCCAGCAATGTGTTTCAGCAGCCACACTACTTTGTGAGGGTTGTTCCTTCACGAAGAGGTTGCTCCTACTGTGTCAAAGCAGGGCTTGGTGTTAAAGAGACAGCCACTCTACAGCACGGTGCACTCATGCTCCACTCTCTGCTGCCCTGCGCTGGTTTCTCGCACCTTACTCTCCTTCAGCTCTAAACCCAGGAAAATGATTTTCAGGACTTACAATCCCTTTTAGGCCAGCTATTCTCCCAGTAGCATTGAGACCACAGTCTTTATTGTACATTAATCAATAAACAATACAAAAGTTTCCAGTTTGGTTCAATGTTTCCCTTTTATTTACCAGGCATTTGCTTTTCTGCTAATGATTTTCCTCAGTGTATTTAGTGGAGTATTGTTAGTTGGTGTGACAGAGCTTAGGATCACTATCCTTCTGTGGAGTATGAATATGCAGAGGATAAATACTGGTCTGTGCATAATACATTAAAGAAAGCAGTGACAGTCGCCAGCAAGCTGTTAGGCAAGCATTTGCATTAGGTGTTTAAAAACATTTAAGATATAATTCATTTTTTTCCAATCCATTTTTGGATTCATGTATTGTAATGAGTTTATGGGTTCGCGTATTGCATGTTTTGTATGTCGTCTTGTATTTCCATTGTTCTTTTTATAGATGTTACAGGAAGATATATATTCAGGGAGGTGATATATGTAGTCCTTTAAAAGGTGGTCGTTATTGATACTGTCCACTGAAATGCGTCGATGGATTAGTAAAGCAGGATCTGCAGTGTACGGGGGAGTCTTTATATGTGATTTAATTAATTCATGGACACCTGTTGACACAAAGAGCAGATATGTCGGATATGCTGTTTTATGAAGACTGTTTTGTCTCAGTCTCCTTCATGTTTTGTATTTTATTTTATATAACGTATAGGTGTTGTAGCCATAAACTTATTATTTTGTATGAGATCAATATATTATAAAAAATTATTAAAGCCATATATATTTTTCTAAACTTCTCTGATATTTTTCCAGGTTTTGGGCGTCGATGTACAGTGAAGTCTAAGTGTTTTATTTGATTATTATACCTAGGGGAGTTTTTTCGTCTCTTTGGTCACATCAGTAGTACATGCACTAGCAGCATCTGTTGCTCTTATGGACGGGCGAAGGACACAGTTACAAGGGACTAGTTGAACAATTTCAAGTGCAGGAGGGCCCGGTAAGCTGCTCTCCCAAAGCTGGCAACTGGGGAAAAAGGCCTGCCTTCTACTATAATCATTTCAATGCCACCACAATCTGTCCTGTATATCTCAGGGGAATTTCAGTAATCACTGTCTCATAGAATCGGAGGTACAATTGGTGTGACCTGCAGACCACAGAGCCTCATCCTGGGTGGCTTTCCACATCACGGCCCTCAGTCCACAGGCATGAGCGTATAGTCTGCTGAGGTGGTGTCCAAAAACATTACAGCCTGCCATGTGGACTTCAAGGTAGTGGCACTCACTCTTCATAGCCATGCATGGGACTTTCTCAGTGTCAACAGCCTTTCTGAAATCTTCAACCTCAGACAGCTTGATTAAACAAGCATTGGCATAGCCAATAGGTCTCGCTTTTGGGACCTTCTAAGTATTTAGTTATGCAGCACAATATCCTTAGTGCAACAACACCAACTGTTGCATGGCTAAACACTTATAAGGTCCCAAAGGCGAGACCTATTGGCTATGCAACACTTGATGTTGTTGCACCAAGGATATTGTGCTGGATAACTAAACACTTATAAGGTCCCAAAGGCGAGACCTATTGGCTATGCCAATGCTTGTTTCTATATGAAAACAATCAACAATATTCATAGTAGGAGGGTGTGTATGGTCTTTCTTTCCTTTCATTAAAACAAGCAAAGTAATGTAGTCTCTTTTCAGTTGCTGTAGCTTGAGACAATCAAAATGGTCTCATCTGGGGAGACAAGCCATGTAAAATATATTGGTGGGTTATTTCTGGTTTATTGCCAGTGGGTTCTCCCCCCTGTCCAAGTCTCCATGTAATAAAAATACAGGAATGACACTGAAGGCGTGGAGTTGGCGGTGTAATGACCCCTCCCTTGGCTTGGCCTGGTTATGTGAGCTGGAGCCAGAGAGGAGGGTGCACTGACTGCCAGCAGCAGCGGCGAGGACAGTCCAACTGTCCGTTGCTCCCTTGCCTCCCCAACAGAGAATTCTGTCTGGACACTGACGGAACCTCCACCCGCCGTCTGCTGCTATGGAGACCCCGGGCCAGAAGCGCGGCACCCGGAAAGGAGGTACCCCGCTGCTGTCTCCCACCCGCATCACCCGGCTACAGGAAAAGGAGGAACTGCAGGACCTCAATGACAGACTTGTGATCTACATCGACAAGGTCCGCTCGCTCGAGTCAGAGAACGCTGGACTGCGACTGCGCATCACTAAATGCAAAGAGACAGTGAACCGTGAGGTGACGGGCATCAAGTCGGCTTATGAGGTGGAGCTTGGGGATGCGCGCAAGACCCTGGATTCTGTGGCCAAGACATTCCATAAAAGTACATGCATGTAACAATCAAAACATTAATACACACCACACACATCAAGTGTCAGTCTCGGGCTCTCTATCCGGAAAATATCATGTGACGAAACACAGACACTGTCACCTTATCACACACCATCACACCGTTCAACATACCAACACCAAACGGACACCCTCGCATACGGTTACATTCTACAAACACCAACAGAAGCACAATCACTAGCACACAACCTGAGAGGACAGATTGCAGTGCCGCTGCCAGCGCGGTGAGTGGTCTGTCTGTTTTAGAGATGGTTATACAACAGTGGCGCATACACATACACTGTGTGTGTCAGTTTCTGTGAAGGTGCGTGCGTGTAAGGATGCGCTGTAGCTGTCTGTGTTGTTAGAGTCCACGCATGTGAAGAAGGCTCAATAACGCAAATCATGCACATGGTTGTGTGCGTGCGTTTAAACTCTCTTCTGTCCCTGTGAAGGAACCGTGCACAACTGCTGCTCCTGCACTTACTAGCACCAATGAAGCACCAATGAAGGCTGCAGTGTTGCTGCCCACGCTTAACTACGTTGCTTGTTAGTGAACCTTGGTAAATCGTGCTCATTCCGCAATAGCCAGAACATTTAATGTGTAAACGCAGGCTGGCTGGGGAGAGAGACAGCCATGCCGTGCCGTGCACAGCATCGCTGCAGGTGCTTCAGTCCTGCTGCCATCTGTGCTTTAGAGATAGCTGTTCGCGTAGTTTCTGGTCTTCGTGTCCAGCTGCTGCTGCGCCCTCTTCACTAAACACGAAATATCAGTGTGATCAGCAGCGTAGAAAGGAGGCCATGGGTTGTGGTGCCAGAAAAGAAAATGGCCCCTTGACTGCTGTTGGGGTAGTAAGACGCAGCACTGTCAGAGCTCGGTAGGCCACTCAAGGCTGTGGGACCCGGTGCTACTGCACCTGCTGCACCAATGAAAGCTATGCCCCTGAATGAGATTGCTTGGTTTACAGCCTTTCACACTTAGTAACACAACGGCATAGCGAGTACAATAGGTCACCACTTATTATGCCCAGGGTTTTAAGTGGGATGAAAAAACTGGGGGTCTCTCAAAGGGCGAGGCCGATGTAATTAAGGGCGTGGCTTAAAAACACATAAGCTAAAAGTTTGTGCTTAGCATATTGTCTGCCACCCGTCTGGTATTTCGCCGCTTCTATAATTGCATCCATATATATAATAAAAGTAACATTACACCTACAACAAGTCAGGACTATTGGCTTTGCCAATGGCTGTTAGCTGCATAAGATAAATAGGCAACAACTACGGCTTCGTTGTTTATAATATTGAAAATGCTTCCATTTGGAAATGAGGAGACAGTGAAAGAACTATCACCAGTGTCTTTGAAGTTACATCAAAGGCAATGAAGGGCGGTACTGCTGCAGAGTTAGGATTTTTTTTCACCCTGAGGGTGAGGGCAAAAATGGAGAGCCCAACAGGGACCCGTCTCAGCACCTGCTTTTTAGAAACTACCGGTGCTGAGGACCGGCAGGATCCGGCCCACTTAAAACCCTAATTATGCCACTCTTCTCCACGATATTTCATTTTCACACTATGTATCCCCAAACGACGTCCTCTCCCGGGGACTGCCGCGTGCACGTTATTGCGAGTGAGGTAGGCAACGAATGCGCACTCTTGAGTCACCGCTCTATCTCACCCCGGAGAACAAAAAGAGCGGGAACCTGTACAGCACCGACTTAAACACCGACGTGTGTGGTAGTCGGGGTGCAGCCAAACACAACAAGCCCGAGTCAGCGATTATGTCACAGCGGAAGCAGCCCTCTGGGAAGCAGACACCAGACCTCAGTCCGCAACAGTGTGACACGCACCCCCCTCAAAGAGGGGGCAGCCAGAGATAGATATCAACAGGGTGGGTCCGGGGTCTCCCTCTGCTTCACAGGGAGGTGCAGCTGCACTTTGTTGCCACTTAGCACTTGGAGTTGTCCATCACCACAGAAACAGCGACAACCAAATTTCCTCCATATTATACGCCGGGTGGTCTTTTTTTCCGTGCTTAAAAGGGCGCCTTTTCGCGTGCCTCATAAGTCCCGAGGAGTACAAATATCAGAGGCCAGTTACAAATAATTTCTGCTGGACCCAAGTGACGCACAGTATTTCAGGACGCTGGTCTATATGTGAGAATCAGAAAAAAAGCGTGGGGTGTTCCAATGGCTAGAAAATACAGACTAAGTCAGTAGACATAATCAACGAATGGCATATTTAGTGAAAATTACAACACTTTGCCATTGAAACCATTTATTTCTCTAGTGAATCCAGAAGAGTCCCACGGTGGCTTCAACTGAGTTCTTTGCGATTTTTCTTTGCTTAGTGTTTTAAGATGGAATTCTTATAAATTAACTAAACTACAATATGTTTTCCCAAAATGTGGTTACAAACATGTTTAAACAAGAGAGGAGCGGGGGCGGGCGAGCGAGCGCGGCAGCCTGCAGAGCTGACCAGACGCTCGTGCGTCATGGCCTTTTGCCTGGGATTACACGCACGGCAGGCATGTGTTTCCAATTATCGCGCCCGCGTCTGGGCACGATAATGGGAAACAGATGTTGGCCCTGCGCGCGTAACCGCAGGAAAAAGTCCATGACGCACGAGCGTCTGGTCAGCTTTCTGAAGCCCCTTACTATAAGTCTCGCAAGCAGCGCATGCGCTGCTCTAGGCTCGACCTAAAAAATCACTTGTTTAAGATAACACAACCCCCAATGCCAACTGGGCTGGTGTTTGATCACTATGTCATCACCTGCTTGCAAAGCACTCCGTTTCCATTTTCAGTAGGAAGTTCCACTGTTTGAGACAGTAGATATGAAACACTCTTGGTAGTACCGCAACATCATTGTCAATACTTTTTTTTTAACAACTAAGTTAGAATTTAAATGAAAAAACAGCAATATACTATACTGCGCCAACTCAAACAGGTGCATCCGCACTCAGGGGGTGGCAACGCCCCGCCGCTTTCCCATTGTACTTGGCGCATACGCGACTGAAGGAATGTATATAGTTCGTTCCCGGGGAATGTCCACTGCAACCCAAACTTGTTATGCAGGAACCTGATCCAGCAATTGCAACATGTGCACAGTCACAAGACTGCTATTGTCTGTTTAAGGGACAACTGATTTGTTTAACTAGCCGAGAAGAGATCCACACTTGCACCTGAGTCCGGAATGTTCTGCGAATGCTGTGGGGAAGGCGTTCTTCGCTGCCGCCCCGACTTGGAGTAGTTCTGACAAAATTCCTGGGCCTCATGGGGAGAGTCAAATATTCGGGACCATCCGTCCACATCCACCTTTAGCCGTGCGGGATACAACATCCCATAGCGCAGCCCCAACTTTCGGAGATCCGCCTTCACCCCGGCATATTTTCATCTTGCAGGAATTCCTGCACCATTGCAGTGAAGACCGGGTATAGAGAAATTGATGACCCTTGCCACTCTAGCTGGCCCTTCTCTCGCGCCGTCCTCAGGGCGGTGTCCCGGTCTCTGAAGTTAAGCAGACGAGCTATGATAGGCCTCGGCGGGCAGCCTGGGTTTGGCCGCAGCCCAAGAATGCGGTGCGCACGCTCTATTACAAATGTAGCGGTGAAGGACTCCACTCCAAAAAGATCAGTGAGTTATGTCTCCATAAACCGGTCCAGCCGCCCAGTGCTGGTGGATTCGGGCACTTCCATGACTCGTATATTATTACGCCGCCCCCTTGTCTCCAAGACCTCATTCTTGACTGCGACTGACTTTCTCCATTCGTTCCATCTTTTTGGTGGTCTGGGCAGTGCCATCTTCTAGGTCAGAAATTCTGCTCTCAGCCGTGGTTAAGCGTCCCTCATGTTTGTCGAGCCGGGCTCCCATGGCTTCCAGTCTCTTGTCCAGTGTATCAAAACGGTTGTCCAGTGCCCGGAAGCCCGCCCTGAGCTCCGACAGTACGGTGTCAGACCCAGCTGCACCAGCTGTTCGCAATCCACCTCCCTCCGCCATGTTTTCTTGCTGAGTCGCTGCACTGTTGCCTGGTGGCTTAAAAGGGAGGGTGCTTTGTTTGGGGTCTTTCCGGCCCATGCCACAGGTCAGTGGGTCCGTCTGGCCGGCCGTGCGATTCTTTTCCTCTCTCAGGCCTCTCCGTGCAATACCAGGCCAACTGTGCCAGTGGCCGAGGCCTACCGAGGGTCATTCACGACCAACAGTGTCCTTTGGCATGTATTACCGGATGAGGGGGCCTTGCCCAAATGACATCAAGGGCATCTCAGCGGGGGGGGGCAATGAAGATGTCCCGCAGTACCCGGCCCGGCAGCCGGCCCCAGGCTCGCCCGCGGACCCTATCACCGCGGGGCCTCCGGGGAACGACTGCGGGACTCGCGAGGAAAAGATCTGTGTACTCTGGTCGCCCCCCGCTGCTTCACCTTACCCCGCCTTCTGCTTCAATCAGGCCGGATCCTCGGCAATCACCGGCTCCCGCTACCAGAGTCCCCGGCTTCACGCATGGCCGCAGGCGGCGACCAGCGCAGGCTCCGCACACCGGTGCCGATCCGCGACCGGCCCCACCCTGTGTTCCGCTACGGCTACATCAATGATCCTTTACACAGCATCTATCGGACAGCTAGTGCCGTAATTGTCCACCGGGCGGGCATATCGACGAGGGTTTGCGGCGGGGCTCCAAGCCTACGCGGCCATTATGGTCGGCGACTTGGCCACGCCCCCAATAATCATTGTCAATACTTGGGTGCATTCAGTACAGCAACAGAAAACTCTTGCATCTGTTCAACTTTCAATAGTTACATGAACCTGGGGCTGCACACTGCGGTTTCGTGAGTCCACATTTATGCACTAAAAGTAAAGGCCAGACAAAGGAAGACAACATAAGGGCCTGCACCCACTACTGTACCTTGAACCGAGTAACTAAAGATTCAACACCCCGTTTCATTGGTCCTAGAACTGATGGATCTCATCAGGCAGGCCAATGTGTTCACAATACCAAATGCTTGTGAAGCACTCCACTGTAGCAGGGTAAAGGAGGTACATGAGAGAAAGAAAGTCTTTCATACCAAACGCCACCTGTTTGAATACCAGGTAATGCTGTTTGACTACAAAATGCTTCTACAGCATTTCAGCACCTTATCAATAACTGCTTTGTGAATACACCAACATCTTTGTACTCTTATCAACCGACAAAATACTGATTTTTCTCCAGACATTCTCAGTGAACAGGTTAATCTCGTGAGGTTAGTGCTCCTCAGGTTATGTGAAGTTCATATGTTTGCCAATGCTAAGGAAGGTCCTTTTCAAAGAGTCAGAGTGGCCTTATTGGGCTTTGGTTTTTCACTGCTTGGATTGACAAAGATCCACACAACGTATGAGCTGTCTTATACTGACCTTCTCCTCAGAAACTGAAAGAAATGCAAAGTTTATCTGGACATTCATCTAGATATTTTCAGAGGAGGTAAGCCCGATTACAACCCATTTAGGAAGGTTGTGGCGTTTGTAAAATTGAGCAAACATCACAGCAACTCAAGAGTGATTGTACTTCGGCTGCAATACTGCAGCATCCTGAAAAGAGACCGCTTTACTCTGTGGAAGCCTGTTAGGCAGTGGAAGTGATTCGGTCTCGGACAGGCAGACAAATGGCCAGTTAAATATTGTGGCCTTTTTTCTTCTATGAAGTTAAATCCAGTGGAGAAAAAGTACCACTGGGAACCAGGAACTCTTGGCAGTCTTGGCTGCTTTTCAGGAATGTCACCATTACATGCCGGGAGCAGGTCTATCAGTGTACAGTCTTACTGAAATCTGACATTTTTCAACTCTACAAGGGTACTGGCGTCTCTATATATTATGCAGATTTCATCTTTGGCTTGACTTATCAATCTCAGCTATAAAAATGTTAAAGCTGACGCATTGCTCAGCAGGTGAACCTGGGATCGTAATCCAAACTCATTCACCCAAACTTCATCTTGCACTTAGAGGAGTTAGTTTTCCTGACTACAGCTACAGTTTTGCTTCAGTCTATAACATTTTCCGTGGAACCTGCCATAATCCAGAGGTAGGTTAAAGAAGGCGAGAACACGTGCCAGCAGGGGTTAGCATATCAAGGTTCACAATTGTATGCACCTAAACAAGACACAGGAAGGCGTGGCTGCGGCTCACAATACTAGCTTTGCATGTCATTTGGGTGCTCCACAGACCTTCGCCTTACTGCAACAATATTTCTTGTGGGAATCCACACCAGCAGACAAAAATGTTTACCTGGCCACAAATGAAGTCCAAAAAATACAAACAAAGGCCTGTGGGGTTATTACAACACTTACCAATCCTAATTGAATCCTGGCAGTACGAATAATTAGACTCATTGCAGACCTCCCTTGAGGTATAGGAGTACGATATCATAGTAGTGGTGGGGACGCATTCCTAAATTGTGAATTTTATTCACACCAAAGAGTTGCCAGCCACTTTACAAACAAGTAACCTTTTCTTGCACATCTTCACAGAATACCAACTACAACAGATATGACTCCAGGACCTAAGTTCAACACTAATGTCTGGACTGCGTGTTGTAGACCAGCTAAACAAACAGGCAGACAAAAAGAGCAAACCAAAAACTGTAAAATATCTGATATGTTTCAAGACCGACCCAAACAATTGGGAACTTAGGATTTAGCTTGGCCTAGGCCAGCTACAATAAGGTCAGACATCACTTGCCCTCTTCACTGCTCTCTGGCATTAAGATACAAATCTACCCTAGAATTATGTCTGATCACGCGCCAGTAGTAGTTGATATCCCTATGTTTTCTGTCTGCCCTGGCCCGAGGTGTTTTTCGTTTGATAGGAAACTCCTCTTGGACGAAGCTTTTTTGGAATATATGAAAAAATGGATAAAGGATTTCTTTCAAATTAATAGACACTCTGCGGGTTGGGGGACTGTTTGGGATGCATTTAAAGCCTCTTTCAGAGGCGAGGTCTTGAGCTATGGATTATATAAACAAAAACAGGCTAAATTGGGAATCCAGGAACTGTATAATAAACTTAAAATAGCAGAGGAGAATCTGGCAGGAGGGATCGCAGCAGGGTTGAATACAACTGAGCAACAATCTAATCTGGCTAGATGTAAGGCCAATATCAACCAGGTGTGGAGTAAAGAAATAGCATTAAAGTATCAGACCTATAAAAAGAATGCTATGAATATGGAGAGGCTACCGGACGCTGTTTAGCTCAGAAACTACGTAGGAAAGAAGTAAGGCAAAGAATTATAAGTATGAAAAATCCTCAGGGCAGGGTTGTATATGATTCTCAAGAGATTCTTAAAGTGCTCTATGACTTTTATGATCAACTCTATACAGAACCAAACAAGGGGGTCAACTTATAAATAAGAAACTTCCATCTTCAATATGGGAACAGCTAGATAGAGATGAGGCTGGATTACTTGACTGTCCTATTACAGCTGATGAATTAGAATTGGCCATTAACAGCTTGGCGATGGGAAAAGCTGCAGGCCCGGATAAACTCCCGCTTGAAATCTATAAGACGTTTTTTCAAGTTCTCAAAGAGGATATTCTTGAGGTATTCCAAACAGCACAATTGGGGTATGCACCTCGATCATGGGATGAGGCCAATATTGTAATTTTTATAAAGAAAGATAAACCACCAGATATACCTGGGTCTTATCGTCCGATATCTCTCATCAATTGTGACGGAAAAATTTACTCTAAGATACTTGCGAACCGGTTAGCGAAAGTCATTTCTCCCCTTGTCTTGATTAGGCAGCATGGCTTTATTCCGGATAGAGGGACAGTAAACCATATTAATAGAGTAATAACATTATTTGATATAGCACAGGTAGAAACCAGGAATTTAGGCTTAATTTTACTCGATGCCAAAAAGGCGTTCGACCGTGTGGCATGGGACTTTTTATGGGAAGGATTGCATCAAATGGGATTTGGACAGGGTTTTATTCGGGCTCTTCAGGTCTTATACCGAGCTCCTTCGGCTATTATATGCACGATGGGAGGCACTTCTGATAAGATTCAGATTACTAGAGGGACACGGCAAAGTTGTCCTTGCTCCCGGCTTCTATTTGCTTTGTATATCAATCCTTTTATAAAGATGTTAGAGCAGAACGATCGTATAGTACCTTTTATTGTTAGACAGGATAAGTTCAGTGTGTTGGCCTATGCGGATGACATTGCAATTATTACAACTAACCCTGCTATGGCTTTACCTGAAATCGAACATCTAGCCCAGGAGTTTGGCTCTGTTTCGGGCTATAAACTTAATACAGCTAAAACACAAGTCCTGTGCACAAATAAAGTTATGTTTAATGATCCTAGGGTTGTGAGGGAAGCCGTATATTTGGGTATCAAGATCCGGCCCTGTCTCAAAGAGTTACTCGAGACAAATTGGGGAGATATTATTGGTAAGATAAAAGGTTCGCTAGAGAGATGGGAGGCCCTACATCTTTCTTTGTTTGGTAGATCCAATGTTTTAAAAATGAATATTTTGCCCCGGGTTATGTATTTCTTTAGATCAGTACCTTTAGAGGTACCTAAAAGACAACTCCAATAGCTACAATCTTTATGCTCCAGATACCTGTGGGCCCCTGGGAAACCACGCAGAGCTGCCCGTTATATGACATTACCACGGGAGAGAGGGGGATGGGCGATCCCGGACTTCACGCTTTACTATTATGCCTGTATTTTGTCAAATATGCGTATTTTATTAACAGGAGAGGAAGTGGGTAATACAGCTGAGGCTCCCTCAATTTATCGGATGATTCTAGGTCCAGAAGTTAATCATTGTCTGTATAAGAGAACTGACGGCAGTTATTATAAAAGAACTCGTTTTAAAGTGTTGGAAACCGCCTTTAAAGTCTGGAAAACAATTCGTATGAAATTTCATATACCAGGGCTAACAATTTATACACCTATGAATGCGGCAGGATTACTCCCGTCGATATTTTGGGATCATGTGGCAACACAGTGGGGCCTAAAAGGGATTACTATACTGGGGGATTTATATCAGGATGGGGGTGATTAGTCTGGCCTTTTCATCTTTGGTCGATAAATTTCATCTGTCAAAAAATAACTTTTTTAAATATTTGCAATTACGAGACTTTTTAAGTAAGAACGTTAATAACATGGTACCTTATCAGATAGTCGAAGCTATCAGGTGTCAGGGGAAAATTGGCTCTTTATATAAAATATTGCTAAATGTGAACCCAGATGATCTAGATAAACATAATGCTAAATGGGCCGATTTGCTAGGAGATAGCTCAGTTTCGGTTGAAAATTCAATTGATATGGCAGGGGAAATACTCCTTGTTGCCAACCTAAAAGCACAACATTACAAAACACTCTTCAATCTTTACCATACTCCAGCAAAAATGCTAAAATGGGGGGGTGAGCATAATGGAAAATGTTTTCGTTGTGGTGGGAATAATGCCGATATACTCCATATTTTCTATTCATGTTCAAATTTGTCCTTTCTAATAAATGACATGGAGAGATATCTGACTGAAATAACGGGGACACCTATAAGACTCTCAGCCTCTATGATGCTGCTAGGCATTGGTGAGGAGGCCACTCAGGGTAGATCAATGTTTAAATTCCGCTATTTGATTTTTATGGCCACAGCAGTTGCCCGACTATCTATAGCCTCAGCCTGGTTACAACCGCAGGCTCCATCCTTCGAATTTTGGCGGGCGAAGTTCCTTAGTGCCTTTAACATGGAATTTAGCTTGTATTCCGTCAAAGGGCCAAGAAAACGGAAAATTGGTCTCTTGGTTTGGGGAGCACTGATTGATTATATGAGGGACCCTGGAGAGCTCTGAATTAGTAATATGTATGTAAAACACAGAATTATAAGTCAGGGCTCTGTCTTCTCCCCTGTTCCTTTTTCTTTTCTCTTCTCTTTTTTGGGCTATATTGGAACTAGTTGATTAGTCAAGTAGGATAAAATGGTTATACATATATTTACTGTGTTTTTTCTTTTTTTTTTCTTTATATATATATATACTTTGTATTGTGAGCCATGTAACCGTTATATATATTTATGATTTATTTTCTGTGGATTATTTCAATAAAAAAAAAAAAAAAAAAGAAGAAGGTCAGACATCATTAAATGGGGTTTTCACCACACATCAGCACCAATGGTCACCATCCCAAGTTTTTACCTATGGAGAGCCCAGAGCTTAAAAGCAGCCCCATAATGTAATAATGAACATGAGAAGTTCACACTGTGCAGCAACCACCGATTCATTTTCAGGCTGCTAATGTAAAACACAAAAAACAGACACCCCTGCTGTAGCATTTGAACAGTACTCTAGCATCCGTAGCTGGAGTATCCGCATGACCAGAAGGAGAACATTTCTTATCATTCCATTTTTTGCTGCCATTTCCTACGTGTTTACCAGTTGTCTTACAGTAACGCTAGAGATAACTCTCCTACTACTGTTCACCAGTGTCAAGGAGAAACTCAGGATATCTCTCCACCAACTCAGTAGCACATGAAATTCAGAACCATCGCTCCATAGCAGCAGCAGCAGCCGATAGTATCAGGTGGGCCTTCAACGAGGGACTGTGGCAGTGCAGGCAACGCCAGTAAGCTCAGTATTGCCCGATTCATGCCATAAAGCTGCTTCTTTATGATGTTGCAACTGAGTACATGCTGCTACTGTGTCTTGCGGCTCACAAAGGTCTCTCTGACACCTGACCTACAAACTCCTTTCTTTTTAATGGCAATCACACTTTCCTCCCCTGGTTTCCAGTTTCAGAAAACTCCTGCACCTCCTAACATCTTTCTTAAAAGCATTCTGGTACGTTCTGTGGTAGCTTAGATGCCATCTTTGCTGAGTTGTGTGATATGGCTTCTGCTTCCTGTCAGCCGTCTTAGTGGAGACAGAAAGGCTGTCCAATACACATGGCACCACTTTGTTCATAATCCAGTATGATATGTTGGTGTGGTTTAATTGTAATTCACATAATTATGTTTAATGTGCTCTACATGCAGTTACTCATTCTCGGCTACCCTCCTTTAGCCTGAGGGCTGAAGGGGTCACACCGCATTCCCAGTGTACTGTAAATCATTAGCTAGCACATAAGTGGGCAGAAAAATAAGCTTGCTTCTTGAACCCCATGCAGGAATGACAGTTTAACAAATTTTAAAAGACCGGCCTTAGTGTGATGTGTTCCTCTGAAGTGTAATCTGAACTGTCAGCAGAAGAGAACATTGAAGACCTTCCCTTCTCTGACCTTTAAAAGAGTTTCAAAGAAAGGGTATTTTTAAAGCAGTATCTTTAACAACATTTTCAACTGAAGTTTTAAGAAACAAATTGCAGCATGAAAGAAAGTTGCATAAATAAATAAAGGACTAAGACACAACCAAAGCTTCCAAGTTAAATTGTGCAAGTAGAATCTCAATTAACATTATGTGATGCCCCCTTTCTGTGTAAGCTGCACGTCCGGTGGTTGGTCTAATAGGGTGATGGCGCTCCTAGGCAGTACGCAGATACTATTTGGGCGTAATGCAGTGTGAGTGCGGTGCAAAGGGGTAGGGAGAACCACCCCTCTCCCTAGGATGTGGTAAGACCACAGACAGAAAGCACAACAGTCCCCTGCACACGCCCGCAGTTTACAAACAAATTAATGACAATATAAGAACGTTATTGATCCACTGCTTGATTTCGTATTTCGGTTTATTGTTCCTCTTGTAAGCAATTTCATTCAAAGCCTTAGCCAACACGTGTTTCGTCGCATCCCATTATAGTAAACAGCGACTTCTTCAGGGCTAAACTCCTGTGATTCAGGTCCTTAATTTCGGTTGTAATTCCGTCCCGAAGGATATCTAAATGCTGTTGTCTCCACATACAGAGACCATTCATGTGTTCCTAATGCCTCGTAGATGACAATCCCTGTCCGGGTGTAAAAATTTCTCAAATCGTTGCCACGTAAGGGTTCTCGTTGTGAATTACGATTGTCATCACAAGTAACAGTGTTTGGTTTTCCTATACCAAACATTGTCCTTATTGTAGTTCATTTGGTAGTAGGCCAACAACTATGATAATGCCGCCGGTCACCCGATCCGGTAACCGCTCCGTGATCCCTTCCGCGTGTACGCTGGACGGCATCCCTTTCTGCTTTGGCCCTCAAGCCCTTGGCGATAAGAGTCAGCAGGGAGTTAGGGCTCAGACTGGGGAGCACCACGCATATTGTTTACCTATATGCAGACGATACATTATTTTACCTGAAAAGACCCAGAGAATCGGTGCTTCAACTTATGTCACATTTTGAAGCTTTTGGAGTAATAGCGGGGCTCATGGTTAACAGACAAAAGACTATTGTTACCCGTTGTGGATTTTAGCTAGGTGCCCGATGGTGCAACTGCTGGAGTTGGGGCTCGGGTGGGAAATGGGTAAGTTCAGATACCTACGCATAAATGTGATGTCAGCAGCAGATAGGCAATATTATTAATACATGGGACAGGTAATGAAGGGACTGCAGAATTTCATATGCTTTTCAAATACCCTGCCGTTATCTGTCATGGGGAGGAGAGTCATCATAAAAATGGTGCTTCTCCTGCAATGTCTGTAAAGCATATGGACCTGTGATTAACACTGGCTAGATCCATGCTGGGGCATGCATTGAATGATTGTCTGTACTAAGTAACCGCATTCTCTTTTTTTGCTACGAGAACATCGATGACTTATATCTTGTGTTTTTTCTTGATGTTATTTACTGCATTTGTGCATACTAAAATTAAAAATAAATATCTTATTCTATTCACCTGTTTTATAAAGCACATGACTCTCCGACAACGGACTTCCCAGCGCTATCAGTACTGACTAGAGTGTAGGTAATTAAAGGTGATTAGGGGGAACAGATAAGGTTTTAATTTATTTCTAAAACTCATGAAATTGTCATCCATTCTCAGGCTGATAGACAAAAAATTCCAGAGGTTGGGTGCCAGAAATGTGAAGGAACGACCTTCACTGCTAGCTCGCTTAACTCTGGGAACAGCAAGAAGCTTGAGATTGTTGGACTTAAGAGCACTGTTAGTCCGGTGGGAGGTGACCAGCTGATGGAGAACATGTGGGCCCACTTTATGTTTTGCCCGAACTGTGATGCATAACTCCTTGAATTGTACTTGACAACTTATGGGCAGCCAATGGAGACTTAAGCACTGCACAGGTTGACACCGTTTTAGGAATGCCAACAATATTTGAGAAGAAGCGTTCTGAATGACTAGGAGTTTGTTAATGACCGACATTGGACTGCCCAAGTAAAGTCAGTTGCCATGGTCAAGGCACGAGAGAATCAATCCTTGAATCACAATTCTTTGTGGATCCATCAGGAGCCTTTTCAGAGTTTTCCTTAAGGCTCTCAGGAGGCCAAAACCGCTGGCAGCCATCCCCTCTACTGGGGATGCCATGGAGAGATGCTTCTCTAAAGTGATCCTCAGGCTCTTGACTTCCAGCTTAAAGGCTGGGCGTTCTCCTAGAGAATGAGGCCAACTTATCTGGTCCCAGAGTGTTGGGTTGTTGCCAACCACCAAGACCTCCGTTTTCTCCCCATTAAGCTGTAAGCAGCTTGCTGCCATCTACTTGGAGAACTTCTCTAGATAACTATTGAACCTCATGGAGGTGGAGCCTATGTCTGGCAATAGAGAGACAATCATCCGAGTATGGTCTGCCTAAGATACCATTGTAAAGCCAGAAGAGCACATGATATCAGACAAAGGGCGGACATGCAAAATAAAACGTGTAGGGCTCAAAGAGGAGCACTGTGGCACCCCACAATTCAATGGATAACTAGTCGAGAGGAAAGGCCACTCATTCACTTGAAAATTTCGCTTCTCCAGAAATGAGGCAAACCATTTTAAGGCGTTCCCTGTAATGCCTATTCCTTCCAGCCGGTGGAACAGGATAGGGTAGGAGATTGTATCAAATGCACCACTTCGATCAAGGAGGATCAGAGCTGCTGAGCCACCCTGATCCAGGACCATTTTAATATCTTCAGTGGCCTTTAAAAGCGCTGTTTCTGTGCTGCAGTCTGAGTGGAAACCTGTTTGAGTGGGGTGAAGGATGTTATTGTCTTCCAGGTGTTCTGTGAGGTGCCTGTTTATTGTCTTCTCCGCGATCTTACTGACTCCAGGTAGTAATGATATAGGTCTGTAGTTTTCTATCACCTCAGAGTCCGGTATGGGTTTCTTAAGTAAAGGACGAATAATGGCATGTTTCCATTATTCCGGGACTCGGCAATTTTTCAGGGACAGATTACATATATCTGTCAAAGCGGAAAGCATAACATCTCTCCCTTTCAAAAGAATATCTATTGGAGCAGGGTCAAGTGGTGAACCTGGTTTAACTGAGCTTGCCACTTCAATAACCTCCTCTTTAACCAATTGAGGAAACGTAGAGAGTTCAGGCTTAAAAAATTATAATGTGAGTGATCTCAAAGTCTACACACTTTGGCTGACATGTTTTCAACTTCACCTATTTTCAGAAATATTTAGCCAAAAGAATAAACATTTTATGAACCATATTTAAAGTAAGACATCACCACCAGAAAATAGCAGTCAGTAAATGCATCATTAAATTATCATAAACTTGGAAGCAGGAAAATTATTTAGTAATTTATGTTGTGAATCACAAAAAAAGATTGAAAGCAATGACAACAGAAAGCAAATTTAAAAGAATTTAAAATGTGACCTCCTTAAAACCCCACCCCCTTCAGAAACAAAGTTGTTTTTTCGAATGAAAAATCTGTCTGCTCGTGGCAGAACAACTAACGGATCACTGAAATAGATAATTCAGAGAAAGAACAAGGGAGCTGAGAAGTGGTTTGAATATGCTGGATGGCACCAACACAGTTAAAGGATTGCAGGGCAGGTTGATTCAAATATATAAAGTAGTGGACAGAACTGGCATTCCATTATTAATTCTACGGTTCACTCAATATCCTTCCTTTACATCTCAATGTCTTAACAATACTGGAGGGAAGAAAAATCAAGCGAGAGTCCCAAGCAATTCCATCTGACCAACTTAGCGGTCAGTGTTATGGTGTGTTTCACCATATCTTTCCTTCAAAAAAATTGTTTGCTGAAAAAAAAAAAACCCATGTGACAGTCAAGGTTCTGTTGTTTCATGCTTCTCCATCTAAAGGCTGACTGAAGTGGCTATTTGCAGGCAGTGTTAAATATCCCTCTTTGCTGTTCAGCTGCCCCCTTCACTGATTGGTAGAATGCCCACCTTGCCCTACCCACCTAGAGTTAGGTGGATCCTAATGGGGTGGGGAGTGTTCTTCTGTGGTCTTCTTCTGCCATGATCTAATCACGGTGCAGTAGAAGCCCGCTGGAGAAAGCGCCAAGCCCTGCTCTGCCTGGGCCTGTTTATCATTAAAATATTTTGATGCACAAGCACCTAATATTTCCAAACCAAAATAAAATGGATACCCCCATTTTAAAGAAGTACTGTTACGGCCTAAGTCAATGCCGACCCGCTCTTAGATTCTTATTACTTTTGCATAATGATGAAGTGTCATTTAATGTGGGCGCATTTTTAAAGGCTGCCACACTGGCACAAACTTCAATGCACTGATGAGATATGCTGTTGAAATTTGGTACTGTATGAGATATTTTATCCTATCTGAGGCATTTTATGTATTGGTTAAATCTTAATTTAAAATATCATGATGTAAAATGTTTTTATCATTTTCTGTTTGTGAATAACTTTTATGGCTGCCACAATGCTGCCAAATAAAGTTTTGAATTGATTGACTGAAAATGGAAAAAAGGGCTATTTCACATGAGGGGGGGGGATAGGTTTCAACCGCTTATTGAAATGCACTGGGTTAAATATTAAGAGGTTAAAAAAATATACAAGAAATCGCCAACTGTAGATGGAATTCAGCCATTTGCTTTACCGAATTTGTAGAAATATTGCAATGCTGCATCTTTTGTTTCTGAAAATAGAAACACCATATGATTTTTGAAGAACTCTCTAATGATTTCTTGAGCTGAAGGGTAGGCAAGCACAATTCTGAGATTTTAAACAACCAGAAACCAGAACACCTCTCTCTGCAACGTTTCTTCTACTCAGGAGAGCTCAATCCTTATTTTAGAGCACTATCCCAGTGGATGGTATGGTGGTTACATCGGTCATGCCATTTGTGTTCGGAGAATACTCATGACTAGGAAAACTTTACTAATCCTGTCGTCTTTTTACTATTACAAAATGTCTTCTGCCCATGAGTAGGTTCATGGTGTGGGAAAGACGTGATGCATTTTTTTTTTTTACAATTAGCACTGACTGTCAACTCTAAAATGGCAGTGGTAAAAGATTCAGCGCAGAAAACTGTTGAAGATTCGAAAGTTTATTTCCATTTGTTAAGAATCCTTCTCAGAGTGGGCTTAATTTGAGACTGTGCTGCATCTAAAAGGAGGTGTGCAAAACATGCCTAAACCAACAAATCTGCCTCCTTGTGGAAATATTTTATAGTATGCAGAACATCCCCCCCAAGTCAACTGCCGAAATCTGGTAACATTTTGCATTCTAAATTTATCTGTAAGTGAAATTATCCAGCAGCAAATTTTACGTACTCTGAGCATATAATAAAAAACTATGTTCCATGCCAGCAGATAACATGGGAAATATTTCACATTCAACAATTGATTGAAGGAAAGCTTTAGCCTGCAAGAGATTTTAATGGTTCTCTTCTTGTCACCGTATTTATCAACAATTTCTTATACATTATATTAGAACATTGGAATGTTGGGAGCTCCATTGAAGACAATGGAGTTGCTCTGGGCTTATAATGGCTGGTATAAGCCCAGCGCTCCAACATTCCAATGTTTGTCTTTTTGTTTCTCCATTTTTAATTTAGAACATTCTACCCTTAGTGGGTGGAATGTTCTAATAGCCTTATAGCCCTTCTGCCTCAGGCTATACTGGTTGTTAAAGGCCCTCTCCCTCGTTATAGGCCCTTGCCTGCGGCTCGGGCCTATAACTCGGAATCAGGGCCTTTAACAGCCGGTATAGCCCTCGGCAGCGGGCTATAAGGCTATATTATGTCACTGTGTGTTTGTTGACTGCCTGCAGACACACTAACACACACCCACACTTTCCTCACCACATAGAGTGAGGTTTTTGTTGCTGCACGTACAATGATCTTTGAGGGTTTCATGGTGCTAGGAGGCAGTCACATTGAAATGAACATGCTCAACTTTCAGACCTTGGATTTAGGCCTACTGTTATGAAGTTAACTGTGTCCACAGGATATATACAGAATCAGCACAGAGATAGACTGTCTGAGGAATCAGAAAAGAACAGCACAACCTGGATTCTATGGATCAGGAGATTGCTTTCGGTCAGCATCACAAATTAACGATGTGGTACGATCAGTCCTACTGAATAAATGAGCTAACTTGTCACCAGCTATGGAGTGTAAAGCAATGTACTAAATTATATTTTTAATCTATATTGGAAGGTAAGAAGAATAATAATAACGAACACAAACTTCAGTTTCGAAGAATTTAGCTTTGTATGCACCATTTTTATGAGGCAGCCTTATCTTTTAGTAACAAGCATTGGCATAGCCAATAGGTCTCGCCTTTGGGATGGGTTGTTTTGCAGAATATGAGGCCTAAGTATAACACAGATAACTTGCACTTTTGTGTGTTATAAAACAGAAACAGCATATTCCCTAAGGAATCTGTATCACAGCACGCCCAAAGAGCAAGTGCTAATGATTAAGTGCAGATGTGCGCACCGGTAGACCCCAGCCCAAATTAAGAAGTAGTTTAAAGTCGAAAATTGTGTAAATAATTTGAACCGAATAAAAGCGGTCATAACGTTTGAATGTTGTGTTTAGTCCTGTCAAACATTTGCTGGTAGGCCTCAGAAAAGCAAACAGACCAGGCTCGTCCCTCGGGCCCGGTTTAAACTCTGGAGTAAGAGGCGCGCGGAGAACAGCGTCCGTCCCCTACGGTGCTTTACACAAATCTAGAAGCATTAATTAGCAACAGGTGCCGGCGAGCACGACCAAAGAGCAAGTGCTAATTATTAAGTGCCCATGTGCGCACCGGTAGACCCCAGCTCAAATTAAGCCCCCTGCAGGGGCCTGCGTTACGCCCCTGGGTCGAGCGAGCCCCAAGAGCCTGGAGTACTACACACACAAACACACTCAAAGGAGCTGTAATACAAGGGACGCCTGGAACACAGCGGCTCATCTGTAGGCCTCCTGTAGAGTGAAATGTGCTGGCTTTCTGGACTGTCCCCGTGTGCAGGCCTCCCGCGGAAAACTCTTCATGTAACGAGCTTCCCAAGAAGATTAAACAAACTGAGAGGAAGAAAGACTTTCAAACACTTGTATGCTTTGAATTCTGCCCCCGGGCTAAGTTATTAAGACTTCTCACAACAGCATTTTAATTTGAGCGAGGGGAAGCGCCCAACGACGTAATTACATCCTTCTTAGAGTTGTGCCTTGGAAGAAATTACAGCCAGGGTACTCAGTGTTGTTTTAATCATGCGCTTGTATAGATTAGCCAAACACTATCAGGTTTTAATTGCATTTGCGCTCAGATGCCTCCACCGCATTTCTATCCACCTCGAGACAAAAGCGAAATACTCGACCAGAGCGTTCCAGAGGCTGCAGGAATTGCATATAATGCACACTCCTTTAAAAATACTGCTTTTACAGTGCGGATGGAAAGAGCATTCGGTAATCCGTCACAAAAACAAAACCTCTTTTAATGCTCCGTGTCCTTAATTTTTGATAGTAGGCACCTTGTTGGATGGTTTTCGCATGGGCCTCTTAAGGGTATCAACGTTCCTGCAGATTAACACAGCCAAAACACTTACGTCTCTTGCACCACATATCTCGGGGAGGAGACAGTGGGAGGGAGAGAGGGGAAGAGTGAAAGGGGCGGGTGAGGAGCCAGTGAAGGGAGATAGATTGCAGCGATAATAAACAGTACTAATTAAAACAAGAAATGCAGCTGCCACACTGCACGCCGCTGCTCACTCCCGAGAGCAAAACGCCGTGGGAGTGACCTTTACACAAAGAGGTGGGACATGCACCCGCCTTTGGCCATTTGCGTGCTTTCATTATTGAAAGTCACACGCAAAGGCCAATAGAATGTGTGGGAGTTGCCAGACCCACACGGAGAAGTTTCGGGGAAGTTTGGAGTGCTCACAAGAAGTCTCCCATAGAGTAGCGCATGCGCGCTGCACTAGGCTCGACCTAAAAAGGATTCCTGCCACAGTTTGCACCAGTCCTGCAGTTGGGGTGACTGGCTCTGACCACATTATTTTGCCTCAGTCCAGCTCTGCAGACTTTAGGGGGCAATTCTCAAAGGTAGGAAATTGCATGTGTGAAAGTACACCATACCTAAGATATGCAGCAGTAATCATGAACAGTCCCTTCCTTTTCATTTTTCAAGGATGCATGTTAGAATGGCTTGCCTATAGTACAATTAGGGGTATAAATTAGGAGTGGCCGAAATTCGAGTAATTTGCTTTTGAGTGTAATTGAGCAAAACTTTGACAAAATAATGTGAAATGCAAATCCGCCCCTTACTACTAAATTTTAACACACAAGTTGTTCTCACATCCATTTTTTAAGCAAGGATGCATTTCGTGCTAAAATAATTGTTAAATAAAAATAAAACAGCCCGAACAGCTGCTCGCATTCTTACACAAATTACAGCAGCATAATTTTAATTTCTGCCTAGGCCAAGTACAAATCATTTCAAAAAGGTAAACAAATCCACTGGTATATTGTCAAGAATACTGATCACGCCTGTCATAAGGTAAGATCGCAAACAACAACCCCTGAGTTAAAGAATATGCAATTCAAACCACACTCAGCAAGAAATCTATTCATATGAAGCACCTTATTTTCGTCTAAAGTGGCACATGCTTTCATTTTTAGATCTGGCTTAACAGTTCACCTGTGCGGCACCGTATGTGATTTAAAAAAAAGAAAAAGAGTTTTAAGGGGTGCTACAGAGAGGGCCTTTGGTTCCACCCGGATGTTGGTTCATCCGAGTACTGCTTTTGATTTGCAAAAGCTGTGAGCTTCCACAGAAAGAGTGCTTACCCTCCAACTCGATGTGATCATTTGTTTATCCTCCTACTGGACCAGGCTCTTTATCAAGCAAAGTTATTGTGTCTGACGTTTCAGTCACACACATGCCACTGTGATGGATGCAGCTTTCTCTTTAAGGTCACACAAATGCCACTGTGAGGCTATTACACAACTTTTCCTACAGAAGTAGATAAATGTGGTTTGTGTTCTTTCTGGTTTATCTCGTTTCATTGCCCACAACGAGCAGTCGTCATGATCCATTTGGGGAAGTATCAAATGTGTGTGTTAGTAAACTAAAGTCTGGTCTAAGGCTGCTTAAGGAAATATGAAATACGGATTCTGTGGATGGTTAGGAAGCTAGAAACCAAGCATTCCTTAGGAACACTTTTTGACAGGAAGCCCCACACGCTCTCTGTTCACACACCATCGATGAAGGATTATGCGGAAATATTTTACACTCACAAAGTGTTTGTTACCAATTCATATTGTTTTTATGTTGACACTTGAGAAAGTACTGCGAGATTTAAGAAAAGATTCACCTATTGTACAACTCACGTGTCACATGCCAGTGAGTATGATATTAGACATGGAATTTTACTAAAGACTGAAAGGCAGACTGGGTTTTGTGTTCACTAGGTGTCTGCTTCCAGGGAATGCCTTAATGTCATTCGCAAGCATTATTATCGCATTGAGCCATTCCTCTGAAAATGAATTGTCCTGCGCATCTATCTTGAAGAAAATGATACTTACAACGGAGCGTCTTGCAAATATGAATCTAATAAGGATGCTTGAGGGGGTGAATGATGCAGCTCTCTGTACAATTGCAGATATTATGCACCATTAGAAAAGGGTCTGCGGCTTCACCAAGATAAATGAATGCTGAGATATTGTACTACCAGGTCTACCAAGTCGTTCCTCCTCTGTCTAGTGCTTTACATGACAGCCCTTCAGTCCCCAGCTCTGTCTTTGCTGCTACACTCATTGATTTTCTGTGCCATTTCACTACAGTTTGGAGTTCTAAAACAGCTAACCACTTATTAAATTGTAGAATCAAAAATAAAATGCTGAAAACAAAAATATTATATGCAAATTCAAACAAGCGGTAAGAATGCTATGGGTTTGACATTGTCCAATGCTCTCTTCAAATTCTGTGCATTTGCAAAAATGTGAGCTTCCTGAGTTTGGGAATAGGACAGCCAAGCATGTGCTGTAGCATACAGGTTACCTGTTGCGGTCCAAATGTGCTTTATAAACCACCTTGATTTCAAATACAGAATTTGCCACTCTCTTCTTTAAAACAAATATCTTGGAGGACCCCCTCCCCCCCAAAAAAAAACCTCGCTAATGTCAGCCGGACATAACACTCATCCACACATTTTACGCCCCACCACTTTGAAATGTCACCAGCTGCCACTGATTATAGGCCTGATTGTTTATTAGGAAAAGTTACGATAAAGGCAGTAGGCCAGACAAGTATTGTGAAAAACGTGTTAAAGTCAATAGGCATTTAAGAGTAGATTGTATGACTGTATTAAAGCCTGCCACTAAGCATTTTGTTACATGGAATCTCACAGATTACCATAGTAGGCAAGGATTTTGGTGTTCATAATACACTCTGACTAACTGTGGGCATAGAAAATTTGCAGTGTGAGAATCCTTGTTAGGCCCCTTTAAGAGAGATGTTCAGCCTACTGTAATTTTGTATACATATATATAAAATTACATTTATGACTTTATGCCTCACAATTGTTTTATAGAAATGCTTAAGCTCAATACAGCAGGCCTGAAATGATTATGTGACAAGCAAATGATAAGAGCTATAGGCCTGATTGCGTCACTAGGAAAAGGTATTTCATATGCCATAAAAAGTTACGGCAAAGGCAGTAGGGCAGATTTATTTACTAAGTAACACATGTTAAATGAAAAGGTCCTTAAAGGTGGAAGGTTTTTGCAGTGTGTTAAATACTGCAATCAGGTACTTTGTTACATGACATCTCAAGGATTGCCTTTGTAGGGAAGATTTTTAATGTATGTTACCCCATTTAAAAAAAAAAACCCTAGCAACTCAAGGAGAAATCAAGTTCTGTATTATTTCTGTTTTCTTCAAGTTGACATATGATGGGACTCTAATGTGACACACTTCATACTTTACATAGCTTTTGTTTCTATGACATGTTTAGATTGTATTGACTCTTTGTTCTCGATCTCTCCTAAAGGCCATTTTCTTTATGCCCCTCTTTTCTAGCTCGCTTGTGCTGTACTGTAGTCCTTTACATGGGCTCCTTATGCGACTGATTTTGTATACTCTATTATGTGACTGGTTCTTGCCCTTAATGTTTCTTAAGATTCAATAAACACATTTTGAGCATGGGGTAAAAGATTTGCACTGTAATAAGTCTTGCTAGAATCTCTGCAGTAGCAGTCTGCCAGGATATGGCAATAAAAAAATCAATTATTTAATAATAAATATAACCATATATTTGATATATGTCCACATAGACGCATAGAGGGGACTTAGGGTCAGCTCTATTCTGTCATTGTCTGTCTGAGTGTCATTAACACTTTGCTTCCATCCATGACCCCATACCTCAATGGGTAATGATTCAGAACACATCATTCATTGGCTCTCTCTTGCAACTTGAATGACAGACTTTTCTAACCACATGTGCACTACCACCTGAAAATGAGTGTACTTCAGTGTTACTGGTTGGCCAGTCCTTTAGCTTTACATTTTCTCCTTTTATAGTTCCCCTTTCTTTTCTTTGCTTCTCTTTTTAGGTCTCGCCTATGCAGCGCGCATGCGCTGCATAGGAGGAGACCTTTAGCCATCGGTTCCCTTTTTTCCCCAAAAACGTGCACGCGTTCCATTGCCTTCAATGGCAACGCGTGCACGTGTGGCGATTGCCTTGCGGGAGCGAGCGGCAGCACCATATGGTATCAATTATCGCCGCTGGCTCCCGCAAGGGAATCGGCAGGCCCCCCTCCCCCCTGCTGCAGTGCGAGGTGCGCTTTTGCTTGTTTTAGATATGCCCCCTCACCTGTCTTTGTTGATGTTTTTTCCGACTTCACTACTGCTATCCAATCAGTTTAGTGAATGTTTCAATGTGAGATTTACTTCACAATAGACTGTGGTACCGTTAATAATTGTTATAAAACAGGTCAATTCTGAAGTCTTTAATTCCAGTGCATTCGGCACTGGGAGGCGATGAGCACAACACGTTCTTATTTGCTGCTGCTGCCATTTTGTTCAGAGAAAGCTGTTATTTCATGTGATGGCCCCATTCCCCCCGCTTTCCACTTCCATCTCTGCCACTTCCTCCTGCTTCCCCTCCCCTCCGGCTCCCAGGAGACAGCAGTTATTTACACTAGCCCACTGTTCCGGTTATCTCTTGATCCTGGCTGTAAACTGGCAACAGGATGAAGCAAAAAAACACCTCTGAGGCACAATTAACAGCACAGGGTGAATGCATCCACTCCTGCTAGGTAACTGCATCAAAACGCGTATAAAACGAAGGATTTCTGGATATTTGTAGTTTCTGTGCTACGCTTTCGATTGTCCACTGTAGGGAGTCAAAGACCCAGCAGAATATCATGAAATGAAATTTGTACTTGTAAAGCGCACCCATACCCCCAAAGGGGTGTCCAGGCGCTGTACGCATACCGCTGTGGAACCCTTCCTGGCTTTTCCCTGTGAAATGTCCACTCCTGGGCACCCCCAGGGTGAAGCCAGGCATCCCAGCGCTGTTGGGGCCGTTGTGGAGATTAAGCAAGCTATTGCCCAGAGTTGCAGAGTGGGACCCATGATTAGAATAGGCACCGAGGCGAGAATTATCAGGTCCGAGGAAATTGAGCCCAAGACCCGCCGAGGCGGGAATTGAACCCTGGTCCCGGGCCAGATCTCTGCATCAGGGTCTGCCGCTCTAACCATTGAGCCACACTTCTCCACCATCATCACACACTCTACTCCACACGTTATTCCCGCATGTTTTGTTTTTACTTCTCACCAAGCCAGACATTAAACAGTTTCAAGGAGAAAACTACAGATGGTCAGTTGTTCAATACTGAGCAGCAGATCTCGCTTTCCAAGAGTGAGCTTTATTTTAAGGCTGCGCAAGAAGATAGGGCAGAACATCCCATTGAGTGAAGCTTCTGTACGCTATGGGGATTCTCTCTCAAATGAACTATGCCCGGTCCCGGGGAGCGTGGACAGTTCATGCTGGCTGTGCATGTGTGGGAGGAGGTGGGTGATGCTTGTATTATATGTTTTGTCTGTCATTCGTGACCGGCTGTCAAGTCAGAAGGGGTTTTCTCCGAAAATTAAAGCGCGTTGACAGGACTACTGTGGGAACATTTTAGTCGCAAGTTTCTTGCTCTCGGACGTATTGCCCTATATGTTATATGCACAGCAGAAAAAGCTGCAAGTCTTTAAACATTCATTTGCAAAGGGGCACAGGCATAGTGTGCTTGATGACAACCTTTAAGAAAATGAAATGTGTGGCTGCTTTTGATTTCTTTAACCTGGAAACCTATTATGGTATACAAGCTCAAGGCTTCCCCGTCCCTCACCGGCTCTGTTGTTGGACTATTGTCACATCTGACTAACCCTAGGGTAAAGTCTGCTACAAGTTATATTTTCAGCAATGCAGCATGTTGTCATAAAAGCCAGATCGGGGACTTGAGTTCAAAAGCATAGATTGTGCCCAGGATGGGGGTAACAGCAGGGCACTGTAGCTGCGAATCTTGTTTGTGCCAATCGTGAACCGGTTTGCAAATCATTTGAGAGTGGTGCGTTGTGTATCAAACAATCACGTATCTGTATAGTCCGAGCCTTTGGATGCACTGACGTTATGCAGGCTTACCTTACTTCTGTGTTGTTATTTATGGGCCTACATACAACCCACTGAACTACCAGACACCACATGTATCCCACAATAAATGTCGCCCATCAAGCACAGCTCTGGTAGATTTCACACGAGCACCATTACACACTTCACAACACTCAAGCATGACGCGGTCCACAAGCACCACCACACACAGGCACCTCTTACATACATCACGCTCATATCGTTGTTATCAATACGCACTTGTACGTTTGTAGTTTACGATGGAAAGGCGCTGGCCGAGGGCCCACCCTACTGTACCGTGTGTGGTAATCATGTGCTTGGCTTATCTTGAAAATACTTGAAATTATACATATTTTTTTAAAAACAGAGTATTTTCCCGCCTGATACTTTAAAGGGACATTTCACCATTTGAGGCCGTTTACATTCTCAGTCTGAGGCCAGGTGTAATTAATGTACGAAAGATGACCGTGAACGCTGCGCTCCGCGTTGTTATGGTTGTTTTTGTTGCATCTTTTACTGATTTCTGCTGAAATGGGTCTCTGATTTTCCGGGGAGGTTGGGAGGCGGCGTCAGGACTCGCCCGTCCCCAGGGTCCTTTCTCAGTCATTCCTCGCTGCTAATTTCGGTGTCGCCCTCATTTCGTTTTTAAGCGATTGCTTTTGAGCGCGTTTTGGAATGGCTCTGATGTATGCTTCAATTTAGTCAATTACTGTTTCAGCCTGCAAGCCTTCGGGGAAGCGCAACATCCACGGGCTCAAGGTAGGCAGCACCGCCGCCGCCAGGCGCGCACCTTTGTAAAGTCGTGTTCTATTTATTGAAATGTCACCCAGAATTTTCTCTTCTCTGGCACTGACTGGTGGAGGGGGCAGGAAGCATTCGCAGCTATTTGGGGGAGGTGGGTTCATTCAAGTGATGTGACTGTTCTTTGCGGGTTCTCACTTGGACTTCATGATTCAGAATAATTGAGAACGGCCCTTTTTGGAGCATTTCTCTACTCCAGGAGGGTCGGTTCCATGCAAGGTTTCCAGTATAACACTGAGTCTTTTAAATGGGTTCAATTTTGATTCATTGTATGTAACTGTATTTGATTTGGACATTCTGAAAGTCTGACCTGGATCCGGCCCTCCTGGACTTGTTGGACACCCCTCCCCCAGTCAACAGGAAGATTCCGAGCACAAACCGCTATCCTTAGTTAAGTGGAACTCCTGTTGGGACATGTACTGATGGAACTCTCCTAATGGGACATGTACTGATGGAACTCTCCTGATAAGACATGTACTGATGGAACTCCCGGGTGCTTAATTTGTAAAAAAAAAAAAAAACGTGCCAGGGCCCTCCTCAGGAGGCCACCACAGCTTGCACCACCCATTGCCGCTGTCAAAGCTGCCAATGACTGTACCTACACACCTACTAACCATCACACTGCTACAAGTGTGACAATTCAGACTGTTCAAGTCCCACAAAGCAATAGGAATGACTTGGCAGCAGGTATTAGTTGTTTTAAATGCATATTGAAATAATAATCAGCGTTGTTCTGCTCATCTTTAAATTACACAAACAGCTGTCATAAGTGTCGGTGTTGACAATTAAGTGCCAGTGCAGAGCACCGGAAGCCACCAGGTCAAATTAAGCACTGGAACTCCCCTGATAAGACTTACACTGATGGAACTCTTCTGACAGGACGTACACTGATGGAACTTTGCAAAGCCAATAGGTCTCGCCTTTGGGACCTTGTAAGTATTTAGTTATGCAGCACAATATCCTTGGTGCAACAACATCAACTGTTGCATGGCTAAACACTTATAAGGTCCCAAAGGCGAGACCTATTGGCTATGCCAATGCTTGTTATTTTTTCTTAAGAGAATATGGATAATTCATTGCTTGCCATGCATTTCATCTGCAGTGTTCCGCATCCAGTGTGGTTATTTCCTCTAAACCAGGTGACCATTATGGAATACTGCTGTCCATAGTGTGTCCTTATTATACCAAACAAAGATGGCCAACATATCGGTTTTAACGTTGCGACCAAGCTGAAACTTTAAAAGAAGACACACTATGTCCAGTACCACTGCAAGAAAGACACCTGCAGCTATTAATTCTCTAATTGCAAGCATATGCCCGCTGTGTTTTGATGACAGCATTGGTTTCTACTTGTGTTCTCCTAATATATCTTGCATATGTTGTTGAGTTTGAATGTATGTTTTAAATTTGTGTCATAGGGCGAATGCAAGAATGAGTCAGAAGATGGATGAATAGATGCAAAGATGAGTGACAAAGTGCATGTATGATGACTTGAGTACCCATCAATGACAAAAATGGCACTTTCATTCATAAGCTAGACCTATTAGCAATTCTATTGCTTGTTAATTAAAAGAAGAAACAGCAAGACAATACAGGGGTGAGCTACATTATCTCAGATTGCAGAGCTGCATATAGGGCAGGAAACCAACAACGGAAATCAAACAAAAAAACTGCAGATCGAAGAGTATGTGTCAGACTAAATTTTCAAGCTCACCGTTAACCCCAGCATTACTTCTCTGTAGTTTTTGTTACCATTTAGCCTCTTCTTCAAGGCACGGATGGCATCCTTGGGGCTAAAGAAAGAAAAAGAATAATTGAAAAAATGCATAAATATGAAGGTCATCTCATGCCCTCTATACACACAATAGAAACCCCCTCAAGCTCTGTTGAACAAAAATAATTGCTGCAAACAAAAATTACCTGATCACAGGTAAATCTATCAATCATACGAATATTATGGTGTCACGTTCATTACTGAAACTTGGCTCTACTTCTTCAGAGGAGGAACTCTCAAAGGCTGGCAGCAATAGAACTGGAACTGCACTCAAAACTCAACCTATTGATGGATGGTGTGAGAACAGGCCAAGTGTCTCAAGTGGGTTTGCATGTAAACGTTTAAAATAGTACAGAGGAAGCTAAATTGGGGAGTATAAGGAATGGGGCAAAAGAGCTGGAGAATTGAAACAGAGAGGGTATGGGCAGAGATAAAAAGAATATAATTTTTAATATTCAGGGGGATGAAAATATCAAATGATCAAAGCAAAAAAAAATCCTCTTAGCTACTAGTCCAGCAACCATGAGACGTTTTCACAGCTATCATCCAAACAGGGTAAGGGAAGCTTCCTTCACCATGGGCAACTTTACGCTATTGATAGTAGGCCTCCCAGGCCATATCGGGACAGGCCGGTGGTGAAGGCGATTAGTAGGAGAGGGATATGATACTGATAGGCTAGGCAGAGATACAATCACACTACTTAAGATTTAATGAAATGTCTTCCTCCACTTTAAAGACTATGAAGTAAGTCTAATGGATGCTCTAGGAACCTAATGCGCATGACATTTGCACATTCCCCATTAGACTACCAATTTCAGAGGAACTATTCCCAGATGTGAAGAAGAAAGAATGTGTTTCACTGGTTTACTGTGAAAAAAAGCAGCCAAACAAAACCAATAATCATGTTCCACATCAAGACTGTTACCTAGAAAAGTGCTGCAAATCTTTATTTCTTCACCCCTTGTTCAAAAATCCCAAATGTAATCAAACGGCAATTAATGGGTGATCAACAGGGTGAAAGAAAACCTCATGTAGATTTTACGGAGACACCAGTCAATAAGAAAGGCCTAAGATTATTTCACCTTTTTGTTAGGAAAAACCCTCAATGTGACTGCCACATGATTCTCTACGGCAACTTTGCTAATATGTTGTAGGGGTAAACCTACACCTCAAATCTCTGTCACAGTCACACAGATGATTTGGACTAAGGCCCGAAGGACACAAGGCAAGTTCCACTATGTTTTCACCTTTCCGTTTTTTAAAATAAATAGTTTGATTTTGTTTACTTTTATAGAAGTCATGGCTCACAGACCTGCTCTTTTTCCATACCCTATCTGGGCTATAATATATCCTATGAAAGTAATTCAATTTGATCATTAGGAGCTTAAAATAAATGGCCAACGTATGTGCTGCCATCTTAGCCTCTTGCCACTCATCAGCTAATTCTCCCAAATCGTGTTCCCACAGGTCTCGTGTTTTACTCAAAGGATGAGGAGCATTTACTTCTGAGAACTATATATCCCGGAAATACCCTTACAGCCAATAGACTATGACCAATTTGGATTCCAGCGGGTTGAACCCAGGGACCTCGACCAATCCCTCTCTATATACACCAAGGGTGTGGCACAGCTGCAAGTACCTAAATAACAGTTTTCAGCAGCTCAAAATCAGCCACTAGCTGTTCAAAGGACTTAATATGATCATGAGCCCAGACACCGCCCAAATTTAATATCGGGATCAGTTCCCAAGTCAAAAAATCCCAAAGCTTTGTGACTTGTGCTAACCATGATCCACACCAAAGTGGGTCTCGTTTGTAAGCTTGTCAAGCTATTTAGTGAGCTTCAGGGCATCATGCCAGCAGAGGATCAATACTCCTGTGATCAGCGGGAGCTATTTTGGGGGAGATAGCTATATAATAGGTGCAAAACACCTGTTTTTTCATCAATGTCTAGTTCCAAACTTATACTAGGATCCTACATGTTCCCAAATAGTCAGTTATTTATTGAGATGAGCTGTGAGCCCAATAATAGAGGACAGATATCAACAACGCCTTAACCACATCATAAGGAGAAAGGGTACTTTTCTGAAATGAAATTTTAGGAAGCTTGCCTGTCCAGAGGAATTTTGTGACTAGCGTTTGCATTTTGGTGGCAAGATAATATAGGGTAGTTCTACAGCATGTACAGGAAACATGGCAGGTTGATCAAAGAGAGAGCTGCTCAGCACATTACAAAGAGAGGCAAGGAGGACCACATTCCCAAGTCTCTCCTTGTACGCTGCATTAAGGGAGCAATGTTTAAATCCCAACCTCTCTGTTGTGCAAAGTCTACCCTCATGTCCAGGTATCTGAAATAGTCCCCTGTCACCTGTAGTGGCGTATATGCTATGCGCTGTGGCTGGGAGCTGCACTCCTGCACATATGTTGACTTATTCATGTTAACTTTCTGAAAACATGTCTATATACCCTCAACATTTGTGGCAGTATCTACAACATGTCCTTGAATCGCTGAATGAAAAATAGCATTTAGTCCACATATGATGTCACCCTAATTATCACCTCTCCAAACCATCGGAACCCTTCAATCTCGAAATCTCTCCTAATCCATTCTGTTACGGGCTCCATAATCAAAGCAAAGAGGAGAGGGAATAGAGGGGACATCTCTGGCGGGTTCCACAGTGGAAAGGGATTAGGGGCGCCAACACATTGTTCATTCTCACCTGTGCCCATGGTGCTTCATATAGGGACACAAAATAGGAGTGAAACTGAGGACCACTGATCACTTTAAAGAGCACCTGACACAGTAAGGGCCAGTGACTATCAAAGATTTTTCATAGTCCACTACTACTTGTGTCGACGGGCCCTGTAAGTCTGCCACCCTAGTTAAGGCCACATGCAGGTGACATACGCAAGGCAAATTTTGGTTCACATGCACTAGCCAGAACATCACTAATAAACAGACTGGGGGAAATCTTTGCTAAAGGTTTGACTTTAACATTAAAGATATAGGGCATTAGGATGCACAATCATTTGCTGGTTTATTAGACATTAAGATAGTGACTATCGTTGTGCTGTGCAAACCCTCTGGGAAGGATGCTCACTGCCCAGAATCCTCAAACAGTGCTAGTAGGTGCTGCGCAATTAGCAAGGAGTTTTGCTTATAGAATTCTATTTAAGTCGTGGGCCAGTGGTCTTGCCAGAGAGTGCTTCCACTATGGCTTGCTGAAGTTCTTCCTATGAAACTGTAAGTTTTAACTCGTCCTGGTCTGCAGGAAACAAGGCCCTAATAAAGAAGTCATCTACAATTGGGTTCCAAGTCTCTGACCAAGAGCGGGGTTGGGGCAACGGGATGTGGGAAATTCCAGTAAGCTCACTACAGTAATCTGTGAATTACGTGGCAGTTGACAGAGTCTGTAATCATCTTCCCCTTAGAGTCACTTATTGAAGGATTAATTCTGCCTTCTGTGTCCTGTTTTCTAACCCAGTAGAGTAGTTGCCAGCTTTATTACCCAATTTGTACATTTTTTTGACTGGGACATCGTCCATGCCATTTTGGCTGTGTCCAATACCTTTTGCTTTAGTGATAGTGGGTCTGCTCAAGCTTCCAAAGAATATCATCGATGTGTTCCCTGGATAGGTGCAGATCAAATTCAGTGACTTGCTGTTCAAGAGTGATAATCTCAACGTTCCTCGTCTTTCTCCTTCCCTTGGATGTGGGAGAACACCCTGCCCCTGACCACCACCTTGAATGCTTCCCACAAGGTCACAGAGGACGAAAACCCAGGTAATATTAAGTTTGAAGTAATCCTGTATCACTTTGTATAGAAGCTCACTGAATGCATTGTGCCCCAGCTACCATGCATTGAAGCACCATCTGCCCCGGGGACCAGACTATGGGACACGCATCCGCAGCTCCACAGGAGAATGATCAGAAAACCTCTGTTGATGAGTTCCGTGGCTAGGACAAATCAATAGTCCAGTGGCGAAAAGCAGACATGGAAGGCTGAGTAGTGGGTGAAGTGTTCCTTGGCCGGGTGCCACCTTCGCCAAACATCCCCCAGTCAACCCATCTAAAAAAGGTTGCTATTCTATTTGTGGGGGAGGGGCTATCCACACTGACTTCCGAACACATATTTGCATTAAAGTCTCCGTCACACCACTCTCCTCCCCTTGGGGGGAGGAATAATATGTCGGAAACTGCATGGAGCACATTATTGGTGAGGTTAGCATAGACATAAATGCGGAAGATCGCGTTGAGGACCCAGTTACGATAACAAATCTGCCAAGTTCATTGGCTTGTACCAAGGTGACAACAAATAGGAAGGACTTATGTAAGAGGATGGCCAGTCCCCAAAAAAACACACCTACTGCCCAGGAGGAATGTCTCTTGCAGTAGGACGACATCGGGGGCCCTTTTCTTAGCATAAAGCATTACCGCCCCTCTTTTGATTTTGTTCTAGAGCTCATTTACATTCCACGTCATAACCCTATACCGGTCTACAAGTACTACCCGCTATTGTTGTGAGTGTTACGTTACTGTGGTGTCGTACTACGCCCAATGTCAAAAGTGTCAACACTTAACCTTATTGCAACTATATTACCCTCCCACTGTATACTTCCTACTTCAGCATCTGTCACCCTAATACTGAACTATGAACCTCAGTGTGAGAAGATGAGCTATGCTAATAGCATAAACCTGCCTTGTAATGAGACAAGAACGCCCCAAATTAGCAGGTCTGTGTTGCCACATTTTCAACTAACGCCCAACTGCCAGACAGTGACGATTGGTCTCTAGGTTGGATTTCTGGCAGCTTCCCAAAACCATCTGTACCTGATGATTCAGTGCTAGATTCTTCTCTGTTCAACCCTTGGCGTCCAGGATGTTGGCCCACCAGTGAGCTGTTGTTTTGATGTTCAGTCCTATCTGCTCTGTCTCCCCTTCGGCTCACTGGCTGCCTATATCACAGCAATCAAGGTACGCTGTTCCAACTATGTCAAGGCCTGATCTGGATGCTCGAAAAAATGGGTCTTTCCTCGGTGAACTACATTTACTTTGGCAGAGTGCAGTAACATATATTTTAAATCCATTGCACAAAGTTTCTACTTAAACAGCTCATAGCATTTCCTCGGTTACTGCAGGAACCTGGTATAGTTCGGAATTTTTTTTATTTTGTAGGATCCATGTTTTACCTCACCTATATCCCTCTCCATTAGAAGTATCAAGTCTTGTTCTCTGTAACTGAGAAAACTGCCAATCAGTGGTCTTGACCGGGCCCATTTGGCAGCATTTTGTGAGAGAATGGGTTTGCTCAACCAAGAAGCAGGCTGAGATCTGGTTCACTGGCAGGAACCTCTGGAGCCAAGTTTCCAGAAATTGTTCTGATTGGCCCTCCGGGAGAACTACAAATCAGAGATTATTGTGGTGTGAGCAGAACCTCTGCATTTTCCACCCCAGCTAGCCAATGGAGCACTGTAGCTTCTGTAAAACCTGTTTTCTTTTTAATTCTGTCCTCTAACACGTATATGTGGCATTAGGCTTCGATGACTCGGCGAACAGTGTTGTGCATGCCTTGTCTCAGGAAGGTCACATCTGCACCTACTTTGTCAACCTTAGATGTAAGGGCTTGCCAAGAGGACTGGATAGTTTCTATGATTACATCTGTATTGGAGAGAGTGCCCGTTTGGGTGAATCCCAGTCCTGCAGCCTCTATGTCCATGTTCGTCAGTAGACTTACAGCAAGGCAATGGACCTTGGCAATATTGTCCAACTTTCTTGTCCTGTCCTTAATCATGGTAGCGCAGAGCATGGCCAAGTCTGCTGCATCATGTGCAACATCAAGGCCTATGTGACAGGATCTGGAAGCTCAATAGCTCTGCCAGACCAAACCTCAAATTAAACTTTACCCAGCATAATAACAGTCTCAAGCCCAAGGGTTCGCCACACTCCACGGGCCCAGAATCAGCACCCCCTTCACAACACTTCAGCAGGCCCTCTTCTGTTGTATCCAGTGGGTAAGAGGGTCCCTGACCCAGCTGCACTTCACCTTGCGGGCAGCACATGCAACCCGGGGTCTCGGAGACCGGCTAAGTTCCCTTTGACCAGTTGTCCACCTCACCCACTTGCAGCCCCTTCAAACTCCAGCAAAGGCCACAGTCTGTCTTTTTGCTTGTGGCTTGTCGCCAGGGATGGGCCCCAACCATGCCGGGCAGCCACCCTCCAGTATTGAGCCACAGACAGGCATCCCGCCCCTGCTCACTATCTTCACTCTTCCATGAGGAGCACCAGTACATTGCCTATGCTGTCACTTTCTGCTGCTGAGCTTGCCTCTTCTAGGCTGCTGTAGCAATAAGCTGTCTTGCAGCCCCTGCTTCACTTGTGATGGTGCATCAGCAGTAGAGCACCTCTTGGGCAGACAATTGGCTGTGCCGCACCACGGCTTGTGCCTCCTTTCAGGGCTGTGCTTATGATAGAAGCCCTACACCATTGGCCCCTTCTGCTGAGACAGCATTCAGGGCCCTACCATGGCGATCTCCATGATGCCTGGGCCAGCCTCACACTCAGAACAGAATCCTGCGTCCAGGCTGCTATGCCAGTTCACTGGCCCGAAACAGACATTGCCATCTCAGCACAGATCCTGCACCACTCCTCTGGTTGCCAGTTGGCACTGGTGAGTTGAGTGAGGCAGGATGTTGCCGTATGAATGGTGCTGGCAAGAGAGGGCTAAAGAATGAACTATGAACCTCAGTGAAATTTTTCTGTATCTTACTTATGACTTTTACCAGGTGTGTTTCAGCACCGGGTATATATCGCCTGGTGTCCCACCATTGAGCAATGTCAGGTGAGGGTACACTGTGGCACTAGTGAGCAGATGTAGCATTATCCCGCATTCCCCGGTGATACTGCTCAGGCCAACTGTAAACAGGCCCAAATAGGTCAGTATGTGGCATGCACTTGATCATTAGTCTACCCTACCCAAAATTTCAATCTAAGTTCCCCAGACATTTGTTAACCATCTCGCACTCCGTTCCCACCTGAAACCTGTAGGACTTTACATTACATTGGTTAATTGGCCAAGGCCGGCAGGATTTTGGGAGTCTTTTGCAAGAAGAAACATACATTTGTCTGCACATTCAGGAAAGTCTTCAGTGCTGCTTTTGGCATAACTTTCTTCGTTATGTCTTTAACTTGCACAAACCAGTTTGGCTGCTTTTATGCAAGGTCATTTAGTTTGAAAGCAACACAAATAACAGAAAAAACATAAAATAACATAGGGAGAGCACTTGTCTAAGAGAGCAGACACACACTTCATTTTTATTGGTACAAATGCTACTCATAAAAAGATCACAGGGGCTTACACATCAGACAGGAGAGGCTGTGTGCCAGCTGTACAAGGTACATACCCCTCTTCTGTCTCATTGATGATATCACAAATCTCCATATTAAGCGTCCAGTCCTCGCCTTGCAGGGAGCCATCTGTAGCCTTCTCTGCAACGCAAAAAAAAACATTATATAGAAATCTTTTTTATACATCCTTTGTACAGGCCACCATTCAACAATAATTTTTAACAAACAGTGGTAAAGCCCGACAGGTCTCGCCTTTTAGTTTTGCCAATAAATTTCAATCAATGCATTGGTAAAAACAAAAAATTGTTATTACTGTATTGCCAATGTTGAAGAGCACTGGCAAAAATAATTTAAAAGTGTGAATATGCATCTACATCATCACACCGGCACATGTATGCACCACAGCGCTAAATGGCCCAGCAGTACCACATAGGAGTGCTTGTGTACTGGTGTGGCAGCCACTTTGGTTTTAATTTTTAGCATTCCAAGATTGCAGATGCACATCTTGGAGCAGTAAATTAAAAATAACAAAAAATGTTCTGAAGCACATTTTGTTAAAGAAAACTGCAGCCAAAGAGCCAGCCCAAAAGATTTTATTAGTTTATTTTTTTTTTTTTAAATGAGACAGGAAGGAAGAACAAAGTTAGCGGGTGGGTGTGTATGGGAGAATTTGGGAGGTGGGGCAAAGGCTGGGTGAGGGAAGCAACTTAGAAGCCTTCTTTAAATAAATAAAAAAATGAAAATAAAAAACAGAGCGGGACGAGGTGGTGTGGAGAACCTACGGACAAGCCAGGTAGAGAGAGAGCAGCACAGTGTGTGGGGACATTGGGTGGATGAAATTCAATTAGGCAGTAGCACAACGGGGAGAGAACAAAAAAGCACATGCGCGCGCATAGAGGGCTGTAACAAAAAGAGAAAAGTTGTTCCCTTATATGTGCTGTGGAAGGACAGAAATCATTCATTCAATAGGATGGGAAAGAAGCTATGCTTCAGGGAGGGAAACAGAAGAGAAAGAAAAGCCCACAAAAAAAGAGATTGGTAAGAAAGCCAATCAATGCTATGCAAAGAACCGACCAAAAGCCCACTCACTGTACGTAGAGGTTTACAATAGGACTAATGGGGGACAGTCAGCTAAAAGCGGTCTGTAGGCAAAACCTAAAAACAAACCTGAAAGCACTCTACAAGACGTTAATACTTCCATTTACACATGGTCAGAGGTTTTTTTTCTTCTTGGAAAGGGAGAGAAAATCCATAACCATCACTCTACACTGATTGGGATCTTCAAACTGTGATCCTTTCGATACAGTGACAGCCAATACCAGACTATTAACATATGACACTGAACACATCGGACGATTCAAAAACATCACTGGATTTCTCACACACAAAGCACTCCACCAACATACACATACAAAAATAAATGCACAACGATAATTCAAGGAAACATTAATTTTCAGATCAATCCCTGCGTTTCTGGAACATCTGCATGCGTGTAAATGTATGCTGAACACCGCAAGCACATTTCCCATGTGCACTGCCGTTTTCTGCAAGTCCTGCTTTATGTGCGCTGAACAGTCTATCTAGATCACAAAAGAAGCAGCGGCTTACCACAGCAGCTTACTGGACTCGCACTATATTTTAAGAAGCTAAAGGGAAGGCATTTACAAATGAAATAGGTCTGACCACTTCTAGGGTTTCACTGTTTTGGTGGTAGTTCTGTTTATAACTAGCAAGGCAGCATGGCATTTCATTTTGTGGTAGTTTGGATTGCAATAATAATAGTTTCTTGCTGTTATTTGTTATTTAAAAAGCGATTACAAGGCTTAAAGGTACAACAAAATAATTGTTAGCACTTGTTAATGGAAGACATTATGCTTTTTCTTATAATGATGTGGTCAATCAGGTATCACCTGTTAGAAAAAGATGAATATTTGGCATCAATTAGATGGGAGGAAACAGAAGTGCACTGGGATGGTATGAAAAAACTGTGCTGAGAGGGCCTTGTGTGTTCAATAATAAACCACACCCTCAATCAGGTGTTTGTTAAGCGCGGCTACTCACCCGTAAGGGTCTCAAGGCGCTGGAGGCAAGGGGGGGGGGGGGGGGGAGGTTCCAGTCCATCAAGGAGGGGGTCTGTTGAAGAGCCAGGTCTTGAGGCTTCTCGCAAAGATGGAGAGCAATGTTGTCTGAGGTGGAGCGGAAGGGCGTTCCAGGCTCTGGCCGCGAGGAAGGAGAAGGAGCGGCCTCCCGATCTGGTCTTTCTGGTGCGGGGGACCACGGCATAGGAGAGCTGGGCTGATCGTAGGGTCCTTTGGGGTGCGTGGAATTTGAGTCGGCTGCTCAGGTATGCTGGCCCGGTGTCGTGGAGGGCCTTGTGTGCGTGGGTGAAAATCTTGAAGGTGATTCTAGCCTCGATGGGGAGCCAGTGGAGTGTGCGCAGGTGCTGGGAGATGTGGCAGTGTCTTGGCAGGTTGAGGACCAGTCTCGCGGCGGTGTTCTGGATGTTTTGTAGCTTGCGGGTGAGGTTTTTGTTTATTCCGGCGTAGAGTACGTTGCCGTAGTCGAGTCTGCTGGTGACGAGGGCGTGAGTGACGGTCCTTCTGTGTTCGAGGGGGATCCATTTGAAGGTCTTACGTAGGAGGCGGAGGGTGTGGAAGCAGGAGGATGCGAAGGAGTTGATCTGGTGGTCCATTTTGAGCTCGGAGTCCAGGAATCCAAGGTTGCGTGCGTGGTCCGTGGGGGTGGGTGGGTGGGTTTCCGAGGGCGGGGGAGCCACCAGGTGTCGTTCCAGGCGTCGGAGTATGGGCCTATGATGAGTACTTCTGTTTTGTCGGTGTTGAGTTGTAGGCAGCTACTCCCTGGTGATCAAAGCAAGGTGCCTGGTGGTGTTCTTTCCCTAGCTCCTTTCAGGTTCTCTTTGGAAGCTTCCACTTGCCCATTGCTTCACTTTATAAAGTCTTACTCAACACAGATCTCCCTAGGGAGGGTTTTCTTGCTCAGGAATGCTACTCAAAAAAGTTAATCACATCACACTCCCCGTTTTGGAAGCCTTCCCCTACTCATACTCCAGATTTAGTGCACTAAAATTACTTTAGGAAACCTATAGTGTTTGACAAAATACTGAAAATATTCAGTTCACTGTGCAATAAAGACATGCATGTAAAATAGCATCCCCATGCTAGTCCCCTTTTAAGTAGCACTCAGCTCATGAAATTATCTTATCTGCATTTTCTTTATCAGGTACTTAGGTTTCCATTTATGAAGCATTCTCTCATGTAGGAAGAATGACTTGGGTTTACAAGAAAAGTTATCGTCAATAATTAAGATAGAATCTTACAAATACACTAGTTGCATTCTAAGTTCCCTCTGCAACCCAAAGTCAGCTATGCACTCTTCTATGACAGAGCACAGGGAACCCCTCTCAATAAAGAGTTAGGAGGGGAAGGCAGCAGGAGAGAATAAATGGCAAGAGAGAAATAAATAATTAGGAGGCAGCTAAACTAAGAGGATGATGCAAACAGAGCTTTACCCACTGGGCATAAAGTAACCAGTCCGGTTTGAACTGAGAAGCCAAAGGGATACAAACAAGGGTTGGCAAAGCCAATAGATCTCACCTCTTACCCATGCTGTATATTGGCTGCTGCGCAGCATGGATGTTTTTTTTTTTTAATTAAAATAATAGAAACAAGACAAGGCTGTTGCGTCATTTAGGAGGTGCGCGCATGTGTGTGCCTACAAAATGACTTGGACTTTTTTTTCCCAATTTATTGATCCGAGATGTATTGGTTATAAAACGCACCACTTAAAAAAATTTTTTTAAAGGATAATAGAGTTTTGGATGCATGTTGGAGGAAGGGCTGGCAGAGAAGCAAGTAAGGAAGGAGGGAGAAGCTATATGACATGCAGAAGCAACACAACTAAGGCGGGAGGGAGAAGCACTCAGAGGCAAGAGAGGGCAACAACAGTGCGATTGGAGTGGCAAGAGAGAGTAACATGGAGGGGGTGGGAGAAAAGCACACACAGGAGATGGCTGGAAAAAATATGCACTTTTATGGAGTACATAAAAAAATAAAAACGTAGTTCTAGATAGCAATGGAAGCCAGCCAATCAAAGAGATGGTAAAGAGGTTATACTGCATGGGAGGGACAAAGACAAGTTGGACAAGCTGGGACATGAATAACAAGCATTGTCAAAGCCAATAGATCTCCCCATGGGCGAGCTATTGGCTTTGGCAATCGAGTGTGGGTGGTAAACGGGAGGGCGGGTGTAAGTGGATAACAGGATTGTTAAAAAAGCACTAACAGCAGCTTTAAGAGTAAATTTATAGACACTGTAAAGAATGCCTTACCTAAATGTACTACCTTGCAATCTTTGTATTGTCCATAACTCACTAATGGTGAGTTACTATTCCGTATAAGAAGCATTGCTAACAATACCCCATGATTAAATAGAAACACCATATCATGCACGGGTAACTTGTGCAGACAAGACAAGAGATATATGTAGAGATATATGTATATATATATATATATATTATCTACTGGCGGTCGCCAGTAGATAGTTATAGTTAGGACCTATTTCCATAGGAAATCCGCACCATTCTATTTGAAATAACTTTGGCGCCGGTTGATGAATCTTCGCGAAATGTTCCAACTTGTTGGGGCGCTCCGGTCCGCTCCTATCCTGAAAGTCTCGGGGTGATTCGGCAAGCGGGGGCCGAGAAAAAAGGGGGGTCCCAAAACGTGTTTTCCCCATGCAATTTTCCATAGGAACCTTTAGTCGCAGCTACAGCCCGAACTGCTGAACGGAATTACACCAAATTTGCCAAAAAGGTAGCCCTTGGTTCAGGGTTGTGCCTTTTGCTTAAATGGTGTAAATCCGTTCAGTAGTTCCTGAGAAATTTGAAAAAGAAAACACATATATCTGGGCGGAGCCTAACCACACATGTCATCGTGAGATCTGATTGGCTGTCATCACTTCATCCTGGAATTGCTGGCAGCCATCTTGGGACCAATATAAATGGTAGTACCCCATTGAAATGCATTGTAGTGAATCGAAGATTTTGAGGGTTACCAAAAGGAGAACTATAAAGGGTGATAACAGACTTTAGTTACATTAGAATTCATTTGTTGATGGTACCATACTAATTTCAGGAATTGTGGTGTGTTCTAAGGTGATTTTACTCTGTGAAAAACCTTCTGCTGGGATATCATGAATCATGTTTGAGAGAAAACTATTTTCACATGCTTGTCCCATACAGTTTTGGAAGGTGCTCCAGAAGCTAAAATGAGAGCATATTTTCTGTAAATTCACATTATCTTTCTCAGTCATGTGAGAATGAAGTCTGACATTCTCAGTAAAACATGTACATCCAACAAGGGCAGAGACTGTCAGTTGATTCCTTTGTGTTCTACTGCAGCTTCCCAGAGTGTTCTAAAGAACAACTAGAGTGCTAACAGCCTTACTTATGACAAAATTATGGCACACCTGAAGCCATCTTGATTGGAATAAACTGGTAACACTTAAAACATTTAATTTAAAAAGGAACAAAATGAGGGGTTCATTTTGCCATAGAAATTATGGTTAGTGCTGTAGAAAGAAAAATAAGTGCTAAAACACTACCCCCAGCACGACACCCTACACTACCCAAACATAACTGCACTACCCTAAACCCTAAAACACTACCACCAGCACGACTCCCTACACTACCCAAACACCACTGCACTAAACCCTAAATATACCCCCAGCATGACCACCCACACTACACAAACACCACTGCACTACCCTATACCCTAAAACACGACCCCCTACACTACACAAACACGACTGCACTACCCTAAACCCTAAAACACTACCCACAGCATGACCCCCTTCACTACACAAACACCACTGCACTGCCCTAAACCCTAGAAAAGAAACCCCCACCCCATGCCCAATCCCCCTTACCTCTCACTCCTCATGGTTCCTCTCTCCTCGTGGTTCCTGCTTCACGTCATCTCTGAGGGCGGTGCACGTCGTTGTGAGGAAACAGAACAGCCTCTGTTTCCTTACAACGACATGGATCGTCTACATGTTTTTAGAACGCATGGTCATTTACCATACATACCTTTACAACAAAATTCGTTGTAAAGGCATGCGTGGTAAATGACCATGCGTTCTAAAAAATGCGTAGTAATGACTTTGTGATGTACAACGCAGGCGTGGTAATGCATGCGTTGTAATGGTATCGAAAGTAAAAAAGTCGTTGTAACGGCTGTTTACCGATCGAAGCTGGCCCCTGTTCTTCAGTGAGACGTTTATTTGATTAATTAGGAGGAAGGAATGTGGTTTTTTACCGAAAAGTGCATTCCCGGCTGTTGTATTGTGAAAGTGTCTGCGTGGCCTGGTTTCACTTCCGGTGAGAGAATGGAAGAGTCTGTTTGGATCTAAAGGAGTTCTGTTGTTGGTCGGGGCCGGCGCGACATGTCATCAGAAAACATAGCTAATGGAAAGCGTCCTCCCTGAAGTGTGGAGCAGTGCCATGAGAGGTCAACGAGTGTGCGTCCCACCGCAGTATGACCGTACCGCGTGACCCATGTGCCGCCTCCAGGGTACGGGAGGCAGAAGCGGCATCGCAGGTCCTCTTGAAGACCGTTGTAGCACTAATTCTACATTTTGGTACTAGGGCATTTTAACTTCGTTGTTCCTGCCAGATACAAAGAGAAGATCCTGTGTTATTCAGTGCCCTCGTTACCTTTTTGTGGGTTGTGGTGCTTGTCACTTCGCTGCCCCGCCGGTGCACACGACTGGGCACCCCACCTCGTGTGCCATCTGCAGGGCCTCTGCCCTCGGATCACTGGTTTCGGTTTCTGGAGTGGCAACATAAACAGTTGCTCCCAAAGGACTAGCCTGAACACTTAGGTGAATATCCCCTGCACCAGCATTCCACGGAAATTCTTTCCTAGCTCTCCCACGTCAACGAGCACGGCTCCGCTCGCGACACCGTATGACGTCATCGAAGCCATAAGGGGACCTCGTCGGCGTGCTGACGTCAGTTCCACCCATTTTTTCCGTGCCACCGAGGCAAACAGGGGACCGAGACATTTTCACATGTATACATAGTATAATAAATATATATATATTCACTGAAAAAACCATAGGTTTCAGGCACGTTATAGTTAGAAATTAGCATTTAAAAACCTTAGAAATTCACTGAAAAAACCATAGGTTTCAGGCACGTTATAGTTAGAAATTAGCATTTAAAAAACCTTAGAAATTCACTGAAAAAACCATAGGTTTCAGGGGCGTTATAGTTAGTTGGACATTTCACTCGTACAAAACCATAGAAATTCCCCCGTTATAGTTAGTTCAGCTAACTATAACTCATGCGCTCCATAATGCACTGCTGATGACGTCACATATTACATCACTCATGACGGTCAGTGACATCACTGATGACATCACTGATGACATCATCCAGTGAATGTGTGTTTTTCTGAAAATTAAATATGTTTTATATATGTATATCGATGGAAGAATAAATGGGTATATAAGTGTCTAAATGGATGATTTCTTTTTGTAAAATTGATTGTATAACTGACTAAGTGTATCTTAGTGAATACATGGGTTAGTGAGTAATGTTTAAATATGAAAATATCTGTATCAGTCTCTCACTTTGTGTATAAGTGGCTGCATGGGTTGGTGAGTAGCTACATGAGTGTCTATATGGGTTATTAGTTGGTTTTTGAGTATCAGTATGAGTGTCTGTATGGTTCGGTGGGGGGTATTACTTAGTGCATAGATGCATGAATGAGTGACTCACTGTTTGTATGTGTTGAAGACAGCATGTGTGCAGGACTGTATAGGTGGATGAGTATGTGTATGGGTGTGTTAGTGAGTGAATGACTGTCTCAATAGTGTCTTTATGAGTAACTACATATGTTTTAAACTAGTATATGTGAGTATTGGTGTATATAAGTGAGAGTGAGAGATTGGAAGAGTTCCTGTACAAATAAGTAGGTGTTTCTATAAGTGATTGTTTAAGAGAGTAAGTATGTGTAAGTTTCTGTAGAAGTAAGTGTGGTAGTGTGTGTATACCTGTATATGCAAGTAAATGGATGTTTGATACTTTGTTTGCATGTGTGACTATGTGTGTGAGTAACTCTATGGATGAGTGGTGGTGTGTAACAGGATGTATAGGTGTATGAGTACATATGATGAGTGAGTACATGTATGAGTGACTGTATAGGGACTGTTGGTGAATGAGTGGATGTGTGTGTAGATCTTGGAATTACTGAATAGGTGTGTTGTAACTGGTATTGGTATGTCCATTGTTTTGAAAATGTTAGTTTGTATTTTTGAGTGTGTGTATCAAAGGTTATATTAGGGTGAGAGGAGGTCTGCCACTCTATCACAAGGATGATGTCATCAGTGATGTCATTTGAGATGTCATCAGTGATGTCATGAGTGATGTCACTGACCATGTCATGAGTGATGTAATATGTGACGTCATCAGCAGTGCATTGCGGGCGCGCGAGTTATAGTTAGCTGAACTAACTATAACGGGGGAATTTCTATGGTTTTGTACGAGTGAAATGTCCAACTAACTATAACGCCCCTGAAACCTATGGTTTTTTCAGTGAATATATATATATACACACACACACACACACACACACACACACACACACACACACACACACACACACCCAAAGTCCAAGAAAAGTACTAAACTTTAAAACAAAATTTGCAAACGTACTCTGTTAAAATAGAAGGTAGATTTTTGGGGACTCTGGGTTTTTTTTTGTTTCTTTTGGCAGTTTTATATAGCGCAAACTTGACCGGAAGGTATTGGAGCGCTCTACATGAGCACCAGTTACATTACACAAGGACACATGCATTTTTGTAGGCACAGGGAGATTAAGTGATTTACCCAGAATCGCAGGATGTTGAGCGCCCGCCATACTCTAAGCTGATTCCCCAGTTCCACCGTTACGCTATTTCCCTCTACGTTGTCAAGTATTGTCTGAAAAGGTCATGAATATCCTGCTAAAATGAAGAAACTTGCCAGTAGAGCTTTGTGCTGATCATTCCACAGCTGCGACATCCAGCTTCACAATAAGAGCATAGGCCTACCAGTGAGCTCTACGGGCAGTGGCGGCTCCTCTGCACAGGCAGAGGTGCGTCGTCCCACTGACTTCAATAGGAAAAAGAAAATGATAATAACGTATGATTATCATTTTCTTTTTCCCATTGAAGTGAGTTGCACTCGGGCGGGGCGGTGTTGGCCAGAGCAGGGAGAGGAATGGTTTGCACTCCTTAAGTGCGCAGGACTGCTTGGTCGGCCCTCTTGGGCTGGCCAAACATTCCTGCCCGTTTTGCATCTTCCTCACCAGGTTGCATTACACAGCCTAGTCAGGAACATGCAAAGCCTCCCAGTCCCCGTCTGAGCGCTATGGTTCAGCGCTCAGACCAATCACAACGCTGCAAATGGGTCTTTCGCAACCAGACAGCTTTCTGTCTTGTAGGCTCGACCTAAAAGGGCTTCTGCCAAATGACCAGAGAAGTTGGGAAAATGTATACGCTTGAGGATGGCTTGGTTGATTTTCTGTGAAATTCGGCATTAGATTGGTAATATCCTGGCAAGTTTCAAAACCTAGCTTCCTTTCAAATTGGAAATCAACAATGGGATATTCCAGGGACCATAAAAAGCCCTTGTAGATGTGAGGAGTCACTTATGCCCCAAGAGAATAAGTGCTTCACAAAGTATAGGGACCATAGTTACAACCTTAGGTCCCTCTTCAGTGGCTCATCTCCTCTTGTCCTGGAAGGAAGCCGACAGAAGGGTGAAAATGTACAGAGAGGAGCATGAAAAATCAGAAAGGGATTTGCAGATTTTAAACTGAATGGTTTAATATGGGAGTTAGACTTCATAATTCAACGACTGTCATTTTGCATGAAGGCTTCATTGCACTGTTTCGTGTGCTGCAACAATGGAGACGTCAATCTCATCCCCTCTGGAAGAGTGGCGTTCATCTTAAGTCAACCAAGGGTAGAGGACACACCCCGTTCCACAACCGTGCAAATAAGTCCCGAGATGCAGTCTAGGTAACTGGATTTGCATGGGGTTATCCAGTCATCACCAGAAGAAGCTACAGGCACACTTGTACTTAGAATGCTAGCTTACTCATGCAAAATCACGTCACTATGCATCTGTACGCAGAACTGGAACCCTCCAACACTGGTCTATTATCCAATGCTTCAATCGCACTCCTCTTAGTAAACTAAACATCATGAAGTTATTAGTTATTCTGACCGGCAATTTACAACTGTTTGCTCACAAAAGCAAGACTCCCCTATGTGCTCAATTAGACAGTCACTTTCTCTAGAGCTTTCAAAAGTACTGCCTCGCTCCACAAATCAATTGCTGACAAAACGCCAGACTGCAAGAAGATGATGGGCTCAGCTTTTAAGGATGCCACGAGGTACTTAAACCAAGTCCGAGGCACAGGGAAGCGGGCTGTCAAGTCAGCAGAATTGCAGCCATGTTGCACTACCCCTATATGCAGCTAAGCACAGTCCTATCTTAGCAGGTAAAATTATGCTGCTGAGCGCCTAAAGGGAGAAGTTACATGGAGAGAGATAAATTCACTTCAACAGAAGAATGTAGGCGTAGCTGTGGCTGACAGCTGCACTAAGAAATACTTCAAGGGAGGACACACCCCAAGAGCAAACCAACGCCTACATTATCAACTTTCCTGCCAGACTTCTATTCATGTCTGTTGCCAAGAGGCATGACTCCACAAAAAAATTCCTATTTATGGAACAAAAGCTCTATGGCCTGTCAAATCACAGAGCACCTCTTTTCAACAACGTGGTTAAGGGCCATACATCAAAACCCCAATGCTTTACTAGCCACATATAGGGTGGACTAAAAGACCAACCCCACTCCCTTCACCAATGGACTGAGCACCTCAAAAAACAGCGAGCCCAGCTGGGATTCAATTCACATTCCAGGGAGAAATTGTGCCACTTTCTCCATGCTATGCTCAGAAACATAGTCCAAAACAAGTTTGAGACATTACAGAACTCCAAAGAGGCACCTGGGATTTGCAACAATATTCCACAAAAGGAATGATGACCCCTTGCATTATAATTCTACATAAATCTGCTTGTATGTGTTGTAGGAGTTTTACCATTTCAAAGAAAATACTAGTATGGAGTAGAGACCCATTTGCGAAGGAGAACTAAAATGTACAGTTGGCACTGGCAGCATTTGGTTTTGAAATCATAGAGTACACAGCAATTCTTCATCAGAACAGTTACCCAAACATGATCTGGGTAGCACTCCAGAAGGCTTATTATAATTTAAGTTTTAGGCAACAAGAGCAACCCTTAAACCAATAGGAACCTGGGTACATAGTAATTCTTTCAAAACAATTGTTCTCATTGGTATCATTTAGACAATTTTTTCAATAGACAGTGAAATCACAATATGCAATCAATGCATCATTAACCAAATATTAATGACCATCACACTTGTTCCTTAGTAAAATAATATTTATCCACAATGAATATGAAATGACGTTTGTTATAAAAAATAAGAGAAAGTGCAATGTGTCCCAAGTGAACAAAACCACAACAAAGAGACATTACCATACAAATAGACATTAAAACAAAATTCTTGTGTGTCTGTAACAAACTTCCAAATTTATATTAATCCACTGGCCATAATTGTTGAATAGTTTGTTTTTTACTTTACAATTCACAATCTAGAACATTTATCAGGGCATAATAAACCCACAATGAAGTGGGAGTATCAGAGTAAATTCACTATGTGGTGCTCTTCAGGCAAGACACATAGTTCTTAACCTTTTGAGTTCTTTGGACCCCCACTTAATCACTACTGGAATCCAGGGGCCTCCCAGTGAATGATTATTGGAATATGATAACCCCCCTCCTCCAACTGAGTCAGTATTGGAATCCGGGGAACTGAGCTTTAGCGATTTTGATCATTTGAACAAAACAATACACAAAAATATGGAAACAAGAATTCATCAAACAAATACACAAAGGATGAACTATTTAATTTAATTCACAAACAAATTTTAATGGGAAGGTTGGAACTTTTCTAAATTCAATTTAGCCCAATCTTTGTCCATAATATATTATTTTATGTTTAGTGCACTTGCACTGCTCCCACAAATTGATCTGAAAATACCGACTTAATTGTTACCTTCCAATTTCAAATTCCTTCACACTTAAGACATGTTTTAAAATTTTCAATTTTACATGTTGCTTCTCTATTTCTATACACTTTACGAAGTCCCAAGGGTCCCTAGACCACTTGTTAAGAACCGCTGGTTAGAGTATCTGGTTGGTGGTCAAACATGAGCACATCCATTTGTTTAAAACAGACCGTATAGTAATGTCTGAATACCTGTAGTACTTTTGCTAAAGAGAATGTTTACCACAGCACAGCAGTGGTTTTGTTTTGAGGCCTAACAGGGCAGTTCCTGACCTCTATGACTATGAAACAGTGGCACATGATCTGAAACAAGTACTTTTTATGTTAAAAGCTCAGATGTTTTCAAACGGTATTTTATACCAAGGAAATGCACTAAAGGAATAAAAAAAGAATAAATGACCGAGACCGCCTACGCGCCTTTGGAAACAGCAGCAACCCCATTCATGATTTATGTACCTATTATTCACATCATAACCAACTGCTGTTCTTGTGTCTATCATCTCAGAGCAAATGCTTTGGCTGTTCTCCCTGCCACGTAACCCATTCCTGCGGTACGTTCAGATGTTGCTTTCTGCGCGCCAGTCTCCTGTGCTCAGAATAAACCACAGGCCCAGCTCATTCTGCTATGCGTGTGTATTCTCTTTCTCCTCTACTCTGGAAAAGGCTTTAGTCTAGTCCCTTTGAATGTGGAAAAACATAAATAATTATGTAAATCAGCGATCCTTAACCTGTTGCTCGGGAACTGCTACATAGTGCATAACACAGATTGGATTGTCCCATAGGATATAGCGTTCCCTAAATCCAGGCCCTGCATTTATAGGGGGATAGTGTGTATAGGATTGTGAGGTAGTGCTAAGGGGATGGACTCATGAAGAGTTACAGATCCTAAGGACACACACAATCTTTTTCTTGGTGTCCAATGATCTAAGCAGAGAAAAATTCCTAGATGTGGGGGTTGGAGGTAAGGTGTATTCTAATCTGGCGGTCAGGGTAATTGATAAGGGGAGGAGGAAACACTCTGGAGGAGGCTTCTTGGAGAAGAGCTGGAGTACAATAGGAGCTGCATCCATTCACTACGACATTAATGATTAAATCACAGAGGCATATGCGTGCATATCCTGAATGATAATGGTATCGCAGGGTTATCAGACAAAACATTTGGTATAAGGCTTGCTGGTGAAGGACGGACTTGCTTTAAGATACAAAATTTAGTCTCACTTGTTTTTCATGCTACCATATCTAATTTCCTTGCCAATCTGTTTGCAAACACAAGTGTGTGAATTCGCTCATCAGTTATGAAGTTTACTTTTTCTTGAAACCTGGATAAACTAAAATAAATTGATGGCAGATGAACTGTAACTTACAAAAGTGCCAGCTTGATACATTTCTAAAGAGTGCACTTACAATTAGAACTAATAAAAAAAAAATCTTCCTTCGAGAAGACTACTTCTTGAGTAGGGCTCCCAGTTTTATGGTATTATTTCTTTTAACATTTCCATCTATATTTTTCCGTATTTTTTATTTGGTCATCTTTTTGGTATTTATCGATATTTATTTTGTATTTGGAGAATAAATGGATTCGTAAAATGGTATATTTCCACATTTATTTAGCTGATAAACATGCTCTCATACTTTGATACCCGTCTTGTTTTAGCAAATTAAGCAGCCAAATATAACAAAACACTACACCCACAGGTGAACATTAGCATTATATAAAAATATAGGTTAACATATGCCTGTATTTAAGGAAATTTCATGCTGTGTTTTTTTTTTGTAACTCCCCAGGTTTACTAGCTGCTTAGCTGTTGGCCTGGAATTCATGAAGAACAGCAGGGAGAGTTGCTCACAAGAAACACAATTTTCTGCATTTTTCTGCTTTAAAAAATAAACACAGACAGGAAACACATTGTTTTCTGTCTGCATTTATATCTAAAAATCAGTGAAAATGAAAACTGGGAGCCTTATTCTTGAGCCACCAGGGACTAGCCAAAAAGCAATACATGTCAACATTATTGAAGTAAATTGTGTGATGGACACTGATTGACATCACCTCTGTCCAAGTCCCCAGATTGAGCAAAGGCTAAATTTACAAACGTTGCAATGTAGAAGTAAGAATTTTGGATTTAGACAAAAATGATCTAATCTTTGCCAACTGCAAGCAAAGCAAACACCTCAGGAACTGCTGATCCACCACTTATGCTGCCACCAGCAGAATATTAAGCCATGCATTTATTGTCACATTTAAAAATCAGATCCGCCCATGTAGGCAAGAACTGCACTGAGCATGCCTTGAGCAATCAGATGTTTGACCCTATACACACTGGCACAAAACACAGAAATAGCATGACCAGCCTATACCATCGACACTGAAGCAAATCTTTGTGAAGGAAGTTTATTTATTGCAGTGTACATAGCAAAGCGTAAAGGTACTCTATTCTTTCAACAGTCTTCTCTTTAAATACCAAACACTGTCCTTTGTACATCCACCATAATAAAATCAGAAAAATCTGCATGTTTTGACCCGATAATCCTGGATCTGCATGGTTATGCTCCATTCCAGGGGCTTTAACTTGTGGCTTCCCAGGAGTAGGGATGTAAATACTTACTGGAATCAGTATCGGCAGTATCTCTACCCCTTTATTTTGAGTATCACACAATGATGGCCCAAGAGAGTATACATAGGATTTTTTCCCCTATGGTTGCAGCAATGCCCATGGTTTACACCATATATGCCACTTTGAGAAGAGGAAAGTGCAGAACAAAAAAATTACATTTCTCTTCTTCCATACAAGGCAAATATTTGTTGGTAAATAACATTGTGAATAGGATACGCAAAAGGTGCATAGGTTTCTTTCTTAAGAACTATTAGCATTGGGATTCCTAGTGTTCAGCAAGCGTTTAACAAATAATTAACTTGTAACCTCTATTTGACAAGAAGGAAACTGCACAGATTTTAATTACAAGGCACTGGTCTGGAACACAAATAGCAACAAAAGAATAAATGCTCACAATAGCCATAGGCAGACCATGTGCAACATACTAGATAATGATACATTTATAGATTTCCGAACAGGCTAGCCAAATAAATTCCAATGGATCCCCGGCATCCTGAGGAGCAACACTAGGTCCCCCACTTCATCACAACACTATCAAAGACATCACACAAAGATATGATCAAGCCTCTTAGCCCCACATGAATACTCTAGAACAGGAAATCTTAGGCCTGCACCACCAACAAGGGACCCCTAGGCAGAAGAGTAGCAGATGAAAGACCACTTCAAGCACACACAAGACTAGCTTGATAAATAGAGGTGGACTATGAGCGTAGCTTTGTCCACCACATTTAAAAGTAACAACAACCATACAGTAACAAGTTGCACTGTGCAATGAAATATTCACATGCTAAAGATGTTAAAGCGCAGCCACCACACGTTAAGAGAAGATGACAGGTGGATAAAGGAAGTAAAATAAAAAATGAGAAAAAACAGTGCAAGTTGTGGAGTTGTGGTAAAGGATGTGTGGAGTAGAATGTGTTTGAAGCACCAGACTTTCACAGTACAAGACCTTGTAGAAAAAGTTCTGAGTTCCTATCGGGATTTGTTTGGCCACATCACCGACATAAAAAAAAAACATTTTACAAGGAATGGATGAACAATAAATTGTTATGTGTACATGCAGTGAGTAAACATCTACGCCACAGAAGTGGCACTGGTCCATACGGCTCTTGCACATGAGCAGTCAGACAAGTCATTGCAAAACACATGGTAATTATAGGTGGTGAGAGCCAGGAACAACAGCACACACATGTAAATTTGCAATATCAGCAGCAAAATGGAGACACACCTAACAGCTCAAACAATAAGCCTACTGGTTGTGAAACTAGCCACATCTTACAGGCCTTGGTGTGACCTGCTTCAGAAGTAGGATGTCATGTAAGCTAAGTATTACGTAACACATGCTATTGGATCAATGTGAGCATGGAAGTCCACTGCTATGCTTTTCAAGCATGACGTAGGGATGATAACAGATGAGGTGATGCGGCTTCTATTAGAACCATGCCATCTGAACAAGGCTGCTTCAACACATTTTTTTATTGTGGAACTTGAAGGAGAGCGCTCCTATCTGTAGGATAAATTGGCAGATGATGCATCAATAAGAAAATCTGCCCACTGTTTTGCAAGTGCTGAAATGACTCCACTTGAACGGACTACAGGAAAGCAGAATATATAGCGAACTAACAGCTTGGGCATAGTTCAAACAAACATATTTGTAGAAAAAGCATGTTATAGCTCAGTAGTTATTGTACTGATGTATCAGATGTCTGGACTGGAATTGGTGAACGGATTTTCATGCTTTTAAGTTAAGAAATAGGATCAAATGAAGTAGTGAGGAAAGGTACGCCTATGGTGCCATGGCACTCGTGCATTACAGTGCACAAGCCTCACTGAACAAAGGCAGTTTAATTTTATCAATGAACACTATGATAACAGAAAAGAGAGTGTGCCACTTTACATTAAACTCCAGATAAACTCAAGAATTTATTTTTAAATCAATAAGATTCGTACGTTACCCAACACAACAAGGTCTGCTTGGTTTACATCTGGATGAGGAAGTAGTATTATGAAAGAGCTTTGAGTGCCTTCGCTTAGCCTGGGGAAAGCATTATGTCTTTCTGGGGTACAGATAATGGACACTGGGATTTTTGGCTGCAATGTATTGCAAAAAAAGATTAGGTTTCAATTACCATCGTAAGGGTCATAAGGATAATTTTCCTCTGTAGAACAAGTGGGCCTGAGTTCCAGGAGTGTATGAGCTAGCTGGATAAAACATGTACCAGTTGTGATTTTCTTTGCCACAGGAGCATGCCTTGAAGAAGCTCTAGGCAGCACACTGGACCAGTAAAACCCTAGAATGTTGTGTGGCCAACTGAAACAGTAGGATCATACGACACAATTAAAGGAAGCGTTATCCCATGAAGCACTTCAGAACTTTTAAAAACCTCACTAATTACTTTTTTTCAGTTTAAAAAACCATGTAAATCCTAAGTATAATATACATACAATAGATTCTACATATTAACTACAATCATAAGTAAAAAAAAAAACATTTACAAATTCATTACAAAGACAGTATTAAGATTCCCCCAAAATTTAAAGAGTGTACTTAAAAAGTTCTTATAATCATTGTTCATTATCCAAGCACGCACATTATTTAAGTCTTTACTGGCATCATTACATGGATCAATAAAAAATAAATTGGTGGTTAAATATTAAAATGTGCTTTAAGGGACATAATTCACAATACCTGCACAATCTTTCACACCACAAGATTCTTAACCTTGTACCCATCCCTTCATAAAAAAAATTCTCACAAAACTCAAAGGGGATTTAATCGGTCACCGGATAGTCAGCCAGACTACCAACACAGTTTAAATGTTTCTACTAAGCACACCCACGCTGTCAATAGTTTACAGTGGTCAGCTTCTCTATTCGGGGTGACCAGATTTTGTTTACATTTTTAAACCTTAGATTGCTCATATCCGGCCCTGCAGTGATTTCGTTGATGAGCTATAGTCCACAATTCTTGCAGCTAGGCATGAGATGGTAATTTCCACTTTCTATAGCAGTTGCCACAAAAGGAAAACCCCTATGGGCAATCCTCCTTGCTTCATCTGGTCTTCCCTTAATGAACTTTGTAACTCAGGAGCTCTTTTACTGCCTTTTCACTGCAGCACTCCGTGCCGCTCCTGAGCTGTTATCCGGTTCAATAACCCCGCAACACTCCCTCCACTTCCAAGCAAGTGAAGCAATTCCTTCAATGCATAATACAGTGTAGCCAGGGGGGCGTGGCTTAGGAGCCGAACATGGCGGACGCGTCTCCGTAGAGCTCCGCTGTTCGCTCCTTCCAGGGACAGCATCCGCCATTATCCTGGTCCCCGACACTCGGGCTTGTGCGAGCGGGCTGCTCACGGGCCCGCGGCGATCGCGCCGAGACACCTTGGTGGCGGCAGGAAGCTCAATTCGGCCGCTGCGGCCGCGGCTTGCCGGACCGGCGGAGACCACGCACGCATCGGCGGGCGGCTGCGGCTGAGCTGCGACGGCCGCGATTCACTGGCGGCGCGGCTGGGGACGCTATTATCCTGTCCAGCGGCCCCCCCGGAAAGCTGCTGATCGGGCCTGGCCCTGAGGGGCAGCAGGGAGTGCACTACGATCACGGTGCCCCTCTGCCGGCTGCGCCTACCTCCGGTCCCCTGCAGGAGGGGCTCTGGATTTGTGGGGCCTACCCTGGGCCTGGATTTTGCCGGTGGGGCCTGGCGGGCCCCTGGGCGGCCGTTGACTGCAGCCCTGCCTGAGGACTCCGGTGCCATAGGGTATTGCGGTGAGCTGGGCGGGGGATCTGTGGGGCTGGACTCTGCTGCTGCCCACGCGCCTGACCCCCTGGCGGGGGGCTCCGCCGGCCCCTCCCCCCCGGCCATACGGACTGTCCTGACTGCCCCGTGGCTGGGAGACCCCGGAGGCTCTTGACGGAGATACCCGTCGGCGCAGCCTGGGATCGGGCGCCTGCGCTGGGGACGCCGTCGTGGTGATCCGCCCAGCCCCGGGGTGGGTGGTGAACTCTACCGATCCCCCCTTCCATCATTCTCTCTGGCTGCGGCACTGACTGCTCTGGAGCGGACCCTCCACGCCATCATGGGTAAGAGCAACCCCGGTGCGGCGGCACCCAAACAACCTACCATGGACCAATACACCACGGCCACCCCAGCGAATAAAGGTGCCGCAGAGGGCGTCTCCTCAGATACGGCGACACTCCTGGAGGCCATCAATCAGTCACGAACCGCCCTCGAGGCCCAGATCGGTGCGGTGAGGTCCGAGTGTCGTTCCTCCGTCAGGACCTCCGGAAGGCGGTCGACCGAATCACCGAGGCCGAGACGAGGGTCTCCGCGGTTGAGGATACTGTCTCCACCCTCCAGAAGAAGGTTGACAAGCTGGCCATGGTATCTAAAGAGCTGGAGGCAAGGGCCGAAGACGCGGAGGGCGGGCCCGCCGCAGCAACGTCCGCCTGGTGGGTTTTCCAGAAGGTTGCGAGGGATCCTCGATGGGTGGCTTCCTCTCAGAATGGCTCAAGGCGCGACTACCCGCAGATGACATTTCTTCCTGCTTCATGATCGAGAGGGCCCATCGCGCCCTGACCAAGAAGCCGCCGCCGGGGAGCGCCCACACCCGGTTATTGCTCGCCTTCTAAATTATGCTGACCGCGATGCCATTCTTCGCTTTGCCAGGACGCATAAGGATGAAATGATCTTTGAGTCCCATCCCATCATGGCCTTCCCGGACTACACCCGGACGGTTCAGCAGCAACGCCAATCCTTTGTTGCGGCCAAGCGGCGGCTGCGGGATCTGAACCTATCCTATGCGCTCATGTTCCCGGCCCGTCTGAAGGTCATTTATGATTCAAAAACGTATTTCTTTGATACTCCAGAGGAAGTATTTGCGTGGACAGATGAGCGCCGCCACCTGAAGCCGCATTCCCCACCCCCTTTAGACTCTGACTCTTCTCAAAGCTCGCATCGGGGTGGACGGCAGGGAGGCGACGCTACTCATCGACGACATCGATCCCGCTCAAACTGGCGCTCCCAGAACAAGAAGGACCCTTCGGACTGAGGCAGCCCGAGGCTGGGACATACGCTGGTGTATTGACTCTTCCCGGTCTCATGCGACGGCGGAGCCCGTTGGCTGCTGCTACTGGCCGGGATATCCTGCCACTAAGAGCCAGGGACTTTTGCTCTTTCCCTGGAGGGAGTGGGTTCTCCACGCCTTCCCTGTTTTGAGTTTTTATGGGTAATGTTGGGTGGGGGGATCCTTTGGAGGGGTCCGCCGGGGCCTCCACGTTTGGGGGCCAGGACGAGATTCACGCAGCGACAGGTACTCCGTGTTCCAGGAAGTATAGGGGTTGGGGGGCGGGGGAGGGGGTTGGGAGGGCGATTTGTTGTTAGTTATACAGTTGTTTTTTAAGATATACGCACCACGATGTCCCATATGTCCACAATGTCCGCTGCTCTACACCTTACCGATAGCACATGACACATACAGCTAATGGCACTCCCCTAGGAGATCTCAATATCGTGTCTTGGAATGTACGGGGCCTGTTGAATAAGATTAAAAGAGGGGCTGTACTACACCTGGCAAAACGCTACTCAGCAGATGTCTTGCTGCTGCAAGAAACTCACATGCTAGGCAACAAGGCCCCGTGTCTGTCTCGCTATGGCTATGCCACGGTGTACCATTCTGGCTTCTCAAGGGGGGCACGAGGTACGGCCATCCTTATTCACCGCAGGGTCCCATTTCAAGTTACACAGCATTGGTTCGACCCGGGTGGCCGTTTCACGGCCGTTTCCGGCACCTTGGCTGGGGAACAGATTACAATTGGGAGCATATACGCACCACCTCCTCTAGGTCGGACGTTCATTGACAGACTGACGCAACTCTGGGGGAATTCCCCGACGGCCTGACTATCCTGGGTGGGGACTGGAACGACGTAATGGCTCCCCGGATAGGTGGCGGGCACGACCGCCGACCACCCCTCCTCCTAGGTCTAAACTCAACATCTTGGCCCATACATTGGGTTGGGTGGACACATGGCGGGCTTATCATCCTTCTGAAAATGGATTTACATACGCATCATCCGTCCACCCCACCCTCTCACGTCTGGATTACATGTTCCTCCCAGGCAGCTACCTGCATCGGGTGTCACATACCTCGATCTTCCCACGTGGCCCGTCTGATCACTCACCCATTCAGCTCAAACTCCGTCTGCAGACCAGTCGTCCCCCCTATCACTGGCGCATGTCTCCCTGGTTGCTTAGAGATCCCGGGTATCGGGAGATGCTCCATCGAGCCACGGCAGATTATTTTGCTTTCAACACCGGGTCCACTCAATCCCTGATAATATTGTGGGAGGCCTTTAAGCCGACAATTCGGGGGGCGGATATTAGCTATCGCACTGGGGAAAAGCGGCGCCGCCTGGCATAGATCCAAGATCTAGAAGATAGACAGCTCGCTCTCCAGGCCTCGTTAGTGGAAAGCTCCGACGCCGGTGCCCGCCGTAACCTGCTCCATGTCCAACAGCAGCTGCACCAGCTGCTCACGGACAATGCAAGGGATGCCTGGCTGGCGACCCAGCACCGGATATATCACTGGGGCGATAAGTCTAGCCAGATGCTCCACCGACTATGTCAGGCGAGGGCCTCCCCGACGCAAGTCCCTCTATTGAGGTCCCCTGCCGGTGACATGTGCGTCACCCCGGGGCGGTGGTGCAGGCCTTTGCCGATTTTTATACGGCCCTGTACTGTGAGCGTGAGGAACTCGCTGCACCGCTTATTGATGCCTTCCTTGTAGATATCCCTCCAAAACGCCTCTCTGATGTGCAGCGAGCGGTTCTTGACGAGCCTATCTGGGTGGAGGAGCTGCAGGCAGCCCTCACCAATACCCACCCAGGCCGTGCACCAGGCCCCAACGGGTTCCCCTGCGATTTTTTGCGCTCCCAAATGGGGACCGTTGGTCCCCACCTTCTTGGCGCGCTGCACCAGGCGTTGGAGCAGAAGATCTTGCCCCTGGACTGGCGCCATGCCGAAATTGTGGTTTTTCTCAAACCGGGCCGCCCTCCGGAGGACCCGGGCTCATACCGTCCCATATCCCTATTAAACTTCGAGCCGAAACTACTGGGGAAGGTGTTGGCTGAACGCCTCCGCACCTGTATTCTGGACCTCGTCCACCCGGACCAGTCAGGCTTTATGCCCCAACGCTCCACTAGGCATAACATACGGCGAGCGCACAACGCTGTTGCCGAGGCCCACCGTCTGGGACGCCCTGCGGCGGTCCTGCTAGCTGACATCGACAAGGCGTTCGACTCCTTGAGCTGGACCTAACTTTTTAAACTTTTGGAAGCTGTCAACCTGGGGCCCCGGTTCCGCGCGTATGTTAAATTGCTGTACACAGATCTTACGGCCTCGATCCGTGTGGCTGGCCACCGTTCTCCCTCCTTCTCCATCTGCAGAGGGACCAGACAGGGTTGCCCCCTCTCTCCGCTTCTGTTCGCTTTAGCGATAGAGCCACTGGCTGAGTGGGTACGCAGGGATGCGGTTTACCGGGGACTGGTCTGGTCGCCCGAGTGTTCGGACAGGATAGCACTATATGCTGATGACGCGCTATTTTTCTTTTCTGACCCTTGGGTCACCGGACCGAGGGTGCTCCAGATCTTGCGGTGTTCGGTGAGACGACAGGACTACATGCCAACCCGTCCAAGTCGATCCTCTTTCCCATATGCGGCGCACAGGGAAGTCAAACCTGGGCCTCACAGCTGGTCATTGCGGACGAAGGGTTTAGATACCTCGGCGTCCATATCTCTAGATGCCCCGTCGTGGCGTGGTCGCGCAACATAGCCCCCTGCTTCCGGCAGTACGTGAGGAGACGACGGTATGGTCCCACCTTCCCTTATCCCTATACGGCCGGTCTGCAATATTCAAAATGGTATCACTGCCACGCTTGCTTTATAGGTTGCAAAATTTCCCGTTCCCGATCCCTCCGTCGTGGTTTCTTCAAATCAATGCGCTCCTAAATAGATTCCTCTGGGGGTGGGGCGGTCCGGGTGGCTCTGGCGACCTGTATCCAATCCACCTATTGCGGTGGCATTGCAGCGGCGGACGTACGGGCGTATTATTGGGCGTCCCAGCTCTTGGTCATCAATGAATGGTGGTACAATCCTCAGACTGATCCGGCCTATGCGGTGGACCGGCTCTTCCTGGCGGCACATCCACTATTAGATCTCTTATACAGCAATTCGTCCTTGGAGGCTCTTCCCCCGCCTGTAGTACCGTAGTCCAGATCTGGAGACGAGTATCCCGGTCCATGGGTTGGTGGGATACGCTGACAGGCGCGACTCCCCTTTGGAGAGGCACGCGCCTTCGGCCCGTCTCCACTCTAGCCGGGTTCCGGGGATGGGATACTATTGGAATCTCTACATTGGGTGATGTGATGCGAGGGACCACGCTTAAATCCTTTCAGAGTCTGCAGGAGGAGTTTGATCTACACAAGTCCCAGTTCCACAGGTATCTTCAGCTTCGCCATGCCCTGTCCCCCTGATAAAGCACCTAACGTCCTTACCCGAATTCCACCCACTAGAGGGCAGACTGTTGATGGGGGATCTGGGAGGGCACAAAATCCGTCAAATATATCAGACCCTGACAACGCACTCCAAGACGCGCATACACCGGACTAGGGCAGCTTGGGAGCTGGATTTACCGGCCCTCACGGACGATGATTGGACTGAGGCCCTTGCCAGCCCCAGGTATGCTGCCGTCTCCTCTAGGTACAGGTTGATACAGTTTAAGTACCTTCATAGGGTATATTATACCCGCCTTCGCCTTTGGAAGATGGGGGCTATTCAGTCCCCAACCTGCCTCCGTTGTAATTCTGACGACGGGTCCTTCCTCCACACGGTCTGGTATTGCACGGCACTACAACACTTTTGGTCGGGGGTGCTGTCCTGTCTGGGGCGGGTGTTGTGCTGGGACCTCCCGGAGGATCCTCGATTGATACTTCTTCATGGCACGGAGGACATCGGGAAACAGATATAAGAGGCACCTTCTATTCCTCGGTCTCACCTTAGCCAAGCGTGATATAGCGCAGAATTGGAAGTCTCCCTCTCCCCCCGGGGTGGCGGCCTGGAAGACAGCCCTAGATACATGTATGTCGGCGGAAGTGGCGGTGTTTCAGGCACGGGGTTGCCCGCAGAAACATGGGAGGATCTGGTCCAAGTGGGCAGAATACCGGGGCATTGACCTATCTATCCATAGACAGTCAGCGAATCCGGACCCTATTGCAAGACTCATCATCAATGATTCCCCAATCTAAGGTGCTCATTGGCTGGGGCATTCGATACAGTGTTATGATCCTGTATGTCTTTCTCATTTCAGGTGGGAAGAGTGGTGCAGGGGAAGGGGGGAGGGGTGGGATGTTGGACTGCATGTTTCGCAGATTCTTTGGTGACACCCTTGTAGGTATCGGTTGTATATGCATATTGATATGTGTCTCTATACTGACTACAGGGGTTCACCCACTGGGTGTTGTAAACTCAATAAAATTTGTTGTTAAAAAAATAATAATAATAATACAGTGTAGCCAAAACCCCAAAGCATCTTCTGGTGTTCGTGGTCTCCAGTGCTTGGTCTGTAAGGTCCGCTTTGCCCCAAGCCATGTCTGGACCCACGCACCCATCGGGAGGGTATCTATTCCCTGCTGTCCCCTCGAAGGAAGATTCATAATCCAAGCTGTGATTGAATCCAAAGCAGAGAAGGGACTCCTCAAATCTAATCGTCGCCTCAAAGCAGCAGGGCTTCCATCTTAATAAAGCTGGAAATACTGCAGAACATGTATCAAGGTTGTTTCCTCTGTAATTCGTAACAAGAGCTTGCCAGCTCATGTCTGCCATGTTAGCCACAGTGCGATGCACAAATGCATTTTCAACATTTCTCTCACAGCAGTCCCTAGGGCTCAATTAGAGGGTAGACTCAGGTAGACGCCTTCTACCCACTATTTTCAGAGGGTAGACGCCATCTACCCTGCTCCAAAGCTGGCTGCTTTCTGTAGAGTGCCACATTCCTTTTCTAATTCTCCCGATATGCTGAACTCGTCCCGATGTAATTTTCTGACACGGGACACTTTCAGCAGTGCCTACACGTGACGTGGTTTGCTTTTGTCCGAGCAGCAATGTGCAGGCTGGGAAGGGGTTCATCAGATTCCAGCTGCACCCATAAACAAAAGATGAAGTTAAGGGCCATCAGGCCTCTTTAGGTCTTGTCTAGGCAGCACTTGAGCTCTCTCTTCGAGACATGCTGTATTGAGGTATGGAATTTAAGCTCCGCTTATTTTCTGCCCATCTTTTCAATTGGCTCCTCTTACTGTCCTTTGTAAATGATGGGTTTTGATTCATTAATAGGCTTTGTAGTCCCTCCTTAGTACCTCTCTCTCTTCTGTAACCTCCCATGAGGACAGCCCCTCTTACATGTGTCATTACTCTCTATGTTTCATTAACAGTTAGTGAGCACTATTTAGTTAATGTCTTACTGAAGCAGGCACAGCATGCTGCACGGGCGGCTACCACATTTCTTTTCAATTTATTTACTTTTGTAGCAATCGCGACACGCCGCGCTTTGGCTTTAAACATCTGAAGCTAAAGAACGGCGTGCCGCCATTGCTACATGTCAATTAACAGAAAAAAAAGGCAGGCGGATGCCGCATTTGTTTTCCATTTATTTACTTTTGTAGCAATGGCGGCACGCCACCCTTCAGTATTAAACATCTTAAGCTAAAGCGCGGCGTGCTGTGATTGCTACAAAAGAAAATAAATCGAAAAAATTGCGGCGACGCACAACTTTCTATTTATTTAATTATGTAGCAATCGCGGCACAACACGCTTTAGCTTTAAACATCTGAAGCTAAAGCGCGGCGTGCCACTATTGCTACAAAAGTAATTTATTATTATTATTTTTTTAAAAGGCAGTTGGCCACTGCATTTCTTTTCCACTTATTTACTTTTGTACCAATCGCGGCACACTGCGCTTTAGCTTTAAACATCTGAAGCTAAAGCGTGACGTTAGGCGAATGGCTTTCTGCAGTCTTTTCTTGCGCCTGCACATTGTTAGATCTTCCTCCATCCTGCGCACCGGAATTTCAGTGTGTGCATCACGGATTTCAGTGAGTTTGAGCAAGACATCTGCAGCAGCAGGCTAAGCTCTACCATGCTTCCTGTGTGTGTCAGATAGCACAGTTGCTTGGGACTAAATAAGGAAGGCCTGGAACATGTCCTGCCGATAAGTTGTATTCTTCATTATTGCAGGGTGCAGTACCTTATATGGCTAAAAGAGGTCCACAGGGACACCTAATAATAGGCAAAGGTACTGCACCCTTTCCTTGCTTCGTGGATTTTCTTTTATTAGTTATGCTACTGCTAGGATATTTTTTGAGAGAAAAAATTCTTACAAACACTCATTTGCAACACCAATAGCTCTAAATTTAACTAATGTGAGACCTATTGCATTGCAAATGCTAGTTTTGTTGGAGTATCCTGGCTAGGAGCCTCACACCTAGATGCAGTGGAGGTTAAACAAAGGCTCACATCGTCTCACTGCACAGGTATTATGAGAGAAATGCTTTTAGCTTTATTCAGTCCCTGTATACAAGAGATACGCATACACTGTAAGAATGTCAGATGTGTTGGTCGACCCAGTATTTACACAAATAACAATTTAAATACCACACACAAATAATTTAAACACCATAATTTCATTTTCTTTTAAAGCGCTTTAGCACTACAGTAGTGTTAAAGCACTATAAAAGAAATAAAACAAAATAGCGGTATTTAAATTGTTATTTGTGTATGTGTGATGTAAAGTGCTCTGACGACCTGCACTGGGATTAGTAGTGCCACTACTCATCCCAATGCAGGGTGTCAGAGCACTTTACATCACACATACAGGCTACACATTGACAATAAATCATGTCTGTACGTCAATATTACGTATGTGCTACATAAGACAGTGAGGGTTACAAGGTGTAGTAGCCCCATGTCCTTCATACCTCACTGTGCTATAATAGAAAGATTACAATTTATGAACTGCAACTATTAAAAGGATCTCTGACTTAAAAGCAGTAACCCACTTGCCCATTTACATAAAATAAAAATCTGTCATCTGCGTGTTATATAATGTGCTTTGCAGGAGGCATATTAACCCTTTATGCTACTTAGAATCAAAACTAGGACTAGGAAAAACACAGATCTCTCCAGCAAATAGGTTTTCCTCCAGAGAGTTATCTTACCATTATTATTATTCCCTGAGATTTGACTAGCATGCAAAGATCTCTGCAGCATGTACCTTAACCCCATAAGATATTTTAAAATGCAGCATTGCAACCAATTAAGCAGAACATATTTAGGGCCACGTTTCTCCTTGTTTCCAATTTCTTTGTGACAGGGTTTTAAAAATAATTGAAAAGTTGAAACACAGATTTGGAGTCAGGTTTGTGTCAATATTGAAGCACAACCCCAATGCAAAATCTAATTTGTTAAATATTGTAATGTGCTCAAATGTACTCATGATAGACCTGCTAAACATATGTGAGGTCTTAAGATCTGATGTCACTTTCTTTGAGGCCATGGGTTGTGATGCCACATGCAATGTCATGCGCCGTGATGTCACACACGGTGATGATACTTGCTGTGATGTCACATGCGTTGATGTCACACCCATTCTGCCCAACTTGGTGAGCCCCCACACTACTTTTTTTTTTAGGACTTGAGCCCTGGCAGTCCCCATTCCCCCTAATTGACCTCAAACCTGCTTTGGAGTTATTTTATGTCTAGCGTCGCTATGGACATGACCAGAAATATTTAGCAGAAAATAGTCAACAATGCTACAGCCACAAGATGGATACATCTCCTTTCTTTGATGGCTGCCTCTTTAACACAGCTCTTCTAAAAAACTGCTAGTTTTCCAGTTCCAGTGTTTATTTTGAATGCTGTGTGCATCTTATTCTTTTTTTACTCTAGCACCATGTCAAATAGCAACAAGCATTGGCATAGCCAATAGGTCTCGCTTTTGGGACCTTATAAGTATTTAGTTATGCAGCAAAATATCCTTGTTGCAACAACAGCAACTGTTGCATGGCTAAACACTTATAAGGTCGCAAAGGCGAGACCTATTGGCTATGCCAATGCTTGTTTTCTAATTGCATGCCTTTCAAGTTCCTAATTTCACTTCATTTCGTCTGTAAATAAATGCTTGCTGTTTATTTTATATATTTATGACTATTAGTGCTTTGTAAACCAAACAGCAGCCTAGTCTTGCTGTTCAACTGGGGGCTTCATGTAAAGGTCAGGGCGTACTATGAGTATTGATGGATTACATTGAGTGGGAAAATCATGCTGCTGTTTCGCAGCCCTGTACAAAGAAAGTGGTTTTGAAAACGTAAGTGCGAATGCATGTGCATCGACTTGTGTATGGAATGAAGCAGGTGTTTTATTGACTCCAATGCAGTCGGCTGGCACTGTCCAAATGACCAGAAATGTTAACACGTTAATGCAGACATAACATACAAAAAAAAACAGTAAAAAAGTGTAACCAAGCTACAGTGGTAAAAGAAGACTTGACCACGATAACAGATAAAGCCATGTCAATGCTTAATTTGTTTAAAAAAAAAAATTAAAAAAACACAAGTGCCAGGGCGCTCGTCAGGAGGCCACAGCAGCTTGCTCCACCCATTGTGTCTGCCAGTGATGCAAATGACAGTACTAACCATCACACTCCAACAAGTGCGACAATTCAGACTATTCCAGGCCCCCAAAGCTATAAGAGTGGATTGGGGGCGGGGGGGCAGGTATTAGCTATTTTAATGTACATTGTATTAATAATAAACTGTCATTGTGCAAATTTAGAAACACAGCGCCACCATATGGCAGACTGCCATAAGTGCCGGTGTTGACGATCAATTGCTGGTGCCGAGCACCAGAAACCCCGGCTCAAATTAAGCACCGAGGCATGGGGACCAGGACATGAATGAAGGAAGTGGTGGCAAAAGGCCACGATCCTTGACTGAGGGAGACATGAATGATGGAGCCAATAGAAAAGCTGCCCTTGTATACTCGGGGTGAGTTATGGTATGTTATACAATGTCTTAAGTGCAACAAATACCTAGAGAGGCGTCTCCGGTGCTAAGCAGAGCTCAGAATGACAGAAAAGAGACTTTGCTCTTAAAAACCCAGGTAGTTTTTCGAGGCTTTCCTGAAATGTAATAATAAGGGAATCTTACGAAGAGCACAAAGAAGCTCTTCTGAAGTTTGGCAGCCCTGGCAGAGAATAATTTACTGTCAAAGCGAGCCCGCCAGGTGGCACCTGCGACGCGTGGAGACAGAGGACGGGGGAGGTGGCACCTGCGACGCAGACAAGAAGCCTGAAGTAGGGGTCGCGAGGATCGAATGTGTGCGCGCGCGAGGGGCACACTTTGCCATTGCCATGTGAAGTACACACATCAGCTGGAATCTTTCGATGTGACTATCCTTCCTCTTTTCACATCTACTTGTTTGAGACACAAGAGGGTGGGGGCGGAAGAGGGGGTTGATAGAGCGCGATGAGGGCGGGAGAGTACAGTAGAAGAGGTAAGACATAGATAAACGACGTGCAGAAGTGAATTTTGGCAGGGACGATGCAGGGCATTTAAACGATTAGAGAGAGGGGCGTGAATTGAGTGTAGTAGCGTAAAGAAATGCTTGGTTGGAAAGAAGGGTGCCGGTGAAAGACTGGGAGCTGCGGTGTCGGCGCTGCAACGGACGCCAGAGTACGCTTGGTGGCGCGTGAAGCCCTGAGGTGAGCGGCGGTTGGGGGCGGAAGGGGGGAGGTTGATAGTGCGAACGAAAGTGAAAGCGCAAGCAGCCAGCTCATTTTCAAGCACTGCACTCGTGCTTGTGGCGCGCCCCTGCTCGCTCCCGCAAGGTGGATGCCGCCACAAGCACGAGTGCACTGCTTGAAAATGAGCAGAGCGACGGCTAAAGGCCCTCCTATGCAGCGCATGCGCGCTGCGTAGGCGTGACCTAAAAATGACACAGCTTAAACCATACATGCAGATGCCCAGACTATGTAACATTTTTTTTCAGAGTTTTATATAGCGCAAACTTGAACCGAAGGTATCGGGTATCAGATCGCTTTACATGAGCACCAGTTTCGTTACAGACGGACACATTCATTTTTGTTAGGCACAGGGAGATTACGTGATTTGCCCAGAATCACAGGATGTTGAGCGACGTTGCCGAGACTCAAACCCGGTTCCCCAGATTTGAGGTCGACCGCCCTAGCCGTTCGGCCACATCCTCTCTCCAAACTTTCTATTACCATTGTTAAGGGAGGGAAAGAGCATCATGACTCGCTTGAGGCTTCCTCTCTCATGAGTCATGGACTCTTCCCACATTCAACAGTAGTAATAAATACCACATTACACACTGTACATCTGCATATATAAACACGATTAGAGAATTAGAGATGGCACTAGAAGAACACAACAAATTTCATGTTACGTATTTTTATTTAACATGTTTATTTTGGTACCATTATGTAAAAATGCTTTATTCCCAGACAGAGAATGTTTACTGAAAGCAGCACAGAAAAACTGGACTATACTGTCCGATTGTATGTCAAGCAGTATTAATTATTACAAGTATACAATTATGCAGTTATGAAAACCAGCTTTTAGAGAAAGCAGGCTTTTGTTAAAAAGCCCCTTCTGTCTGTGAAAGATATTTTAGAAGCTGTCAGAAAGACAACGCTAACAATTGACCTTGATTGCAATTAGAATGTTCAGCTTTCAAGAATGGACAATTAAGCGATAGCGAATGGTTAAGCCAGGAGATTTATTTGAAGCTGGTCCTGCAATGCTCAGCTAACAATGGGCCCTGATAGTAATTAGAAGCTTTAGGCTTTGTTTTGCTTTCACAAAGAGGCTGCTAATTAAACAATGTGCAATGGTGAAGCTTTGAGTGTTATGGGCTACTTATTATCTAATTAACTCTCATGCTTGGATACTAATTAGTTGGTAGTAAAGAAATCAACCTGAATTTGGCCTCAGATTGAATGAAATCTATTTTTCATGATCGTCTTCTAATCCTGAACTAAGAGTTTAAGTAGCAAAACCAACCAAATGAATTGCATACGATTAAAGATATAAAAATAAAGGTATATGAATACATAATTCAATACACTGAACAGTACTTAATTTGAGGCGGTGGTTGCAGGAGGGGCCCAGTGGCACTCATTTGTGGGGAACAGAACTTATTTTTCCGCATCAGACTTCTAATCAGACTTTTATCAAGAGCAAGACAGGAAAAAACAGAATAATGTGAAAAAAGAGGAAGAGAAATACAGAAAAACAGTGACAAAGGAAGCAAGCAGGGATGAAAAGAACCAGCACAAGAGTAAGATAAAGGAGCAGGTAGTGTTTGGTGGTGGATGAAAAAGGGATCAGGTGCACTGAATTCTACGCAGCTTCGGTATTAGCACCACTGATATACATAGTGCCGTCCATGGGCTTCTAGGCAAGACTTTAGACCCTACACTGATTGTTTTGCAAATTAAGCACGGTCAATGAATAAAATAATTAGAGGTGGGCATAACTCGCATAATTTGCTGTAGCACGATTATGCAAAATTACACTAAGGTTACGCGGAATTATGCAAGGAGCGTAAGGTAGCATTTAGCTCTATTTTCTTAGCAAAAATTCACCCTTGCCCTCGCATCCAAAATGGACCTGAGGATGCATTTTGCGCTAAGAAATTAGCGCTACATGCAACAGAAGATCAACAGCAGCAGCTGCTCACGCTCTATACGTTTGGTGTTCCTGTACTCCTGTGATAGGATTTTTGTACCAAACTACTCATAATTACGCAAACAAGCGCAATCGCCTAATTTTCTGTAATTTTGCATCAAAAGAGTAATGCGAAATTCTCGAAATTACTTCAATTACTCCAGTACCATTCAAATTTCGCTCAGGCTTTAAATTGTCTAGAACATGAGCACAGGTATCCTAAAACTGAAGTTGCAAAATCAGATGCGTTTAAGCGCAAATACTACGGTCATGTTTTTCTCTCATGGAGGATCTCCTCAAAAGCACACTCCAAAATGGCACAAGGGAATGATCTCGAATTTTCCTCTCAAATGAAGAAAGATCAAGTAACTTGCACAGTGCTCCACTTCTGACACAAGTCGCCTGACCAAGCCAGTGTTCCTTTTAAGAAACAAATTCTGCATCAAGCAGGACAGTGTTGCGGCTTTCTTCTTGCGCCGTATTTAGACATTTCAGTACAAGGATTGTGCCTCTTTTTTAAAGTAATCCATAGCCAGCTGGCGTATTTAGATTTAAAAGAGCCCCGTTCCAAATCTCGCCCAACAAAATGCCGGGAATATAACAATGTACACTGGCTTCCAACTGCTTCCAGAGCTGGCTGTTTTCGTGATATCTGTATTGTGCATTTCCAGCGCAGGGTGATATCAGTCTAATGGGCTTTACAAGTGCGTCTGAAGTCACATCATGTTGCACATCCTGCTCGGGTCCTTACAATCCACACTCTTCTTTTCGAAGTGCGTCACACCCATTTTACATAAACTTTCTCCAGAACTGTGCAGTCACTCCAGCCTTCGAGGAAACGGCTGCCGCCGGGGGTAGGTTCTCGCTTTCCCTTCACACAGATTACCTCACGTTGTTTGCATACTTTAAGCGCACACTTGGATGGTTTGTGGAATGAAAGGCAGCATGCACTCCCAGCCCAATATGTTTGGAGAATGGTGGTTTGGATGCTGGGGAATGCGGAACCCAGCTGCGGCGCGTGCATGTTTGACTTTGAATGTTATTTCGTTTACTGGGTAAACATGTCGCTACTGTGCTGTGTCGCAAAAGAAAATAGAAAATCTGTCCATCAAGTTGTGTCCCAAATGACTTTTGTTGAAGCCAGGACTCCAAGGCCCAGACTGCCGCAGAGGAGTCGGGGCTTCCTCCACATGCAGCAGAGGTGCTGTAAAGTGCATTGGCATAATGCAAAATGATGAGGCACCCCTGCAGAATGCGATCAGGGGTCCCTAGTCACCTATATTTCATAGATATTCATTAGCCTTTGGCTGAGAGGGTGCCTCCTGGTCTGCTGGCTCCCCCGCGCCACGCCCCTGTGCATTGGTGTTTCCTGCTGCGCAAGATGCGCTGACTTTCGTAGGGGCCAGAACTCTAAGGCCCAGAATTCCCTTGAAGAAGAGGGGGCAGGGTTTCTCAAATCACAGCAATGTCTCTATGTCACCGGTGGTACTCGCTGGTCAGGATGTGCCTGGGCCGTTTGAGACCTTCAGCGAGTGAAGGACGCTGGGTTGGACCTACTCCCCTCATTGCACCCTTTATTGAGGGCCTTTTTTAGCTCAGGAATTCACCCGACATGGTCAAAAGAAATTCTACTGCGATGATGGGAGACCAGGACCGTGCTGCTCCATCTTCAACTGACAACTTTTTGACTTGCACTGTAGGGGTAATTAACAGACCGATTGTACCTGTTGAGAAGCGCCTGTGAATTACAGACCGTGTTTTGTCAGAGGCCATTAAGAGTCGAACTACCCCTTGACTTTCCGCTCTGTTCTAAGCATATGGTACTAAACCTTGACAAACTGGCGGGGACATCAATAATCCTTGTGTGTCCAATGAGCTCTGTTAATTGAGTCAGCTAATGCTCCCCTGTCGATCAGTTCACCACTAGCTAAGAAAATAATTAAACCCAGATGGCCCCTGCGCGCGCTGTAAGAATGCGGCCGCGAAAGTGAAAGCAACTACAGGGAAGAGAGGAGCGGGGGCGAGCGAGCGCGGCAGCCTGCTGAGCTGACCACACGCTCGTGCACCATGGCCTTTTGCTTGCGCGTAACCGCACGGAAAAGGCCATGACGCACGAGCGTGTGGTCAGCTTTTCAAACCCCCTAACAAAGTCTTGCCAGAGCAGCGCTTGCGCGCTACTCGAGGCTCGACCTAAAAACATGGTGCTCTTCTGCGCAGTGTCTGCGGTGTATGGACTGAGTATCGAGTGTAAACTCTCACCACTTCAAGTACGATTGCTGCAAGATTTGGGGGGGGGGAGGGGGGGTTTAGTTTATCAAGACCAACAGTGGCAAAAGGGATTTTTAGGTCGAGCCTCGAGTAGCGCGCAAGCGCTGCTTAGAGGCGAAGACTTATTGTAAGCGAGTTTGAAAAGCAGTCCCAAAAACGCTCGTGCGTCGTGGCTGGCCTTTTTGGGATGGGTACGCGCGGCAAACATGTGTTTCCAATTATCGTGCCCAGACGCGGGCGCGATAATTGGAAACACATGTTTGCCGCGCGTGCCCATCAAAGGCCAGCCACGACGCACGAGCGTTGGTCAGCTCTGCAGGCTGCCGCGCTCGCTCGCCCCCGCTCCCTGTCCCCCGATGCGCCCCGTAGTTTCCGGCTTCGCTCACCTTCTGCGGCTCACCGCTCGCGGCCCCGCTCCCCACATGATTTCCGTCGCTCGCCGCCTCGTTCCCATGTCTCCCCACATGATTTCCGTCGCTCGCCGCCTCGTTCCCATGTCTCCCGGGCCGCATTCCTCCCTGACGTGCTCTGGCGGCAGCCGGCATAGCTCGCGCGCCTCCCCTCTTCGCACGAGTCTGTGAGGCGCCCTCCGGCTTCCCGCGCTTGCAGGTTTATACAGCGCCAACTCGGCATCGGAGCGCTGTGCATGAGCACCATTTGCATCACGAGCAGGGGAGATGCTACTTGCCCACTTACGTCTCTTCACTTCTCTCTGTCTCTCTGCCCCCTCATGCTCACCGCCTCTCTCACTCTGCTCGCTCATTCTCCACGTAATCCCAGCCCTTCGGTCTCCAAACACGACAGCTTTCCACACCTTTCATTTAAATACATGAAAATAAAATTACTACGAAGAAGAGAGCGTTAACTATCCGAGTCCCCAAAGCTCCCCTTCAGCGGATTCCCTCAGTTCGGATTTAGTCTCCCTCATTCATGTGTCCTTTCCCCTTCTTTTCTCCCCACCACCTGCCTCGTGTATCGCTCCTTTCTCCTCATCACTTGCCTCCTAGTTCACTCCTTTCTCCTCACCCACAGCCTCGTGTAACGTACTGCTCACTCCCTCATTCATCGGCTTCATGCCTCCATTCCCTCCTTCTCCCCTCATTCCTGACTTTTTCTAGCAGTTTTCCATGTTTCTCAAATATTTTTGATTTCCTCTCTTTAGGTTAACATTTTTCTTACCAGATTTCTGTGTATTTTCATTTTAAATTCTTTTGCTAGTTGACATTCGGCCGTAGGGTGATGGTAAGGGGACTGCCTCACTGGAGCAGTCTGTCTGCGGGGACACCGGGGTTACAGTGTTACTGGGAAAGCCCGGATCAGGTTTCAATACCCACAGCTGTGAGGTTGCTTCTGGCTCAGACTAATGTCCGATTTCTTTTTCGGTGAAGAACTGGGTCAGCCAGTGTAAATCAAGATAATACATACATATTACGTGCGCGTGAAGTACTAGCAACAAAGATGTTCAAGATGCACTTTTTTGTTTAGTCCGATACTATTAATGCTATAAATGAAAGCAATTTTGTATTTAATGTGTAATAAATTAAAGAATTTTTAAGTTGTCTCACTTAAGAAAAAACCCTTTCAGACTAATGTAGATTGAATGGACGCTTGGCGACACTTCGACCACTGTTGTAATCAAAGTCATTTTGTTTCTGACCAGCTAATGATTACATGTAATTTTTCAGTCCCTCAGCTGGCTGTTAGAATATGGCGACCCCTCATAGTGGGCCCTTTGGGGTTGTACTTTGTGCGCAGGGTTGAAAAAATAAAATTTGGGATGCATTTAAACACAAAATGTTCCATTCTGTCAGCGTTATGTGCATTATGAAACATATTTTTGTGCAAGCTAGGAGTAGAGTTCCAATATTTTTTTAGCTTTATAAATGAGGATAGATATTTGTAACAGTAAAAAAATCAGAATTGGAGATGGGTAGCTTAAAGTGAGACCTCAGAAAGGTGTTCGTTCCTATGGTAGACCCTTCAATTAAATAAGTCATCTGCTCATAGATGATCAAGCTGTTATTGACGTGGTCAGAATGCACTCTCTTTACTTAGCAGCTGATTGAATAGGGCAAATCTTGGCTATCAACCACCCTGTAGATGAAGAAAAATGGGGTGGATGAAGAATAATGTTTCTGCTCTTTTTGGGCTAGCTTTAAGCTGTTCGGTAGGTAATAGCCTTTTGTGGACCATGCCAAAAACTTACAGTAGGCTTAAAATTCACCCATTACCTACCATTGGTTGACTTATTTTGCCACTCTCATTTGCTTGCTTCGTATTCCACGACTTACCTTGATCCTCTTGTGATTGCCTCCCCTGCCCAGCATAGCTCTTTACCATCCTTTTGATTGGTTGACTTGTATTCTTCCACTACTCACATTTAGGGAACTATGGGGCATATTAGCAAGACCCACGTTAAAATTATCGCCGTTTTAGCGGCAGGAAACTGCCGCTAAAACGGCGATAATGGGCTTGCTAATATGCGTTATAGAATTCCAATAGAAGCCCAGGTTAGATGTCCTGCACATCTAACCTGGGCTCTATTGAATTCCATACGCATATTAGCAAGCCCATTATCGCCGTTTAGCGGCAGTTTCCTGCCGCTAAAGCGGCGATAATTTTAACGTGGGTCTTGCTAATATGCCCCTATGTTTTCCATTTTTCATGCTACACTTCATCTGAACGTGTGTTTGTGTGTTTTTTCTTGCTCACTCCATGCTCTGTGTTGCCTAGTTTGTCTGTAAATGAACAGCAACAGGTATATTTTTCCCAGTTTATGACTAAAAGAGCAGATTATAAGGATTTTTTTGTGCGTTATCTCCTGCATTCCAAATAGTACAGAAATACTCAAACCTTCGCAATAAAGGTTTTCATGGCGTTAGGGGAGTGGGTGCATGCTGCACTCACTCAGCTAGAGTCTGAGGCAGAAAGTGTAATTCAAATGAAGGCAAGGGAGATGTCTTCTTCTGTAGGCCCATAGATCTGTTCTTTGCACTACTGCTGTTGGCCAAATAACTAGAGCATTTTTCATTTCTGAGTTCTGGAAAGTAAATTACACGTTGGCAAACATTTTCCTATAAACTTCTTTATTCTTCAAATCTGTGCAGAGTTTCCTGAATAAACAGTCTTTGATAAATAAACCATGCCGTGTAGAAAGACTGAACATATTGAGTTGAGTGTACAGTTTTGAGATCCCTTTCAATATGTGCTTGCTTTTCGTCCACTATTTTGAAATGTTTATTTCTTTTAGTTTTTAAACAATTCTTTACTAAGATGCATTGTCAAAGCCAGTTCCATGGCATTCTTATTATAAACGAGCAACCTATTAGCTTTGCCAAATCTTGCATTTTTACGGTGCATTAAGCTGCCACATTGCTTTACTACAGAATCTAGATAGATTAACCAGCTGACAGGCATTTGATCTTGGCTGGTCTTATAAACAGTGACATAAGAATTATGTGGCAATTGAGGGTCAAATTTTGTTTATGTAACCTCTTTACTATCCTTTTGATTGGTTGACGTGTATCCTTCCACTACTCACTTTTAGGGAACTCTGTTTTTATTTATCATTCAACACTTCATGAAAGTCTGTTTTTCTTGCTGTCTCCGAGGCTCTATGTTGCTCCCCACCTCTCCCAGTAGGTTCCCAGGGTATTACTAAAAGAGCATACTATAAGGGTTGTTTTTGTTTTATCTCCTGCATTCCACATATTGCACAAATGCTCATGCCTTGGCAAACAAAGGCTTTCATGGCATTGTGAGAGTGACTGGACACTGCACTCATTCAACTGGCGTTTGGGGCAGAAGGAGTAATTACCATGACAACAAGCATTGGCATAGCCAATAGGTCTCGCTTTTGGGACCTTATAAGTATTTAGATATGCAACACAATATCCTTGGTGCAACAACATCAACTGTTGCATAGCTAAACACTTATAAGGTCCCAAAGGCGAGACCTATTGGCTATGCCAATGCTTGTTTTTCTTTACAAATGGGGGGCAAAACTTCAAGAAACTGGAACCATGTCGGTGATTACTGGCCACTGAATTTAAAGAACGTACATGATCCCAATACCTGAAGAAGCTTGCTCTCACATCCCAACACCAAGCGCGAGCAGCGCATGTCGGCTCAGATGCCACACTTGTAGAGAGAAATGAATACCACGCCTAACAGGGAGTGATCCTGCGCTTCGCAGTTTAAAATACAAGATCAATTATGGGGATGGCAGTAAATCAAGCAGTAAAGCAGGGAGGTTACAGGAGGAAGAGATGGGGATTATGGCTCCAGTGTTGACTTTTCGCTGAGTCCACTTTAATGACCGCCCCTGCCGGCCCACGGTTGTGGGAAGTGAATGCGTTTGTGATAAACTCCATATTAAAAAGAATTGCTCCATAAGTTGGGATGCAACAAATCACAAACCACATTGCTTTTCAAACTTAACCCCATTAAATCCCTTTACAATTTGATACCTTTTGGCTAACAAAACTAAGGGCCCAATTACAAGCGTCCGACCGTCATTGTTGCGGTAAAGGGACCGGCCGACAGGTAGTCGGCGGTCCCGACTGCCAAATTAGGAACCGACTCCCGTGGAGGCGGTCGGAAACATGCCTCTTTGCATTGAGGCTTGTGCTGCGGCCCGGAAAAGGGCCGCAGCACAAGCCCCAATGCCAAAAGGCATGTTTTTAAACATCCCTGCACTTTATGGCAGGAGCCATGCGGAGCCTGCCACACGATGCAGGGATGTTTAGGAGGCACCGGAGAGCCACAAGGGACAGGGGCCCTGTTAGGGGCCCCCAAAAAGCCTTTCCACCAGCCTTTTCACATCAGAAGAACCGACATAAAATGGCTGGCGGAAAGGTGGATCGTAATCCCCACAGCGGTGCCCGAGAAGGCACCGCCTCCATTGTGGGGAATGCGATCTGACCGACTGCTCAATGGGCTTAAGGAGCCCGTCGGAAGCTGTCGGTCGGGCTCTCGAGCAATGTGGTCTGACCGACCGCATCATAATGCAGCCGTCTGACCGCTGACACAGATGTCGGTGGGTCCGCCGGCACGTCGGCGTCGGTCCCACCTACATCGTAATGAGGCCCAAAGTATTTAAACTGCATCAAATTCAGCTGGAAAGGTGGCCAAACTTTAGTATCGATGGAGTCATTTCACAAAGCATTGCATTCTTCCGTGTGAGATAATCAGTACATTTTGTTCCGCCATAATCAGAACTCCAATGCTTCCTGCAATTTCCAATTCTGGATGACAATAGAATGTACAAACACAACTGAGATGAATAAAAGTGCCTCTTGGCTGGGCGGGGGATGACCGTCGGTACAGCTAAGCCTAACATTGATATACCGGTTGAAAGCTCAACTTCACTCCTCCCCACAGATGTCCATCATAATTTATAATTCCCCTCCAATACGAGTCTAACCTGGGGTATGAGCAGAAGATTATGGCTCTAATCATCTGCACCTTGCATCAGAACAGCAGGGGAAACTCAACCTGTGAAAATATTTATTCAACTTCTCTGCTGTATAATGGAACTACAATAGGCTAAAATATGCATCCGGTGAAAATTGGAGATTCAGATGCACAAATGCATAAGCCGCTTCCCTCTGTGTCAAATGGCAGTTAGTATGGCAATATTTAAAACACTCTTCCACCACTACCAAATGCGTGCAGCAGTTTTTTTCCAGCAGTACCTGTTATAGAACCGACACCTGATGGGCCTTGTTGGCAAATTGACATTTTGTTTACAGCAATTATTGACTATTGGCAATATTTAATAGCGATATTGAACCGAGTCAGTGCTGAACTTGTATATACGTATGGCGATACCCTACCCTCAATGTACTGATTGCAAATAAGAAAAACCTGAGAAGATATTTGATTTCGCGACCAATCAAAAATTCTTGATTGTCCTAAATCCTCCTATTGTTTTACCTGTCTGGAGATGCAAGTAGGCATTTATTCTATATTCACGTTATTACCTTACAAATCCATAAAATGTGGAATATTATAAGTTTTAGTGAATGAACACTAAATGTTATTAATGCCACCCATCTTCTTAACTCTTCCACATTTTTAGATAAAAGGGATAAGCATTACTGGACTTATATTGGCTGAGCGCCGAAGCCTACTGAAGAAGCTATCAAAATTAGGATATATCTACCAATAATCATCATAGTATAAATGTAATATACAATGTGCCTGACAGCAGAGCTGAATATCTGCCAGAGCCCAACCACCATTTTTCCAAAGGTTGAGGTAGTTGTTTAATCCAAATTCTTGACCGATGCTTCACCTAAATAAAGCTGGTAAATGGCTGTCCAGACTTAAAGAAATAGGAGTCAGGTCGAAAGATTACAACGTAAAAAAAAATGTATGCACTTAATCAGTGATGACGGTAATGTTTGCTATTCTTAATCTCTTTATTTTATCTAAGAGAGGAATAGTATTTAATGCTTACACTTTAAACTGAAATGTAGTTATGTGTATACTTATCGGATCGAACTGTGTAACCACAAGCTGTGTAAATGTAGAGAACCTGACCGATTAAATCAAAACGGTCACTGTCTTCCCAGGAATTAGTTCATATCCTATTATCCCAGCATATTGATGAATGACCGTGACTATAGCCATTTGGATATCTCTTTCCACCTTCAGGAGTAAAGCTGTTTTGTCTACATGCAGTTTCATTTTTTATACAATACTTCCAAGAACGTCTGTTACAAACCTCTCCGTTAAGCATCTTGAATTCATCCAAGAAACAAAAACACTTATTAAAAATTCTACGAGAAGACGATATAAACAAAGCATTCCATAACCTAGAAAAGGAATTGAGGACACTAAAAATAACCTCTTTTTCTTTAAAATCCAATATATTGAGGTTTTTCTGCTTCAACGCACTGCAATTAAGCAGCAACAGCATATATGCCGCAGACAAGGTGGAGACGGGGTCATGAACTGCAGGTGGGAACTGGAGACCACTGAGCATCTCAGTGCTGTGTGAAGAGCTGGAAGACAGTCCAGAAAGGGCAATGCTACACAGGAGACCTTCTCCAGAACTCAAGGAACTAGAAATCTAGAATGAATATGGTCATGGGAGCAAGTCCAGAAAGGAGAATAAACCGGCAGGCAGAACATAAGGGCTGTAGCTGCACCAAAGATCAACCCCCAGTAGGCATACAAAAATCAGAGGAGAATAGAAAAGGCATTAATGGCATATCACACAGAAATGTAGTCACTCTTGCACTAAGTGCACCACTAGCCACTTGAGATAATTCCCAGTAGGTAATGAACAGAATCATTCAGGTGCTATTTATACCTCGATTCTTGCCTCCTTTTTCAACCTCTGCAGAGAGGTAGAGAAAACAACCAAGAAGGTGGCCCACCCTACACTGCTATCCCTTCAAAGGTCGTCCAGCCCAGTAGGCAAGGCAAACTCAGTTCCATTCAAGACACTGATGTTCTAGAGGCCTTTGGCTCACCTTGTAACTCACACACTGCATCCATCAGACAAGATGGAAACTCGCGGTTAAGATTGATGTTTGCCATAGAGGGGTCTTAAACATCCTTACGAAATAGATGGAGTAAGTTATGATCAGCTGCCTACCAAAGCACATAGAAGGAAACAGGTCACCCTGGCAAGATTCTATTTTATGTTGTGTGTGTTATTATGTGCAACATATGGTTGTATGACGTTACAACGCATGCCATTACCCCGCATGCCGTTGCAACGCAAATCTTTACCCCGACTTGCTGTCGGGGGTGCGCTGGAAGTTGGAATAGTTTAATTTACTATTCCAACTCCAGTGTGTGCAACAGTAGGGAAGGTGTTGGAGTTAAAACCAACACCTTCTACCCCTTGCTTCACACCTTTCGCGTTGCAACGGCATGCAGGGTAATGGCATGCGTTGTAACACTTGCGGTGTAACAGCTGTTTCCCGCAACATATGCATTTATTTGCCGTCTTGGCATCGCATGCCATTAGACCAAACCCGAGTCAATCAATTCAATAAACTTTATTCAGTTATATGGTAACCATTAAAGCACATACTAAAATAATAAGAACGTTTCATTAGCATATGTAATAATTAAAACAGATTAAATACACAATCCAGCACGAAAGCACAAGGTAAAATACTCTTGGAACAGCTCACAAGTCGTAACAAGCATTGGCATAGCCAATAGGTCTCGCTTTTGGGACCTTATAAGTATTTAGTTATGCAGCACGATATCCTTGGGCCAACAACATCAACTGTTGCATGGCTAAACACTTATAAGGTCCCAAAGGCGAGACCTATTGGCTATGCTAATACAGTGCTAGATATACTCTAGCCAAGATTTCTAGGCACTTTACTAAGTTTGTAACACAGCTACAAGTAGCCATCAAACTACAGCCGGTGTTCGGTGTATCTGCTTTTTGTATTAAGTTAAGTGTGATGCCATCCTGCCCCCTTGCAGCCACTCTAGAGTATGCCGGGCCTGTGTGTGTTGCGGTGATCAAAGGTTGCCCAATGACAGGTGGCCGTATTTCATCCATATCATGTTTTTTCTCCTCTTACTTGGCTCTGTGGGGCTTGTGAGTTTGTTTACCCCATTATAAACACAGGACTCCAAGTACCAGAATGCAATTCATTCTTTTGATCTTTGTCCCTAGCCACCCTTCTGAGATAGCTAAGTAAGCAAGCGCCGGCTGCAGAACTTTGCTAATATTCTGCAGGTCAAGTTCTTTCATTTTTAGAGGGTGATCTTAGTACCCAGGAGCCCAGTCCTAACACCACCCGTTACTTAAGAGGATTCTTTGTAGATGTAATGACTGTGTTTTTTGAGACAGGAGGCTGTCTGAGGTGTGGCTTATGCCATGGAAAGTTGCACTCACCAGGCTTGGCTGGGCCTTGTTGTCTGGAGGTGGTCATTGGGTACCGCGGGGAAGTTATTCTGTCATGGAGGAGAGAGTGAGGGCGTGTTGATGCTGGCTGGCAAGTTCCTGGGCTTAGCTGTTCAGGAGTGAGGCCATACTGGCTATGCCATTGTCAGCACAAATAAAAAGCCCAAGGTGTTTGGCACCAAGCTGGAAGCTTGAAGAGAGATCCCTGTTCAGTGTTATTTAGAGATAAGAATAGGTGAGAAGGACTGTCAGACCAGGACATGCCCCTTCCCTGCTGCTCTCAATACAAAGACTCTGTGTGGTCTCCAGCTTTACTCGTACTTGCATTATTGTCAATTCAAGGATAAGGAAGTCAGCCTTGAGACTGATGAGCCCACCAGCCTACTAATCACCAGGCTCCTCTGTAAATACAGACTCTACACGGTTTCCGGGTTTACCCTGGGTGACGTTTTAATATTCATTTATACATGTGTAGTGTCGCCAGATTGAAACCTCCAGGCCCTACCGCTATACCCACTTCACGTCTATCTATCCATCCTCCACTTGGTCTCCAGTGTCCCTCTTGTTTACTCATTACTATTTGTCATTCATATGTGGGTAATGAGGGGAGCCTGGGACTACCATCCTGCTCTCTCACACCGTATCACCTACTTACTGTCTCTCCCAACCCTTGGTCTCCAGCTCTACTGTTGCTTACAATTGTTTATTCACGCATGGATAGTGATGCTTAGTTGATGATTGGATTGAGTTTCCAGTGCAGCTGTTCCAAGCAAGTTCAAGAAAAGTGCTTGCACTGGAGGAAACCATTGGAACATCTGGCAGGGTGGCATCACTGCCTCTACAAGCAAGCATTGGGGAGAATGCCCCTCGAGGTAGGGTTCAACTTCAGGCCAGGGAGAGGGGGGTTAGTCTGTCGTCATCTTGGTCCCCAGCGCTTTCGCAGATCGCCTGGTCTTGGCACTGCTATTTACTTTGAACAGAGCAGACATCTCCGCATCAACTGATTGGATGGATCGCACCGTCATGTGCATCACTAGCACTAGTTCCAATGTGTGAACCGTTGGGCAGCGCTGGAGTGGCCCCATCATCTTTTATCTTCACCTATGGCAACAACAGGCCCCCTGTTCACCTTCTCTTAACCTGCAGGGTTCAGCAGTGTTCGCTCTTCTCTTTGAGGTGCACTCCCCTCGCGTGCAGCCATTACTGCGTCATTGGTTCTGCAGTGGGCAGCTGTGTGCGCGCGCCAGCCATCCATCACTCTTTCTCTTGGAGATGTGGTTAAGCATGAGTAGTAGTTGCCTTTCTGGCTGCTGGCACCAGGTGACTCTGCTGTAAAACATATGGGGTCATTAGAGGGTCATGGATACGGCACGTGCCAGGTAGGGGCCTAAGACCCCACCCGGCTGATGTACAGCACTGTTTGTTCTATAATACTGATGCTGACTCATGTACCACCCCACATACCCATGAGGCCTTAAGTCGGAGAAGGTGTGGCGACTGCTTGGCTCCGACATTGCCCCCTGGACTGACATTGGGTCGTCAGCCTTTGCTGTTCAGCCACAATCACTTTGTACATATCTTCCTAAGAAGCATGAGACGTTAACACACACCCCGGGTGCTCGCAGCATCCGTCTACCAACTGCTCCATCTGTTTTGCACCGCTGCAGTGCCTTTTATGTCTGTTTTTACACGGTAGCCTGAAGCAAGAAGAGGTCTGCTGATGCTCCGCGTTTGTTTCAGGTACACCTAATGACGGACAGTACTTTCCCTCTGATTTGAGGAAGGGCGTGGAAGCCGCCGCCATTGTACCTGTCACTTTCTTTGATACAGAGATGAACAAGGTCGTTTACATTTGCTGAACCGCTGTGAAAGCTGAGCACCGCAGAGAGGACAATTCTCTGCCTTGTTAACATCAGATGCAGAAAAGTACAACAAATATCTGACAGTTAAGCAAGCACACTTAAACTGGAAAGGTAACAGACCTGTGTTCTGGAGTGACCCTAATAGGTTTAAAGAAGCCTGCCTTCCAGGCCCTAAACTACTGTCATGCACGCTAATAAATTATGTGCACAAGCAAGAGTCACAGGGACATGAAGCAAGGCCGGTGCCTCATCTTACACACCATTTACAAATATGAAATATGAGTCACGTATGTCCAACCTCTCTAGAGACAAATAATTGACATGCTGCCTCAGAACTGACTCAGACAGCTCTTCTCCGTGATCTTTCCTGAAATCCAAATCCGATCTTTCTCTTAAAAGCCACGACACTCAATTGATCAAAGAGAAAACAGAAATGTGTCTTTTATCATAGCGAACGGCTCTGAATTTTTTTGGGCCGAAAATCTTTTACCCTACGATATATTTTCAAAAAGGTCCACAAGAGGGCACTATTGATACACGATGTAGAGCTCTGTAGGCGAGTGCATATTTGAATGCGCAGGGACTTGTAAAAACAAGCACTGGCCCGGGCACCGTCACAAGACGCTCGTGAAGGAATCCTCAGCCGGCGCAGGCTGTACAGCGAAGACGGCGAGCTGGCAGCAAAGGAATAAACACTAGCATTTGAAGGCACGAGCGGGGAGGAGGGGGCGACGCGGCGCGGCAGCCTGCAGAGCTGACCAGACGCTCGTGCGTCATGGCCTTTTGCCTGCGATTACGCGCAGGGCAGACATCTGTTTCCAATTACGATGATTGGAAACAGATGTCGGCCCTGCGCGCGTAATCGCAGGAAAAAAGCCACGACGCACGAGCGTCTGGTCAGCTTTTGAAACCCCCTAACATAAAGTCTTCGCCTAGCAGCGCTTGCGCGCTACTCGAGGCTCGACCTAAAAACAGAGGAGCCAGTACACTGGTTAATCAAACATGGAATCTCCTGCTCCGATTACACCTCCGAGAAAACCACACACTTTAAAAATATTATATGTATCTGATAAACGTTACATAAACTACAGGGCTGGATGTGCTTCCCTAAAGCAAAGAGATTTCAATAAGTGTTTAATAAATATATTACTCTGGCCTGTAAAATACCAACAGAACAATGTGAAATGAAGGGTATCCTGAGGATACTGGAGGTCGCAGCCACAGGGACCCGGGGAACTCCAGCCCTTTGATGAAGCCAATAGATGGTGTATCATATTGAGTCTAAACCTAGTCAGTAAAAATATGTCCCCGTCATTGTCAGAGCTCCACAGATATGATTCCATGTCGGGTACAGACTTTAATTGCACAAATCCCCTGACCGTGGCTTTCAAAAGCTCAAGTTGTTCCCTGTAAAGTGCTTTGTGCTTTAAAAAAGTGTGTTTGACCCATTTCACCTCTGCAAGGCTCACAGACTCGAGGCTACAAAATAGGTCCTCTCTCCCCAAGCTGCTAAAAACGTCCTTAATGTATGCGATCCATGGGATCTTAGTGGCATGAGCCATTGACAGAAAATCTTTCAGGATCAGCTTATTAAGCTGCAGTTCCCTCCCTAACCATAGTTTAATCCAAAATATTATTGGTCTTTGAGCGATCTTGTCTGCTAAGTGCTGGACTCCCAATTTCTCATGCACTGTAAATGCTGGAGTGCTATGGGGAACCTGCAACACACGCCTTAGAAACATGTTTTTGACTATCTGAATACTGGACACTCTTGTATATTCCCACACCTCACTACCATAGAGCACCTTGGCTACGCACTTCGCCTTGTAAACCTCAATTAATACTGGTGGGGCGAGACCACAGACACTGCGCAAATCTATGGATAGCAGCTGATGTCTTTACGAGCTCCATTTTCTTTGATTCCACCAGGGGTTTCCACTTATTTTGGTGATCAAACAATACCCCAAGATAAGGGAACACTGGGACTTTAGTTAACGTGTGTGACCCAACCTTGAATGTTTTTGAGTGTGTATTTCTGGGGCCCATAACCATCACATATGATTTAGTAAAATTTACTGCAAGGTCCAAACTCGCCATTAAATCAACAAATTTACCCAATAAAAAGTTGGAGACCCACCACGGTCCTTGCCATCAGGACCGCATTGTCTGCGTACAATGGAAAAGGTAATGACCTTGAGCACATACTCTGGCAATCCGCTCCCACAGACAAGAGGGCGTGCTCCAAACCGTTTACATATAACGTAAACAGAAAAGGGGCAAGGATGCATCCCTGTTGCACCCCTCTGCTCGTACCAAATGGACGGGTGCACTCCACCCTCCCAAACTTGGGTCTTTGGCTAAATGACTTGTGCAGGTTTCCTGGCTGCTTGTCTAGATGAGCTAGCTAATGTGAATTGGAGGGCACGTTCAGGCTTATGTGGAGAGGAGCTATATATTCAGCCTGTTGCTCCAGGTAAGTGGTGGGAGAGGTGACAGATGATATATCTAATCAATTATTCTATCTATGCTATTAAAAATCTCTTCCTCTTCAATACTCCATGCGTCGCTCATAAAGCCTTTTATCAATCTTGCCCAGCATACTTGAACAAAAGACTTATTAAAGGTGCAGTAGGATACAATGCACTTGTAATGAGGCAGATGGGATATCCGTCACATTTGTGAGGGAGTAACCCATCCACCTAACTCTAAACCATACCATCCCAGCAGGATCTTCGATTGGCTAATCTTCATCTCATCATCACCCCCTGCATTTATAGTCAAAAATACGGTAGCCACACTTTTTCTTACATGGCTGTCAAGAACTGGAATTTGTTCTCTACCGCTATCCACTTACAGTCAAAATGTTGCCTCTTTAAAAAGAATATGAAAACTTGCTATTACAGCAGCACTAATTGTTTTGTTTTTTCTTTGGAAATGTGTTCATTATGAGCCAGCACACCCTTCCCTGGGTAACTGCTCGGACTCTTTAATATAAAAAGAAATATAAAGCAAAGCATTCCAGAGGATTGTTGCTGTTGAAGAAAAGCTCTGGCTTTCCCCAGCTCACGAAATACAAGAGGAGTGACATGGAGGAACTGCCAGTGGAGGAAGGTAACTGCTGCATTTTTCGTTCTGGCATTCCGGGCGCAAGCTATTCACGATTATTTGCATTAACAGAGTGTAAAGTTGATCCTTTTGGACACTGCGAGAGAATGCGCATTGTACAAAGCTGGAGCTATGTGGTCTATGAAGTCGAAATGTAGTAGAGCTGCACTGAGCACTCACTGGAGCCATGTTAGACATGAGAAGTGGCAGGGTCACATGCGCAAACTCATTTAGGTTTAACTCTTTCGGTAAAAGCTAATCTCCAACTGGTGCTCCAAAGGAAACAGGCTGCCACTTAATGCCCATAAATCCGGACTGGATAACCAGTCCTATATACAGTTAAACACAACTTCCTTGAGCAGCAACACATATAGTAATACAAATTGTCCAAGTGTTCTTTTTGATTCCAATCAGGTTTATTTCTTCATACGTTCTTCTACTCGACAAATCTTCAACATCAGATATAGTTGAAATAGCCAACACGTGTTTCGTCAGATCACGATGTCACTGACTTCATCAGGGCTTCTCTAAATCAACATTCACAATTCTCTGATTATACAGCCTCCGCAAGTTCTCTTGTATGTTTCATCAAATTGTTGGGTAAAAACCGTGTCCAATTGCCTCATGAGGCGGAGAGTGCTCCTTGTACAAATCCTGATGGCGCCAACAGAAGAAGCATGCTGGCAGTCCGAGGAATAGTCAATTACTGGGCCATTAGCACTGTGACTTGATGAGAAGGGCTTCATCCTACCTGCTGGCCACTGTCCTGCAAAAAGTGTAATCAAGAAAAAACATGAACTGCTTGTTCAACAATGCTAATGTTAGCATGTCAAGCGTAGCCAGTAGGCCTCTTCACCTGCCAAAAGAATCTCTTTATTTGAATGTTATAAGTATTAGAAGAATGATTCTTCATCTGGAGTCCGCAATGCAAACTCAGAGGAGAGTGAGTTGGTGGGAGGTCCGCAGCAATTTGAAAATTAAATATTAGCAGATGATGTATATAAACATAAAAAAGCAAAAGTGAAAATTCTAAAATGCTCTGTAAATGAGAAGGCATTTGAAACTAGATCCTAAATGTTAAATTGGTATACTTATCTTGATTTGTGAAATCAGCGCAAGTTAAGCCAAAAGTATTCTAATACGGACACAGATGATTGGTGGCCTCAATTGAAGCACTGGTATACACCCACAAAAAAGTGCGTGCATTGGAGCAAAACCTACAAAATGATCAGCCAAAGAACAGCATATCGATTTGTCTTTTAGAAATAAAACTATATTTTTTAAATACTCTAACCTTATTAAAATTTTACTTTTTGCATATGTAATTTCTAATTTGTGCATTTGTTTTTGGTACATGTGTTCCTGTGAACTGTTTTGAAGTTCAAATTATAGAAATTACTCAGGTGGGGGGCCCTGGATTCCAATAGTGATTTACTGGGGGTCTAGAGAAGGCAAAAGGTTAAGAGCCGCTTCATTAGGGCACCATTACGATTAGTTACATCGCTGCAGACTGTCTGTACTTTTCAGTGCAAATCGGATTCCAAAGGCTAGAATAGTCCTCTGTTGGGGTATATATATATTTTTTTAAACATTAACCTTTAGCAACTTGTGATGAAAATACACTTGGGATTCAATAGTCAGCTGTTGAACAGCAAACCGTACATCCCGACTCTCTTGAGGAGGTATTATTCGCCATTACATTCTTTGTGCTTTTACTATTTTGACCTTTCCGCATAATGAAATCAGAGTAACCACCTTCCACTAGAAGCCTGTCCTGCGGCGTCTCGGTATTAAAGTTTCATGGCCGTCCCTCATATGGATTTCCTCCTGCGCTGCCAAAGCAGGTTGAAACGTGACCTTGAGTTAGCTGCCAAGGTCCACCAGTGGTCAGAAGCCAGTGTCGTTTCATTGAACTTCATTTTCTTTTTATCTTTTGCATCTCAGCTCGCTGCAGAGCATTTCAAGCTGCTTTGAACTTTTTTCCTCAAAGTATTCGAGTTTCTGTCGAGCATTGAGTGTTATTTGAATCAAATATCTTAGGGAACTTCTGTAGAGTTTTATTTACCTTTATCCTAATATGACACCTTTCATGGAATGACTGTTACTTGAAGAATTGTCATATTCAGCTTCATGGGATATAAGAATTCACTATGAATAATATGTGACTAACTTTCAGTTCCAGACAAATAGAATTGTTCTTTTCTTCAGGATATAGCTGGGCAAGTACAAAGGGTGCTGGACTGAGAAAGAAAGCTCTGTACTCTAGGTCAGTAAGCCGGTTACCATGGCAGGGTCTGAGTGAGACTTTTGTCATCCATGGTCACAAAACTGACATCTTCATAAATACTACCCCTGCCCCTCCAAAATGTGGTCTGTGGCTCCCCTCATGGACCTGCCCCTCCGAATCCATGGACTTCCAATCTTTCCTCTCCCCTGTAGGCCCCTCGCTTCCCCTCAACTGGACTGTTGCCATATGCCACACCCAATTTGGACAGCTCGCCTTAGAAGTGAGATTCGTCCACTCTGTCTAAACCCACGCACATCACAGATCTACACCATCATCTAACTTTCAGTGATTTTCAAGTATGTTACCCTGGGCCCACAACTCTGGGTATAGATCTAATCTTTCACTTCCATTATTTTGTTAGCATCTTAAGCTGTCCACTCAACTCTTAATCGTGTTTTCAGTATCTTCTTGAAAGCATTTTCTTTCAGAGCCCAAAACCTTTCAGTGATCATTCTATGTATCGAAAAAGGTAAGGAGAAAGTGGGAATATTATGGATATTTCAGACATTTGGTAAAGCAAGTGCACATTGTTTAGTTTAAATCAAATGTGTTTGCCCCCTGGGAATAAGAGTATAGTGACGCACCAGTGCGAGAGGGGGCCAGGCCATCGTGAAGCCACATAGGTAAAAAAAAAGTGTCGGGAAGGAAGCCAGATAATGATGTGGCCACTGTAGTGTGACCCCCTATTGGATGAGTGCAGTTAAAGACAAGCATGAGGGCTGTAAAGCTAAATATGAAGTCCCAATATATACGGAGGGAGCAAGCCGGATTCTAAAATGGCAGCTGCTAATGACTGACGTTGCATTCAGAGAATACACACGGTGCAGATGCGGAATATAGGAGGCATGTAATACACCACTACAAGCCCAAATTGTGGGTTATCTGTAGATCATTGTGGCATTATACATCAGACTGAGGAAGGTTGTAAAGCTGAATATGAAGCCCAGATATATGAACGGAGGGAAGAAGACTGATTGTAAAATGGCAGCTGCTCATGACTGACGAAGCATTTAGAGAACACACACGTAAGCCTAATTTTAAAATGTTCGCTGTCCTTGACCGACGTGGACTATAGGTAGCACGGGGAGAGGCCCAAGGGCGCACAAAGATGCTAAATAAGGTAGCGCATTATTAGTTTTCATTGCCCTTTGGAGACAATATTAGACCCTGGAGGGGCACACTGACCAGGGTGCTTCTTAATAATTAATAAGTAGTGAGAAAGGAGTATGCAATATTAAATCTACTATCGATTCTTTGCCCCTTGCAGATTCTATTAAAACCAACTGCAGTCAGCTTTTAATTAATAAAAAGTGGTAAAGGAGGAGCCAACCCCTCAAGTGTATTAATAAAGTATCTACTAATGAAAAAGAAAATAAGGTAAGAGCGAGGAAGTTTCACTACACTTAAGTTTGATGTACTTTATAGTTCCATTTGCAGAGAATATGGAATATATATTGCTTCTTTAATTTTTCAGTACTCTGATACCAGAAAAGGGAGACGAGGATCTAATGCATTCCAAATAGAGATGATTTTATTCAAAAGAAGCTGCACCTTTAGATCAATGCAAGTAAGTTGAAGTGTAGTACTCTTTCCTTCTTTACAGAGAAGCAATATCTGTACCATAAAAGGATGCAACTACATTAATAATGGGGTTCTTTTAAAACACACCGGGTAACACCAGACGTCCTGATTATCGAATGGAGGAACGGACTGCTAGTGGCTGACTAATCCATAGTACAGCTAGTACCATTCATTTCCTGAACGTAATCATGGCTGAAAAACAGCTCTAAAGGTACATTAAGAATATAGCATGAGAATAAGGTTTTTTATCCTTTAGGTTGGGCACCCAACAAGTGTGCTAGAGTAATGAGAAGGTAAGAATATAGACACAGAGCTCCTTCAAAAGGATGAAACTAAACACTATGAGGTGAAGTGAGCAATGAATACATATCAGTCTGAACCATAAATGTGGTCGTTCTATTACTAAATGTGAGATCCAACGAGGGTGGGTAATATGTAATCATCATATATGAACCTGGAATGAATACAATTATCATTCATGAGTAAAAATGTAACCTGAAATGTATTTTGGGATACACAAGCAATTAGGGCATGTACTAATTATTGATGTAAACTGTATGATGTTAGATAAGGATGCATTTTAGTAATTTATGATTCCCTATCTCCTATAGTTTTGGTTTTAAATGTATGCCCTGATGAAGGTGGTGTGCACTATTTTGATATCCACCAAAACGCCACGTCAACAGATGCTTTTTTGATAAAATTGTTTTAATTTCGCATATTTGTTGAAAATGGGAAATGCACCTGAAGATCACGTATGTGTATGAGGTCTTTTTAACTAATGAATGTGTTTCTAACATTTATAAGTGGTACATATGTTTAATTATATAATAAATGATAAAACGTTTTTAACTATAGTGAGACAAAAAAAGGTTTTTTAATATTGCTGTACATTACCCAAAATGTGTACTCATCTGGCTATGGTGCTGATGGGTTTAATGGAGGTTTAAAGAGATTAGCAAGCACCAAAGGAAAATTGTTTTAAATTTTTTTATTGCACGAAGAGCATCTCAAAGATAACATGGTGTAACAAGCATTTGCAATGCAATATGTCTCGCAGTTACGCGAGTTTAAGCTATTGACATTGCAAATAACAATGCCTTTTATTTTTGTTTTCTTTTTAAAAACCTAAATAAAAGGCATTGTTATTTACAATGCCAATAGCTGAAACTCGCGTAACTGCGAGACCTATTGCATTGCAAATGCTTGTTATTACTCCCAGCACTCGGTGGAAGAAAAGACTGCTAAAAATATCTGAATTTAAATGTTTTTCATGCCTGCTTTCTGATTATTTCACAACTATGCAGTGCCTTTGCACAGCGCAAGGAGGCCTTTTTGTGCAACCCCCAGACCAACCTCTGACCTCACTAATGCTGAGAGTTTTGGAGGGACGCCTACTCGCCCCTGCTCACGGTCTGCTGAGCTCCGGAAGAGGAAGGCTGCGCTGACCACAGGCTGGACTCTTGTTCATTGCATGCTGAAGGTGCAGGAATATTGGGTGGCACTGCCAAACAGAAGACCACCCGGGGAGTGTCGCTATCCTCTCACCAGGTCTCTGCCTTTAAAAAGCCAGCATGGGTGGGGCAGTCAGTCCCTCAGGCTGCAGACCTGTGTGTGACCCAGTCCAGGTGGCCTTTCAGAGTGAGGCCCTACCGAGAACTCGGCCCATGTTCAGGTTGCCTGTCCCACTTGTGTTTTTAATCTGCACACCCCCACCCCCAGGGTTTACAGCTGTACTCGACCCCACTATTGACAGGAGCTTGCTGTGCAGTCAGTGGGGGGGGCAGTGGGTGGCTGGTGTACCATCCTCTGACGTAAGGGTAGACTCCGGGCATGGTGGTGCCTCCAGCAGGGGCCTCTAAGGCCAGTCACAGCCTGCATAAAGTATGGGTAACAGTACACACCACCATGTGACGGGACCCGTCATTTAAAATTGTAGGCCACCGTATTTTCCTTGGGGTGGGGGGGGCGCATAATATTAACTGGAGCGCCACGATCATGTACACAATATACACGTGTGATGGGAGTGGGGATGATGCAGCAGGTGCATGCACTTTCAAGGGTGTTTGTATGCACCATGTTACACTTCTAACAGTATCTGTCTGGAATGTGCAAGGGCAGTCTGATAAACCAGAGTACAGGACGTTTACAGTCAGGTTGTTACAGGATGTGCACCTATTTACATGTGTATGTGCTTACAATGTGCAAGAGCATTCCGTCGTGGCATTTCCATCTATGTGCATGCATGTGAGTAGTATGTGCAAGGGCTTTGACATACTGCACGTGCCTTTGTTTATAAAACGGAGTGCACAACGTGAACTGGCGTTTGTATGTGCACCTCTACATTTATGCTAAAAAACTGCAAGGGCAGGGACTGCTATGTATGTGTTGGCAAAGACTGTAAAGATTTATTGTAAGTAGCATGTAGCACATGCACGTATGTAAATTGAGAGTGGGAGTGATTACGATGCAGGACGTGAACCTGCTTGCTAATGTGCCCATGTCGTAGGTGCAAGGGCATTCCCCTGACCAAAGTGGTCATATTTACAATTATTTCGATAAAGTGTGCAAGCACCTGCTCTTTGTGCACGTCTTCCTGTTTACACGTTCACAATCTGCAAGGACATTTGAATGCAGCACGTGTGTGCATACATTGACTTAACAGTACACTGTTTACACGATGCTCGTAAACCACGGAAACCTAGTGCCTCACTAAGTGCTGGTCACAACTTTATAATTGTAATAACTCCCTTCTGCTCACGGGAGTAACATACATACCTTTTGGAGGCAGTGCAACTTCCAGTTTGGGGGCGTTCCTCTGTGTTGCTTGTAATCTCTATAAAGATCGTTCTGGAAGCACGGCCTCTATGCTTTGAGGGGGAGTTTAGCAGATCATCTGTCCGTGACACATACATACTCGGCCACAGCTGCCGATTTTGGAACTGGGGAACCAGGTTGGAGTCTCGACCTTCGACCCAACATCCTGTGATTTTGGGCAAATCACTTTTTTTGCAGTTTTAGATAGCGCGAATGCGACCCGAAAGTATTGGAGCGCGTTACATGAGCACCAGTTACGTTACACAAGGACACATTCATTTTGGCAGACACAGGAAGACTAAGTGATTTGCCCAGCGCCAAAATCGGAAGCTCTGGCCATTACGCTACATCCTCTCTTTAGCGCCCCCCCGCCTAAAAACACACAAAAAATGAACGTGTCATTGGATAAGGATATCCCTAAAGCACACACGGGGAGCACCGATAGTAATATACAGACGGAGCTGAATGAAGTACGCAGAGAGGGCTCTGAATGAAGTACACGGACGTGGCTCATTCAAACACTCACATTGGGCTACGACAGTAGTATATTATTCTGACTGGAGTACGTAGATACGCTTTAAATGAAGTATTTCATTGACTTGGCTGTAAATAAAGAACACTGGCGGTGCTTTGAGCTAAGAATTCCGTATATTTTGTTTATTTTATTGTATCCCAGGTGTCCACAGTGACAGTTTAGGTAAAGGGTAGGGCTTGGCCCAAAAGTACAGCGCCCCAATACAAGGGGGGGGGGGGTTTAATGCGAGGGCACCCCGCAGCAGCGGCGCCCGGTGGGGGTGGGTGGCAGACCCGGGGCGTGTCCCTGCTTTAATACAGATCCCGCGCCTCGGTGGCAGGCTCGTGGAGAGAGATAGGCAGATAAGGTGGAGAATGGAAGAAAGGGTTTATACAATGGGGGCCGTCGCGGCAGCGGATGGAAAATCCAACGGGGGCGATAAAAGACGGGACGGGATTGGGATGAGAGAAAGTGTGTCAGGGAGGGGGAAAGGCCGAGAGATGAGGGGGCGGAAACGTCCGTGCGTTTTTACAGAGAGGTGAGAGGAGACAGGCGAATGGAAACATGCGAGAGAGATGAGTGACATATCTATAGCATGCCAGAGAGAGAGCAAGAGGTGAGCTCGGAGAGCGGGTGTGAAGAGACAATGCCGCGCCGCCGGCCTGGTCTCTGGAGCCAGCATGAGTACAGAGAGCACTGCCAGGGAGCGCGAGCACACCAATCACGTCACAAGAAAACAAGCGATCGCCATCTGTTTTCATTCAGCCGCTTGTTTATAAACACGGGGCTGAGTGAAAACAGATGGCTGGCCCCCTAAGATAAGAAATACCTTTGCGACAGAAGGAAAGCAGACGAGCCAGTCCGGGTGGGCCGGCCCAAAAAGCGAAAGGGAGGAAACCCAAACAGCTAATTTCCAATGGCAGCCCACCGTTTACCATAAACAGTGACGCCAGCCAATGGAAATAAGGGGCGGGGCTTCAAGCCCTTTTCTCAAACTCCTCGTTGACAATAAATCTCGCCAAGCGAGCAGCGCATGCGCTGCAACGCTAGGCGAGACCTAAAAATAAGGTATGGGATCTGATTAAGACCAGACTACAGGAACCAGGATGTGATGGGTAGGTGGGCACAAAGGAGAATACATCTTGGACCAATGGTCCAGTCACACCGAGGGCATAGCTCTCATTGTTGCAACTGGTGCAGTGGGCTCACTCTTGGCCGGCCTTTCCTCAGACAATGCCCCGGGTAAAATTAAATTGTGTTGCCAATCCTAATCGTCGTCCTCCACTCCTTCCCCATCTTCCCCCTCCAATTGGTGATCCTAGTGGGGGCTCTTGTGTGCTCACAGGTCACATGCTGGCTGAATATATCAGAACAGTGATGGGCCTATGAAAACACATTTGCACCTTGTCCCCTCACCTCAATCACCAATTCAGTTGCTAAACTGGAGGCGAGAGTCCCTGGGAGGGGGATTGTGAGAAAAGGATGGGGGAGTGGGAGAGAGGTAATCAAAGGGGGAAGAAAACATGATTTACACACAGCTTGAAGGCAATGAACTAAATTGGCGGTCTGGAATTTATTTATTTAAAAAGTTTTGTATAGCGCGAACATTACCCTAGAGGGTATCAGAGCGCTTTACAGAAAAATGCGACACACATAAGGGGAGACAATTGTAGCAAAACAGCAGCAATAGACAAAAATAAAAACCGGTACGTAGTGCCATAATAATGGAGGGTATCATAACCGCAACAGTGCAAGATATCATAAGTGAGCAGAGGAGCGTGACAAGGAAGGCAGAAGAACATGTAAGTCGAATACAGCAAGAAGAGTCGTCGTGACAATAGATGAGGTGGAGCAGACCGTTGGGCTAAGAGGACCTGCATAAAAGACTTATTTAAGGCAGCTCAGGAGGTCGCAACCTGTCCGCCTCTACAATTGTAGCTCCCCCTGGCATGGGCCCAGCTTGCTCATGCCAAAAGCCCACCCTGGACCTACTGTATCCCAATTACGGCTCTTTTTAGGTCTCACCTAAGAGAAGTACATGTGCTGACTGTTGCGACACATGTTGTAAGCTAACAGCGCTTTCTTAAAAATAATTTTTAGCTGTGGTGCACAGCAGCAGTATGCATTGGCTAAAAATCATTGCAAAATAGCCGCCATAGCGAGGCCCGTTGGCTTTGGCAGTCCTTGTGTTAAGTTTGGTTTCTTTTGACAAGCAGAAGTGCATTTTTTGAGAAAGGGACTGGGTAATTAAGATCACTTCCTGAACAAGGGGCAATAAAGAAAGAGAAAAAACAAATTGTTCTAGAAAACTGGTAAGCCTTTGCTCCCTTCTAAGGTGAAGAATAACACGGTTTGAAGAAAGCTTTGAACATTAAGCAACACACCCCTACTGCAAAAAATATAAACTGTTGCCATTCCGGTTGCATAAAATTGCAAAGAACTATTTTAACTGCAATGTAGGTTAGTCGAGCCCTTATTTTTTCGTTTTTTCATACATTAATACGCCATACCTATTCGTTTTCCATTAAAGAATCGGAATAAAACTATAATTCAGAAAGGTAACTTTAATTTGAAAGCACAAGAAAGCACTCAGAATGATTTGTGATGTTTAACAGATTTGCTCTGTACACTGCACAGTACTTTTGATACTGTGGAGGAGGAACACAATGTGCCTACATTTCTTAATTTAGTACTAATTTTGGACTACAGATCGAGACATCACTTTATCGAGAAGCTTACTTCTAAAGATACAATGTATCAAAACAAAAAAATATAACCGAACAAAGTGGAGTTGTTCAATTTAAGCAGGATTTAAAAATAGAAGCACTCTGTAAAAAGACAAAGATAAAAAAAATCACAGTTCCAGAGGAATCAAAAACATGAATCTCTCAGAATTCACCACTGGAAAAAATATCGAAGTTAAAGCCAGGACCCCAAATACTACACCAAAACTCATAAAACGCTCATCTATCAAATGTTACATTGAAACAGAAAAGAAAGCTTTCAAGAAATTGGTTGGAGTGCAGTCTGGCTCAATGCGTATCACAACGCATAGCACAGCTGCACATGCAACCTAGTCTGCACTGCAAACTTAATAGGCAACATTCACTAGGAAGAAAAGGTTTCGTTTCTGGTGAAACTATAAAGCTTTTTTGAGACATAACTAAATAATGTATTAAAAACAGGACTTCATAAACTGTGTAAAGTATTAAGTCCTGGATGCATACTAAGTGCCTTATTTCAAGGCGAAGTAATACCCATAGGCAACACTGATGGGAATATGACGATATTGCGCAGTGGTTCCCCAGTGTGGTACTACTTCCTATTACAAAGTCAGCAGGTAGGAATGAGATAACATGGTAATAGTAAATGTTTTCAACCGTTCAGGACTGCAACACTCAGATGTTTGTGGCTTCTTCATGTACATACTTCGCCGGGTGGATTTCCTAGGAAAATTTATGAAGAAAAAAGCGCTGCATCAACGTAAAATTCATGCACCCGTGCCCAAGTGGTAATGCGGATTCAGGCTCAAAACCACAATTGTGCCTGAATCTGTACGAGTATTTTCCCGCACTCCTGAATGAGGCTGTTAGTAAGACTGTGAGGCAGCTGTCTATGGGATGTTTCTGGTAAATCACTATCAGCACAAGGCATACGTTTCAGAAACTGCTCGCTTAACCAACCACACACAGAAAGAGCATATTTGTAAAACCACGTTATATCCAGATGTTCAAGTCTTTCGTCAGCAACAAGGATTCCAGTGAACTGGATCCAGATCTAGTAGGTTATTGTTTGGATCCAGGTTTTGACCCAGTTGTAAGCCACTTCATGCCAACATCAATCAACCCGAGGAACCCCTTACACTGGATGCAGCACACAAATGCCTTCATCTTCATCGCCTGGACTACCAGTCTCAGCTTTATTTGCTAAACCTGGTAAAGAAGGGGAAATACTGCAAAAGATACAAAAAGGAACAAGTCCTAGATTACAGAAGTTCTGTGATGTAAAACACGAACACTTCAAGACCTGTAAAATCTTGACTTCCAAATAGAAACATTAGCTTCACAAGAAAATATCTAAATTAATATTCATTTGCCTATACTTTGTCACACTAAAAAACTCTTGTATTTAGAGACAGCTTACTGAAAACAAGTGGAGACATTTCTACCCATCGAATTTGTTCTTTCTTGCACCTTGTTGTCAATTAGGTGGACTAATTCCACTAGGCTTTCCTAACTCGGGATAAGTTTCAAGAAACAGGACTCCATTTTATCAGCTGTAATTTGGTATGAATCCAAGAGCGGGCAACTCTTCATCTAACATTGCCCCCACAGCTCCATAATCCATCGACTGCCAACAACCATATAGAATAAGGAGCCCCCAAATGCAAGAAATATGTTTTTGAGGAGTTAGGCAATAAAATGGAGCACACGTCCCCAGATATAAAAACAAACATTATTTTAAAAGGAAAGTGCCTCATCTTGACATTTTCGTCCTAAATGTTCAAAGTAATGCAATTCTACCCCACCACAACAGGGCAAAGCTTAAGCTATTCACCCTACAACCAACTCAAGTACTTTCACTGGGATCAAAGGACCTGTGGCCTCACCACCAATAAGTGTAATTCATACAGTATCTCGGACTGTTGAAGGTATGGAATTCTTTATGGAAGCGAGAGGAAAGGAAATTAAGTGGTGGCACCAATGGGGTACATTTGAGAAAGACTCCCTGTTTTTGTTTATAACCTCTTTGCTTCAATACCTGCTCGATGCTTACGCCAATTGTGCTATCCCATTCTATGTAGCCTATAGATCAACAGCCATTCATGTTCACCACAGGTATCTTAGGTATTATCACTCAGAGCACATGTCATATCACATGGCGGAATGGCACTAGATAGAGCTCACAACTCTGACCATGTGACCTTTCAGATTACCCAAATCCTACATGGACACTAGAGTTTTCTGTTCAAACTCTTTTGTATTTTCTCAATAGAGAGAGCGGCAGCAATGTAAAACAAGCAAAGGCTTAATTCTCAGAAGTAGATATCATGGGAAACTTAGGGTGCAGTGGTTCATTGGTCCCACAAGCCTCCCCAACTACCAATGATATAGAAGCCAGTAAGTGAAAAATATTTTGCGTGGATGGTGTATTTTAGAGAACTGACTCTTGAAGCAGCACGGGCAAAATCAGATGTGAAAATCTAAATGACTATCAAACTTTGGATCATTCAAGCAGGCATTGTACACTGAACGTAACAGACATCATGTAAAACAACATAACAAGGTCAAAACAATTACATGCGGGAAGTGTGAGGAAAATTCAACAGCCAAAGGGACAATTGACAGTGATCGAAACCAACAAAGAGTACACTTTACGGAGGTTACAACAATTATTTAACACAAAAATAACAAAATAGACTATTAGCCCGATAAACTAAGTGCCAGCCACAATAAAAAACACATTGCAGAGATTTGTGGCTCCCAAGGTCGGATTCTAAAATCAGAGAGACGTAAAATATATGCCTTTACACATTTTTACCAATAGTTATATAACTGCGGGTGAAAAGATAAGTAGGAAGATGAGGAATATCTGCAGCAATGCCACATACTAGGACTCAAAGCTGAACACAAAGTACACCTGGAGAGACCTACAGATGAACAAGGGGTCAGGGAGGCCATAAGAACTCGGGAATGGGGCAAGGCACAGGGTCCAGATAGGTTTACGGCTATCCTGTATATGGTCTTAGAAGGAGTACCGTCATCCCCAATGACAAATATAACTCTTTTGAAGAAGAGGGTAATGCTTCCATGAGAGAGGCTGACATCAATCTAATTCCAAAACGGGGGAAGATGCTAGAAAATGCAAATAATATAGGCCAATCGTCTTCTAAATTCAGACACAAAAATGTTCACGAAGATTTCGGCCAATCATCTAGGCAAATTATGCCAGGGCTAATCAATGAAGATCAGTCAGAATTCATCATATCTTGCCAAACAAATGACACCATTTCCTAAGGGACACCCACTTGAGTTAAACAGGAAAAGAATTCCTGCTATTATGATCACTCTTGATGCCGAAAAGGCATTTAACCAAGTTAATTTTTTCCCCCCTAAAACTGACATTATGTGAACTAGGTTTTGGAACTAGTTCTGTAGTTTGATCTACAACAATTAATGAGAGCTGGTGGCGAGAGTTTAGGAAAATGGAGTGAGATCGAAGGTGCTTAAGTCACCGAGAGGAACTCATCAGGGATGTCCCTTTTCAACTCTTTTGTTTGTCCTATCTGTTGAACCCCTAGCAGCTACAATAAGAGAGGATCGTGAGATATGTGGCATAAAATTTGGGGGCAAACCTGGCCTGTCTGCCGATGATGTGCTTCAGATCTTACATGAGCCCGGCAGGTGACTTGGAGCCTTCAGTCTCCAACTGGAAAGGTTTGAGTGGATAGCGGGCTTTAAAATCAACAAACCTGAGATACTAAACATTAACCTCCCTCAAAAGAGGAAGAGGAACTGCAAGAAGCTTTCACCTTTAAGGGAGCAGAGAAATCCATATGTTACCTAGGCCTTAATATTACTGCTAAAATGGTTAATGCAAATTGGATAGTTTTGAAAAGGAGGAAACAATCAGACCTAACAAGAAGTAGTGCTCTGCCATTGTCATGGCTGCGGAGAATAGCCACAGTACAAATCATCATTCAACCACGCCTCGTATACCTATCCCAGTCAATGCCAACTCCATTGCTGAGAGAGGAAATAATCACCCTCCAGAAAAAGGTAGAGGGATTCCTGCGGGGAGACAAGAGGGCTAAGTTACCCAGAGAAGTTCTGTGAGCACAAACATCTAAGGCAGGATGGGCTTTTCCAGACATCTGGTGATATTACCAGGTGTCACAACTAAGGCTCCTAAAGGCGTGGAACACTCAGGATACTGATGTGAGTCTTCAGGGATAAGGAGATCCCACTGGGATATTTTTTGGGTACCCAGACAATCCAGGCATAAAAAAGCATTGGTGAGTTGCATTGCAAGTATACTAATATAGACCAGATGCTGGGGCGGACTGCATACCCATCCACTTTACGCCAAAACACTACAACTCAGATTTTAGCCAAATTATATAGAGTCAGGTTTTCCAAAACTGCAACGAGGGTGAACGGCATACACTCTGATCTTTTCACAGAGGAGGAGATTCAATCCTCCCAACAGTGCAAGACCAAATTTAACCTCATGGAAACAGTTTGTTTATAATATGCACAAGTGAGACACGGGGCCATGCAACCCAGCAGAAAACCAGGAGCAACAAGGGAGCCTAAAGTATTTGCAAAAATCGTGATTATCTGTCGTACATCCAAAGTGGCGATTTCAAATATGTATAGGTTGGTGAAGGCAGGTAGTAAGACCCAAAAAAATGGGATGTCAGATGACATATGAAAAGAACATTCAAAGGCAGAAATATGACCAGGAATGAGAGACGTTGTGTGAAGACATTGTACATAACACAATACAATTATGCATAGAAAACATGGCTACAAACCGATGTATAACTGGCACTTTAACCCCCCAATGATTAAAAGAAATTTATCATAATAAAGGGAGACTGCTGGAGATGCAGGGGGTCTGGGGGCAGATGGGTCTACACTACACATCTGGTGGTCATGTGGTATGCCAAGACACTTATGGAAAGAGGTGCTCATCAGAATCAAACAAACCGTGAGCTTTCCCATAGAGGACTCACCTGATCTGCAATGCTAGTAGTGTCAGGACAGGAAGGTGAAGCAAATGACCAGGTAGATAAGAGCTGTGGTGAGCAATATATTGGTAGCAGTCAAACAACTAATCGCTACTGCCTTGAAGAGAACTAAATCTTACCCAGTGCTTTGATGGCACTCCAAGCTATTGGTGAAACTGGCATGGAGAAGAAAATGTATGATTTTAATTAACAAACAGTTTAAACTAATATGGCAACTACGCATAGCCCACTTTATAGAAATGGAAACACCATAATACCGCAAAGATTGGGGGCGCAGGACCAAAATAATGGATATGAAACAGTCTAGAAACGCAGATTAATGGGAAGATGGGAGAAGTTGGGGCTTCTTTAATGTCTTGTTACTCAGCAGGGAATGTATGCAGAAAGGTGTTGTTAAAGGGAGGGGCAGAGCATTTGTTGGTAATCAGACAATTCATAACACCGCCAAAGCGAATATGTTTATGTGATGTAAATTTCCCTGTTGAACATGTCTTGACTGAATAAAAATAGATTTCACTTTAAAAATCAAATGAAGTAAATATTCACATGATAACTTTAAAACAGGTCTTTGGACTTGTGACAAAGTGGTGCAGCTCAAGCGAGATTTAACCTACAATAAATCTAGTATGCAATACATAAGCATTCCCGACACATTCCTCTAATTATAGTTGGTACTGCCGGTGCAATGGAGAATAGTAAAGGATCCCATTGGGCAAGGAGTTGGGGTTTTAACTAAGCTACTGTATGAGTATTAGGACATGTCGCAAAAGTAGTCATTCCAACAAACTGCACATTGAAATCCTCAGCAGCCATCTATGAACCAGGGTGGTGCGAAGAGACCTGCAGCTAATCCATATAGTCTTCAATTATGCCAGAAGGGGACTTAATTCATGCTTGTATCACAAAGTCATACTCTCCGCATAGTCATTTTGCGTCCAGTTGTTGGTGATCAGGTGCACCTCACATAAACCACAAGAGCCATCATCAGTTACAAAATTCAGAATGTCATCTGCCTGCATTCAATGGGGTAATGCGGAAAAAAAACAAGAGGATGGACAAACACAAGCTCCCTGAAAAATAAAACACAATTAAATATTTATTCCATTCATCAGTATGATCAGATAAGGAGATGTACCAATTTTAATTCAAATTATATGGGCTAATTGCCAAAACATGGGCACGGTGTCCAGAATCTAATTCATTCTTTTATTACGGGCTTAGGCAACCAGACAGAAAGAGCGAATAGAATATTGATTTTTAAGATTTGTTTAAAACGTGCATAAACATTTGTATTTTTTAATGTTGTTTGATGGAGCAAAGAAAACATTAATCAACAAGCATTGGCAAAGCCAACAGGTTTCACTTATGCGAAATCTATTGGCTTTGTCAATGTTTTTTACATGTTGCATAGCAATTGAGCTGAAACATGTAGGAGAACCCAGAATTTGGCCTGGACAAAATTGCACCACTTTATTAAATCCCACAATTTAAGATTATGGTGGTCTTTGGTCGGATTGGGTACCAAGTCTATAAAAATCGGCAAACGATTTCTATATACCTTATGAGAAATGGAAAATGCACGTAAACAATTTATATGGGTGTTGCAAATCCACTCTCTTTGTGCCTTCAAGTTATCATAACACTGACCTTTGGATTTCTAAAGAGGAAATAAAGGTGTTAATACTGAAATCGCGCTTTTCGAAAGCTGTGGGTCCAAATGGAATACCCATTCATGTGATTAAAGCTGACCTTCAGTTTTGGAGTGACTTACTTTATGTTTTGTTTGCAAAAATTCTGGCATCTGGTAATTTTCCTTCCTCATGGCGAGGGGCTATTATACATCCCTTGCACAAACAAGCATTGGCATAGCCAATAGGTCTCGCCTTTGGGGCCTTATAAGTGTTTAGGCAGAGCTATTGACTTTGCCAATGTGTTTAATGGTGGTGGAGTGGTGGTGGAGTGATGGTGGTAGAGTGGTGGTGGAGTGGTGGTGGAGGAGTGGTGGAGGAGTGGTGGTGTTGTGATGCTGAGGTGGTGGTGGAGTGATGGTGTTGTGGTGGAGTGATGGTGGAGTGATGGTGGAGTGATGGTGGAGTGATGGTGGAGTGATGGTGGAGTGATGGTGGAGTGGTGCTCAGGTGGTGGTGTTGTGATGCTGAGGTGGTGGAGTGGTGGTGGAGTGGTGGTGTTGTGATGCTGAGGTGGTGGAGTGGTGGTGGAGTGGTGGTGGAGTGATGGTGGAGTGGTGGTGTTGTGATGCTGAGGTGGTGGTGTGATGCTGAGGTGGTGGAGTGGTGGTGTTGTGATGCTGAGGTGGTGGAGTGGTGGTGTTGTGATGCTCAGGTGGTGGAGTGGTGGTGTTGTGATGCTGAGGTGGTGGAGTGGTGGTGTTGTGATGCTCAGGTGGTGGAGTGGTGGTGTTGTGATGCTGAGGTGGTGGAGTGGTGCTGAGGTGGTGGAGTGGTAGCGTTGTGATGCTGAGGTGGTGGAGTGGTGGTGGAGTGGTGCGGAGTTGGTGGAGTGGTGCTGAGGTGGTGGAGTGGTGCTGTTGTGATGCTGAGTGGTGGTGCAGATATGTGTATTGTGGCTACCACCAAGCGCCTGTGCCAAGGTATATTTGCAGATTCCTTTGATGATATAACTATCCTTGCAAAGCTACCAAATAACTTTTTGAAGTTGAAAGAGGCGCAGGTTGACATCATGCCAACAACAGTCTCGAAGTGTCTGTTAAAACTTTCAACGTGAAAAAAACAACAAAATGCCCATGTTTTCCTCCAATGCCGTGCATCAAAAGGGTCACAACAGAAGCATGGCAGACGTTTCTGTGGTGGGGGAGAGGGAGGGGCATTGAAGCGAGGCGCCACGCTTGGCCGAGCGAGAGGAATGCCACATGGCCCTCAGCTCGTGCATGTGCGCGGAGGAGCAATAAACAGTAAAGGCAGATGGCCTGGAGCATGCGAATGCGACCTGTCTCTGACCATGCCTCATGCCCCAAGCAGCACTTCTGAAATATCTTTAGCATCGCCCTCTGGTAGCGGAGGCATGAGCTACATACAGACACTGTTTCAAATCATTTCTCCTTTTGGCTAGAACAGTATTACTGAATAACAAGTATAGGCCACCCCCAAAAAGGACTCACAGGAAGGATACAGCTATATATGTATATAACAATTGCCGAAAAGGTACGGAAAATAATACACTTGAAATGTAGCTGTAACATCACACATATGACAATGAAAAGAAAGGTATCTGCTAACATTAAGGGGGCTTGTGTTTTAATGTACGCAATAGTTCAGTGCGAAGAGTTTCATAGGATAGTCGTCACTGAAAGAAAATATGTGGGGGCAGAGGGTAGTATAAAAAAGAGCAATACATTAGATTGATACAATGATCCGATCAAGTGATAGCGAAGGAACCCAACTGAAGATGTGGTCACAGAAACATGCAACAGTAAGAAATGAACAGAGGCAGAGACAGAGAAAGACGGGCAGCATATTGGCAGAGACTCTGAGGTACAGACATGGATGCGCATATAGACAGATAAATGGAGCATGTGAAGTGCGAGATGACGGCACAGAATGCGTGCATGTGTGTGTGGAACAGACTGATGGTCAGACAGATTCATAAATACAGCGAGAGGGGCAATAGAGTGAGAGAGGGGTAGAAAAGGGGGCACAATCAGAAGAAGTTCGGGAGTCACATCTTGTTAACAAGCATTGGCCGCGCGGCCGTGAAAGTAATCGCGAGGAAGAGGGTTTTCGAAGTGCAAACAGTGGCTTTTGCTGGCGACCAGCTTGCGTTCATGCGAGCGTCCAGATGGCGAGGGAAGCCATATGGCGCCTGATCGCGCGTGCACGCTCGCGTGAACGCAGGCTAGTCCCCAGCAAAAGCCACTGTTTGCACTTCCAAAACCCGCTTACTAAAAGTCTCGCCAGAGCAGCGCATGCGCGCTGGCTCAGGCGAGACCTAAAAAGGGTTCAAAGCAGATCCTAAGTAATCATCGTCATATTGCTCTGTTGGTTGCTGAAGGAAAACTTTTTGCAAGATTTTTATGCAATAGCTTATTACAATGGGTGTCTGAGTTTAACGTAATTCCTAAGGCGCAATCTGGATTTAGGCAAGAGCCATCATCAGTTACAAGATTCAGAAAGTCATCTGCCTGCATTCAATGGGATAATCCGAAAGATCCGAGGATGGACAAACACATGCTCCCTGAAAAATGAAACACAATTAAATATTTGTTCCATCCATCAGTATTATCAAATACATAGATGTACCAATTTTAATTCAAACTACAGGGGCTAATTGCCAAAGCACGGGCACTGTATCCAGAATCAAGATCTTCCTTTTATTACTGCCTTAGGTAACCAGTCAGGAAGAGAGAATAGAATACAGATTTTTAGGATTTGTTTACAATATGCATAAACATATCTATTTTTTAAAGTTGCTTAATGTAGCACAGGAAAAATTATCAACAAGAATTGGCAAAACCAAAAGATTTCGCCTATGTGAAATCTATTGGCTTGGTCAATGTTTTTTTTACATGTTGCACAACAGTTGAGCTGCTGTGCAACAAGGCTTAAAGAAAAAATAGCAAGGGAAAAAAAAGCGCTATGACCAGCATTGACTGCGCCATAGAGCATTTTTTAACTATAAGCCATGTTGCACAGAAGGTCAACTGCTGTGCAGATGTTAACAGCCGGAGGTGTAAAATTCAACTACTGGTGACGATTCGCAGCTACTCTATTAATTTTAATAAATGTTTGCGGTTGCTAAGTAGTGTGTTACACAGCGATGCTTTCCAGGCTCGGCTTGTGCTGTAGCTATTGGGGTCAAGCTGGCTCTCCCGCGGGAGGGGGAGAATTGAAAACGATGATGGCAGGGTAGGTTTCGAGAACTTAAAACAACGATGGGAGGGTGTGTTAAGAATTGTAAACAATACGGGGCGTGCCGCGGGGAGCGGAGGGTGCGGATATAGTCTCCTACGTTGCGGACCTCCTCCACGCTGTTCGGGGTGACGATGACACTTCCCCCCCAACGTTGGACCGCGCACACTGGGTCGCTCCCCCTCGGGGTAACCCCACCCTAATCCCCGACATCCTGACCAGAATACACTTCTACACGGAGAAAGAGGCCATTCTTCGGGCATCTAGGACGACCGCAAAGTTAGAATATGAAGGCCACGCTATCCAGATTTTTCAGGACCTTTCTCCGCTCAGCCTGCGTCGCAGACGAGACTTTCTACCGATAACGGCCAAACTGAGGGCATCCAATGTCAAGTATCAATGGGGGCACCCCTTCGCCTTGATCTTCCAATGGGAGGGGCGGCGACACTCATTGCGTTCCCTGCGAGAGGCACTCCGGCTACTCCACATCTCGCCGGGTCTCGTCCTCAGTCCCCCTCGCCTGCGGACTCGGCATCTCAGATCTCTCTGAGGCCTGAATGGGCAAAGGTGAAGCGCCAGGGCTCGGACTCTTCAGGGACCAATACGACCCCAACCAAGCCAAGCAGGACATCATACGCCACCTGAAGGCACTGGCGGGGCCTCCGCTATCACCGGGAAATGACCCGCCACCTGACCCCACCATACCATCAGGACTTAGCACTGGAGACTGACCATGGGTCGTACGAACCTGAATTTACAAGGGGTCACTGCACGAAGCCGGACCATCATCTAATGAAGACATAACTGGGCGGGACGACCTAATGCCGATGTTGGACGGTGCTCGAATGCTCACCTCTCGATGGTGCGGATGCCCTTTGTTGACCTGGGCCCCCTGGGGAGAGGATCCTGGACCCGGGGGGCCCCGGGTGCCGCCTGGACAGACCTCCCCTGGCAAGCAGCTCCATCTGCGATATCTCCTGTCCCCTCTTTTATTGTTATGGTGCAACATGTTTATCACTTGTTCTAATGTTCTTGCCCCATCCCATTAGGATTACCAGGACCTATGGGCACGTTTATCAGACTTCACTGGAGGGACCCTCCCAGCTGGCACCTGCCTTAGCTTTACCCCTAGAGTGTTTCTCTCCCGCCAGCACTCGATAATAGTAACGCCCCCGCGGAACGGCTTTACCACACCGATCTTCTTAAATCCTCTGAAAACTGCCCTAGTGAACGCCTTCCGCTGTGCGCCCGCGCGCGCTCCGGGCCTTGGACCTGGGGAAGTAGCCGTCTTAACATGGCAGCCCATGTCGCGATTAGGCATGGGTAGATTTACTGCCCCTACACTTGGCTGTAGGTCCCGGGCTCACCCTGCCCACTTCCTCCCCGGTTTTACTCTTGATTGTCTGTGGTGCGGGCCTGGAGAACGCGCCAGACACGGACGCCCCCCCCATATTTGACTGGCTGGCTCGCCCCCGGAGGGCGGAGGCGAGCCCTTTTGTCCAATCCCGAGGTTCACCCCCACCATTTCCTTAGTCCCCAAGAGGAGTGACTCCCTCAGAGCCGCCCTGGTTCTCACCATCGGGCCGCTCCTGGACTGGAATGGTTTGCCATGGCCCGGTTGGCCACTTCGAAGTTTGTTACTTTCTACTCTCTCAGACTTCCCTCTTTTCTTCCTCTTTCATCTCTCTTTCCCTACCTTTGTCTGGTATAGTGAGGAGAGGACTCTTACACGGAACGCAGCCATGGATCACTGGCCAGATCCCTGGGGTTTCAATGGGGCGCAACATGCCTTTTGGCTGGGAAACGCGCGCGTGCATCGTTCCTACTCTCTGGCGGCGATTTCGTCGGGGTGGTGGGAGCTTGCTGCAGGGAGTCTGGGAGAAGGGGATGATGTCCGGCTAATGCATGCTCTACCCTGCTTGACCAATGGCCCACCTTAAATTACTCTCTCAATGTTCGAGGCCTAAATGCTCCGAACAAAAGGCGGCAAATCTGGAGATATCTCCTCTTAAACGATCCTGATGTTATCTTCCTCCAGGAAACCCACCTTTGCGCGCGGACATTACTCGTATGGCTCACCCGAAATTTCCCTTACAGGTATGGGCTTCTGCTCACACTAAGACTGCAGGGGTGGCTATTTTTTCAAAACGGGACTCCCGGTGCAGGTCGTCCGCACCACACGAGATGGGGAGGGTCGCTACCTTAAATTAGAGATCCAGCTGCAGGGAAAACCCTTCATATTATTTAATGTATATGCCCCTAACCAAGCACAAGACGGCTTCCTTAAGGACCTCCTTCGGGCCCAACTCTCTCAGGTCACTGATCTGGTCATTCTTGGTGGAGATTTCAACTTGGTGTGGGATCCAGGTCTAGATCGCACCTCTTCTCTTTTCCAAGGGACTGGGGCTATGTCGGCAGCGCTTAAGCACGATATCACGGCTTTGGGCTTACTAGACGCTTGGCGCTACTGGGAGCCTGACACGCGTGACTATACTTTCTTCTCCCATGTTCACCGCTCTTACTCCCGTATCGATTACTTTTTTATCTCCCAAACGCTCGCCCGATCTCTGACATCTGCAGCTATCTCGGAAATATCCATCTCGGATCACGCGCATCTGGAGCTCACCTTGTCCGGGATGGGCAGGCCGCCAGGATATCTCCCTCGATGGAGACTTCCTCCCCAAGTCTTACGTGACCGGTTGACATAGATGACATCAAAAAGGCCATACAATCTTATTTCGACAACAATGACCTTCCTGAAACCCCGATCCACATCTTATGGGACGCCTTCAAGGCTACGATTCGGGGCACTATTACTTCTATTTCTATAGCTCGCAGGCGAGAGTCCCGCCAACCTCGCCCGAGACATCAAAACCCTTGAACGACAGACTCTCATGACGCCCACCCCTGTTAACCGAAAGAAGCTTGCGTCATTAAAGGGCCAACTCAGAGCCATTCGAGTAAACAAGGCGGAAAAGCTCCCTACTTGCTTTGAAGCAGAGATTTTATGGTGGAGGCAACAAGGTCGGTTCTGTGATGGCGCGGCGACTCCGCAGTCGGACACTTCGCAGCCATATTTCTAAGATTGCCCTGCCGGGGGGTGGCTGGGCCATCGCGGAAGCGGACAAACAGGCGGAATTCAGGCACTTTTTCTCCACCTTAAACAGGGCGGGAGACGTCGGTGAGGATCAAATAGAGCCTTTTTTGACCAATTGCCCCTGGACGCCATTAAATCCCTCTGATAGGGATCGCCTTGAAGAACAGATCCCAGCAGCCGAACTTTTGCAGGCCTTGAAGAGCATACCGTTGGGGAAATCACCTGGCCCTGATGGTCTGACGTTGGCATTCTACCGGCTTTTCTTTCCAGAACTCAAAGATCATCTTCTGCGCCTTTTTAACTCTTTCACAATAGACGGCGCGGTGACGCCAACGATGGCCGAAGCGGAGATAGTACTCATTCCGAAACCCGGTAAGGATCCTACCGCATGTGCATCGTTCCGGCCGATATCCCTCCTAAATGTGGACGCTAAGCTCTATACCAAAATCTTGGCTCGGCGTCTGGCGCCCCTTCTCCCGGGACTGATCGAGCCTGACCAAGTGGGTTTCATTCAGGAAAGGCAGGGAGCGGACAACCTCCGCCGCGTGGCTCATCTGCTACAGAAGGTTCGCCATCGCGACATACCTGCCTTCCTCCTTTCCCTGGACGCGGAGAAGGCCTTCGACCGGGTAGACTGGTCCTTCCTCCGGGCAGTTCTTCGGCGCATTGGCCTTGGCCCTCACATGATCAGTCGCATCATGGCTCCATATGCACATCCTTCTGCGCGCATCCGCGTCAATGGCCTCCTTACTCCCTCGTTCACCATCCATAGAGGCACCCGCCAGGGCTGCCCGCTTTCCCTGTTACTCTTTGCGCTGGCGGTGGAACCCTTGGCGATTGCTATCCGGCAGTCAGAAGATATTCGGGGCCTCCGCATGGGAGGGACAGATCATAAGATTGCCTTATTTGCGGACGACCTCCTCCTGACGCTCACGGAGCCTACAACATCTCTCCCAGCGCTTTTAAATACCCTTTCAAGCTTTGAATTGGTATCAGGCCTTAAGATCAACCTCCACAAATCGCGCGCGCTCAACCTTACTCTTCTCCCTCAACAACTGGAGGAATTGCAGGCCATCAACCCCTTTCGGTGGGCCCAGACAGCCATCCGGTATCTTGGCATTGACATTACAGCGGATCTAGGTACGTGGACTCAGACTAATTGGCCTGCCTGTAGAGCAGCCATACGAACAGACCTCCGCCATTGGAAATCTCTTCCCCGGTCTTGGCTCGGTCGCCTCAATGCGATCAAGATGTCCATCCTCCCGAAGGTACTCTACCTGTTTCAGGCTCTCCCCACGTCGATCCCACAAAAAGACATTCAGAATCTCCAAAGAGAGTTAATTGCCTTTATCTGGGGCGGAAAGAGTCCACGTCTCTCCAGAGTTTTAATGCTGCCACGGGAGAGAGGGGGCCTGGCTTGCCCTGACCTCCTGGCCTACTATTGGGCTTCGCATTTACGATATATATCGGAGTGGTCGGTGCGAGCCAGTGAAAAGCATTGGTTTCACATGGACCGGGCCGCGGCTTGTCGCCCGCTGTGGGATTTAGCCTGGCTGGCGAGAAAGGCTAGACACCCTAGTGCATACATTGCCACTCCCGTGCGAACGGTGCTGGAGATATGGGACAGAGTTGCAGTGCCCCGAGGACTCGCAGTATTTCCCTCCCCTCTTACGCCTGTGGCACTTAACGCGGACTTTCCTCCAGCCTCTCACCATCTATCTTTTTCGGCGTGGGCAACGGGGAATGCCGGGTCATAGAACAGCTATTCGAGAAGGGAATCTTCAAGTCATTTGAGCAGTGTAGGAGAGACTTTAATCTCCCGAAGACCGCGCGTTTAGAGTACTTCCAAATCCGCCACTGGCTCCGGGCTCCATCCTATACGGAGGGCGCCACGCGTAAACCGACACTGTTTGAACTCTTGGTCAGGTCCTTTAATGGGACCCGGGGACTGATATCCAGGACCTATAAAGCCCTCCAGCAGTCACAGGTTGTACCACCTCACACTTACCAGCGCCAATGGCAGCGGGACGTCACGGCGGACATCCTTCCTGATCAGTGGGCACAGCTATGGAGAGATATCAAACGCTTTTTTAAGAGCACTGCACAACAGGAGTCAGCGTATAAACTTATGACGCGATGGTACTATACCCCCCCTCCGCCTTCAGAGGATGTACCCCGGGTTCGTTCCGCTCTGTTGGTGCTGTTTGGCAGCGCAGGGCTCTTTCCTCCATATCTGGTGGTCCTGTCCCCTTATCCTTCCGTTTTGGGAGGAGATTTTAGACCACATTAAAGCAGTGGTGGGGTTTCCTTTGCCTAGCGACCCGGGAGTCATTATTTTGGGCCTTCGCCCCACATCTCTTCAAGCCATGACGCACACGGACTTTCATATGCTTACTGCTGCCAAGCAGGTCATCGCATTGCACTGGAAAAAGGCAGGTACTCCTCCATCCACCACATGGTTCACGCGTCTGTGGCATGTTATGGCGATGGAACTACTCTCCCATAGATTGGCTCATACAGACGCCAAGTTCCAGCGCACTTGGCAACCCTTGGTCCAGTTTTTGAAGCGGTTGGAGCATGTGCGGTCTGTCCCTCCCCGCCTGCGCGCCCTCCAACTCTTCGACGACCCATTGCTACCCGGAGGGGATACGTATGATGCCGGAACCGCCTGAAGTAGTGCTGCGCCACATGGTTCCCGACATTATCCACACCTCAACCAGATATAGCCTAGGGGCACCATCGCTCCCCCCCCCCCTCTCTGGTTGATCTGCCTAGATGCCCGTGGGCCCGAGTCCATCCCTCGGCCGGGGAAAAGACAAATTGAGACCTCTCCTCGCTGTATCTATCTCTTTTATTCCCTTCTCTGCACCCCACTTCCTACTTTGGATTTCCTTTTCTTGATCAGGACTTTCTCGTGATAATTCACTACCAACAGTCACAAAGCGTCCCACAAAACCTCCTCGAGGGCCGCATAAGCGCTTGATAACCACGAAAGGTCTAGACCGAACAAGACAGAAATTTGTATCTGAGCTCAATATAGCAACCATGCATGACTCGTACGCCCTCACCTACGAGACTGGGGGAGAGGGATTGTGGGCGACTGACCGTTTCTCCCGAGCCCGAAAAGTAGATATTGGACTACACCTCCTTAGAGCCATCGGGGCGGGGGGTAATAATAGAACCTGCCCTTATTGTGGGATTTCGTACAACGCATTGGCTGGTAATTATCTCCCTGATCTCTTCTACCCATCCGCAGCTACGCCCTGACGTTCATTACACCGCATCCCCAAAGATGAAGATTGAAATAACTGTAGAAACAGGCCTCTCCTCTCTAACTAGTAGATGTTTGTCAATATGTGTCCAATGAGGCTCGGTTTCCTCCTAGTTCATCATCTTACTTAACGCGGCCGGCCCGAAGGGGTTGTAGGCGACATGCTGTGTGCCCCCCTCCTTACTTAGAAATCTCACGCTATCATAGAACGCACTGTCGGCCCTGCGGGGATGTAGACAGCAGGCTGTGGAAGAACTTCTTTTTTTTTCTTTTTCATCTTAATAAAGGTTTTGAAAATCAAAAAAAAAAAAAAGAATTGTAAACAATGGGAGGGCGAGGAGAACTGAAAACAACGGGAGTGTGGGGATTGAAATCAGTCTGCTATAAACTCACCACAAGCAGCGGGTGAGAAGGAGGGAACGTGTACAAGTAACTGGTGATCACGTAAAGCGGTCCAATACGTTCAGATCGAATTTAGCACAATATAAAGCTGCAAAATAAATGTTATAAAAGCAATGCCAATGTGTTTTTCTAGCGAGTTGGGAGTATTGTAAGAAACGATGGGAGGCTATTCGGGAACAGGTCTAGCAGCAGGAGGGGGAGGGAAAGAGCAAGGTGGGGGCAGGCAAGGGACAGTGAGAGGAGGGTGACCTTCAAGGTCGTGCTACAGTTAAGCTAGGGTGAGGGCAGCCGGCCAAAGACATTATAATGAAATAAATCATGTACCTGCTTCTCGAAATGCGCATTTAAAGAACATCGGGAAAATGAGAGGGGTGAAGTGATCTGCTGTCCTCCCCTCCGACAAGGATAAACTAGGGTAAGGGGAGGAAAATTGGTGGAATGAAGGCACAAGCCCCTGCCATGGGTATTTTTGCTCAATGAGCCGCCGGATCAACTTAAAAATGTGCCCGTATGGGTATGGAAATCGTGACCTCGGCGGCATTAGCACTAGGTCATGACCAGACTGGGCTGCCCGATCAGGCTCAATGAGCCCTGTGCATGTTTACACATATGAAGAAACACGCTGCTTAAATTGTTCCCCCCCCAATAGCGCCGGCCAGTGCACCCAAAAAACGCTTGGAGGCATGAGCAGGAGGCGAGAGAAACCACCCCAAAAAGCCTTAGACTGACAGCATGAAATCACTGACGCTCCATCCTGGCTCAAGAGCGCGAGAGGGACGGGGCAACCAGCAATGAGGTCAAAGTGCATTAAAAGAAGCGCCGACGGGGGCGGGCAAGCAGCATTACAGGGGGAGTTGTTTAAGCAGGGACCTGGGCGGGTGGTGGGGCAGGCAAGTAGCGAAGGCATGCTTCTGTGGACCTAGAGAATTCCAGCACGGTGAGTGGCACCCAGTTCCTGAGATGGGAGCCGCCGCTCCAGCTGTTAGTGAGCGGTGCACACAGAGCTCGTGGTGCTGGATGCAGGGGGGTTAGTTGTGGCAGCACAGGAGGTCTCGCACACTGGGCCAAGTTAAAATAAAAATGCAAGTAGCATGCTACTGTGGGGGACACGGGTGCCATGCATAATTTTAAAAAGGCATGCACGTAAACATGATCACATATGTGAAGAGCTGTTCAGAATGTATACAAAAAGTTCCTGATCAGATCATAAAATTGAAAACGCACAAGCCGACAAATCCTGGGGCAATACTCCAGGGGAGTCAACAAGCTGCAGAAAGAAGGGACAAGCAGGAACCATTATCAAATGAGAAGCAACGTTTTTTAAAGGACACTCACCAAAAGCCAATGAAAAGCTTGAGGAAGCTGGAGGCGTGGTCTAAGCCCACAGAGTGAATACAGCATGTCTTCCAGACAGCGCATGCGCTGTCTAGGTTCGACCTAAAAACAATGACAAAGCCAACAGATTTTGCATAGGCGAAACCTATTAGCTTTGCCAATGCTTGTTATCATTGAGGTTACAGCAACATACACACCCATGGTGCAGTTAACCATGTGCATTAATAGAAATGCTAAAGGTGCACACGAGTGAATGCTTTAAAGAAAATCTTATAGTAAGCAGCGTCGTTTTAAAAATCAGGGTCCAGCCTAACAAATCAAGACTGAAGCACAAGACTGCTGGGTGGTAAGGCACTTTGTGAGGGTGACAGCTCTGCCAAGTGCACAGTGCCCACCGTTCATTTGTATGCTACATTGCATTTTTGCAGTAGGCACCCCCCCTTTAATAAATTGTCGACTTTGTGTCCAGTGTGAAATGCCCGACCACCGCTTTGGTGGCTGCACAACCGCACTCAACTCGTAGACATTCTCAAAACTCTTGCTTCTGGGGTGCAATGCTGTTTAACAGGAACACTTACAACTAAGGACACCAGAGTTCTTTTTCTTTAAAATACAGCATGTTTTCAAATCCTGCGTATTGCAGTCAGTTGTAGCAAGTGCACATTTCTTCTAAATGGGCCCGCCAGAATAGGGCCACTTTAGTTATGAATACTCAGCAAACCAGGTGCATTTGGAATGAAAGGAATCAGAAAAATGATAAGATTCACACATGTGGATGACGTTCCCCCGTCCTTCCAAAACTGGACCATTCTCTTCTTTCAAAATTGTTTTGCTTGTGTTTACTTGGCACACTACAAGAAACCTAAATACAAAACGATTACAGCCTGAGCAGGAGAAGGGTAGGGGTGGAAAAAAAAAAAAAAAGACAACAGCAAACGAGGGGAAGGCAAGGAACTGAAGAGACATGCACCCAATAAGAGTACATATTGAGAAAAAAAAGGAGTACTGGCAGGAGATTGCATTGGAAGGACACTGGCCACTGGAAGCAGTACTTGGACCAGGCTCCACGGCACAACAAAGCCTCCAAGCCCAGGAGGAAGACGGAGGTGAGGAAGAGGCGCTGACCAATAGGAAGCAAGGACACGAGGGTGACATGGAAACCATGTGGGAGCCAGCCAATGGTAAGTAAAGTGACATGAGAGCCACTCTATGGTAAGTAAAGGTAAGTAATGGGCGTACTCTAAGCCCTTTTAAGATTTTTTTTTTTTTTTAAATACAAGAGATTTCACAAGCACAGCACAAGCGCTATGCAGGTAAAACCTAAAAAGGGTATCAGCATTTGTGGTTAAAACATTCAGCAACAAAGTGGATTCGCAAGCAGACTTTATGAAGTCTAGATACAACTTTTTTAGTAACCTTCCACTACACTATGCGGGAAAGCTCGATCTTAGTCAACTATATTTTCCAAACACCAGTTACATCGGAATCATTTCGGTGTGCTTTGCACAAGGCCACTGTTCAAAACGACAGCGCATCACACTGGAAAGATGCTTTCATAGGATTCAAAGAGCAAACCTATCTACTATGTATCCAGCACCTGTCCTGACATCCTGATATACCTGTGTATTAAGAAGGTAATTACTATTTTTCAACCCCTCAATATACTAATCTGCAAAAGGTGAAAGCTTGGTATATCATGGAGAGGATAAACAATCTACACATTTTTTCATCTCTTGATAGAAATATTCCACAGACCTAAAGGCTGACCGGACTGCAACCTGAATTTATAATTTAGGAAAGTTTAAATATACACTCGAGAACATGACAAAACTGCACAGGCTCACAACATAAAGCAATATACTAGAAAAGTCAGAGATATAACTTTAGTTTTTTTTTATACAAAGCAGAAAATGATTGGATGGAACAAAATTGACATCTACTAACAGAGCAGTGCTGAAACAAAGGATTTCTTAACTGCTACAGGAAAGCGAGTATATGAGCATGCACAGCGTAATAATGTACTGGAGATATACGTTCTGTAGCGTGCACTGGAGGTATCACCCTCTGGAAAGGGTGTCAGATGAAGTATACTGGTTAGTGCCACTCGCGTGAGTGGTATCCCTCTGGGCACAGCTGGAAGCCTGCGTAATGCAGGTTAAAATGTTCCAAATCCAAAATTTGAATATATGAAAGATTGTGAAAAGTTCAAAACTCTTAGTCAAGTTTGTTGGTGCATGAATTTAATTCATTCATGAATACATAACGGTCAATCGATTGGCTCAAGTTTCCAATAACCGAGAATCAATCTCCCGATGCATTTCGGGCATGCAAGCCCTTCGTCAGGGGAAAAGATCTAAAACAAATGCGGAGAATAAACAGAGCGTCACTGTGCCCTACGGGTGAACAGTATATCGCAACTTAAACTGTTTCATATCTGATAGTATGCAAGCAGTGGTGACATATATGAAGTGCAAGCATATCGTGCACCTAACGTGACTGGTGAAATAATGAACAAACAGTGCAACGGTGTCAAAACGGTGTCTAAAGTATACTGGTGTCTAACATCCATAGTGATGATAAATGAGAACCCAAATCCAAAGGTGAGTGAAACCGTGAACAGTATAGAAAATCATGCTGATTGGGTCGGTGAGACTCGCGTCCCGTTCCAAATAGTAATCACGGAGCTCGGTAATCCATCTCTGCTAAATACACATGCACAAGAAAATGTGAAGTATATGTGAGATCACGTGAGGGAGCAATCATACAAGACACTGTGCGCGGTATGGCAAAAGCCCAAAAGGAAACTTACATCAGCCCGGCGTGTATACTGCGTACTCCATAAGGTCTGAAAACGCCAAGTGAGCGTTCACGATCTGGTTAAAGCAAGCGGTGCAAGTGCGTGAATAGAAATTAAAAGCGGACTAGCCATGGTGAATGACAACAAGCTGAAAGATTCGAGTGCCATCTTGGAATGGATAAGAAAAATGAGAAGGATGAGTCCCATGAGTAATCAAGACAACGTGTAAAAAGAACAGTTTAAAAATCGCTCAGATGATATATAAATAAAGCAGGTGTGAAAAAATGTACCAAACCAATAATCATGGCCAATTGTAAAAATATTCGGGTAACAGGCAATTGAGTTGAGAACGAGAACACGACATATGAACAAGACGGTGTATAAGACTGCCCAATCAATGGGCAGGGAAATCATCAAAAGAATCTGATAGACGGAGCCAGAACCATTGGTGAGAAAAGCATAAAAGAAGGGAAAGGGAGCAAGTCGTCAAGAAAAGGATGAAAAAGGAATTCAAACACCAAAGTGTGAAAGAAAAAGCAGACTGTAACTGCGAAAACACAACGAAGAAACATAAGAAGGAATTTAGAAAGTGTGGGATTTACTGAGAAATGTAGGTGAAGGTGAGTGTGTGAAAGCGACAATGAAAATGTGTAAAAACAGAAAAAGTGATATGTAGACCACAAGCAATAAGCAAACACAGAGGTAATGGTATCACAGGTAGCATTGGAATTCCATCCGGTCATTAAGACCGTTAGGTTTCATAGAGTCCAGAAACTTTATCCAGTAGTTTTCCCTTTGTAGGATAAATCGTTATTGTTTCTGCCCTCGCGTCTGATCATGGTTTCCAAGATAGCGAACTGCAGTTGACTGATGTTGTGTCGATGTTCGGTGAAATGTACTGCAATGACAGATTTGGTGTTGTTGGTGCGGATGTTACTCTTGTGTTCATTCATACGGATTTTAATCTTTCTCTCAGTCGTCCCGACATAAACCAGCCCACAGGTGTATTTGAGCATATAAATGACATTCTTGGTGTCACAATTGGCATTCACTCTTAACTTGATTTTGGTGCCTTTCATTGGGTGTGTTATAACGGGTCCTTTGATGATGTTGTGACAGTTATTACAATTAAGGCAGGGTGTGTTTCCTTTGTAAACAAGCATGGATGATAATGCTGGTTTTTTGGCAATGAGTTCTTTGATGTTCTTTCCCCTTGTGTAGGCAAAGGTTGGAGGAACGTTAAAAATGCCTTTGAAGTCTGGTTCCATGTCCAAAATTGACCAATGCTTTCTAATCGATTTCTTATATTGATGGCTGAGGGTGGAAAATTTAGAGACAACCACAGTGCGTTGGCATGTTGTGTTGATGGTAGGTGTCAAAAGCTGCATACGATTCTTTTCACTGCATCGTTTGCTGGCTTGTTCGAGAGTCTTCAGAGGATATCCACGTTTTTTGAATTTGTCCAACATTTCTGCAGCTTGTTGGTCAAAGTTATCTGAATTCGAAACAATTCTCTTGACTCTAAGCAACTGCGAATATGGTAAGTTGTTCTTGAGGGGTGTCTGATGAAAACTTTGGTAGTGCAGTAGGTTGTTCCTGTCGGTGCTTTTTCTGTAAATGTTGGTGTCTAGGGTGGTACCGGATCTGTTGATCAGTACGTCCAAAAATGCTTTGGATTGTTGATCAAAGTCAAAGGTGAACTGGATCCTATCATTGATGGTGTTGAGAGAGTTTAAAGCCTTCAACAGACTGGTTTGGGAACCCTTCCATATGATGAAAATGTCATCGACGTACCCGAGAAAGGTGATGGCGTGTTCTTTCCATTCTATGTCATTGAGTATGTTGTGCTCCTCGAAATTACGCATGAAGATGTTAGCATATGAAGCGCGGCACAATTGCCCATTGAAGTACCTGAGAGTTGGCGGTAGCACTGACCTTCCCACTCAAAATAGCTCTGATATAAGGTGAAGTGCACCAGTTCCATCAGAAAAAGCTGAAAATCAATTTTGAAATCAGAGTTAAGTAACATTTCTTCAATGGCCTCGAGGCCCAACAAGTGAGGGATTGAGGTGTACAGGGACTTCACGTCCGCTGTGCACAGCCAGATTTCATCTTCAATTTGAAACATGACACTCATGTGCATGTGTATTTAGTAGAGATGGATTACCGAGCTCCGTGATTACTATTTGGAACGGGACGCGAGTCTCACCGACCCCATCAGCATGAATTTCTATACTGTTCACGGTTTCACTCACCTTTGGATTTGGGTTCTCATTTATCATCACTATGGATGTTAGACACCAGTATACTTTAGACACCGTTTTGACACCGTTGCACTGTTTGTTCATTATTTCACCAGTCACGTTAGGTGCACGATATGCTTGCACTTCATATATGTCACCACTGCTTGCATACTATCAGATATGAAACAGTTTAAGTTGCGATATACTGTTCACCCGTAGGACACAGTGACGCTCTGTTTATTCTCCGCATTTGTTTTAGATCTTTTCCCCTGATGAAGGGCTTGCATGCCCGAAATGCATCGGGAGATTGATTCTCGGTTATTGGAAACTTGAGCCAATCGATTGACTTATGTATTCATGAATGAATTAAATTCATGCACCAACAAACTTGACTAAGAGTTTTGAACTTTTCAAAATCTTTCATATATTCAAATTTTGGATTTGGAACATTTTAACCTGCATTACGCAGGCTTCCAGCTGTGCCCAGAGGGATACCACTCACGCGAGTGGCACTACCCAGTTAACTGCTACAGGAACACAAAGATGCTTGCATTTCCCTGAATCGATGTGGAGGAAAAGCATTTGCATGCTCATAATAGCAAATACTGAAAGTGGGCACCAGAGTCAAGCAATTGCAATAATTCAGTGGATGAAGATCACCTAGACCACTTCAATATGCAACCAAGCTTTTTTACTTTATTCTTTCAAGACAAGCCAGGGCAACAGGTAAGCTGCCCATTTTACTTCTTGAAGTCAGGATAACAATATAAAACTCAGTCTTGCAACAGATGAGGACAGTTATTGGTGTTTGTCACGAGCAACAAATTAGCTACAAGACAACATGGTGATCAACAAAAATCAACACGTTTTCACACAAAAATATATTTTGACTTGTTTCACAATGCTTCCATGGAGAACGAGAATTCCTTTAATTCTGCTCCCACCCCCCAGAATAAGTCCAGCTCCTTTCCCGCTTGAAAATGCTACTTGGCACTCTGACTGAATTCTATACTATAAAATACTTTTAAATCTAGCTCACTGATTCACAAGAAAGAGCATACAAGAGTAATAATTAATAAATTACTCAGTGCTAGTATTCACTGTCAGAAATTACCCCTGAGAAGAATACAACTAAGACTTCTTATAAATTGATGAATTATGAAATGCTCATTAGGCAATAAAGTGCAAACACAAAGTGCTAGTGCGTGCTAATGGAGCAAACAGCAGGCGGCAACTCTTCTCAGCCAATGTTTCACTCCTATCTGCGGGCTTGGTCAAGAACACTTGAAAATACTACCTGTAACCCTGACTGGAAGCCATATTCAGAAGGGCTCAATCAGTTTCAACAGGTTGACATATTCAGCTCTGAAGCCCTTGGCCGCCTCAAATGATTCCCTGAGAGATATAGGTTTGAGTAAAGGCAGAAGGGTGAGCTATTCATCAAAGATGATGGTCAACCAGCACTGTATTGTGAACACTTCAGCAGAGACAGTTCTGTTCACCAGAGTCCTCTCTTCCAGTCCCTGATTGGAACCACCAGAGGAAGAGCATGTTGACTACTAAATGGAGCTTCTTAATTCGTATGTGTGCCTAAAAGTCTTCAGTGGAAGACTTGCAACCTTCTCAGTTCACTGCTTAATGAATTGAAGACCATTCCAGTAGGCACCAGGAGCGAATAAAATGTTCTTAACGTTGCAGCTGTCTTGAACAGAACAACCTTTAAGCCTTACTCTTGCTGGTCAGGTTTGTCCACCTTTTGCATGTATACGTTTGCTTAAATGACAAGTAAAGAAATATTAATTTAGAAAGACAGAAATAAGAGCATTTCTCGCAGAACACGCATTAGGAACACATTTGCAAATGTATGCAAATCAGCACGTGTTACTGAGACGTGCATAGTGCCACCTTATGTTGTTCGACTCAAAACGTACCATGATAATAGTTCTAGTTTTCCTTCCCTGTCTTAGGAAACATGGAAACCAGCTCTTATGCTAAGAACCCAAAGTGCACCTTGTACATAAATACCAGCTACAAAATGATCACATCTTTTGGGAACACGTTCAAGAGGAATGAAGTTATTTGTGAACATAATACAAACATAATCCCTTTCTTTCAGTGCTGCCGGGCAGAGATGACACACAATGAGGCAGCACAGTGCACTCTGCGTGGTTTCTCAAGCAGAACTGATGAAAACCCCTTCAATGATTCATGAGAAGTGCTACGCTGTGTGCAGCACAGGTCTGCACAATAAGGGAGGCTCGTTTCCACATCATTTTAGTAACCGTACCGTCATACCAGTTTAAACAAAGCTGAATTTCTGAACAAATAGGATTTAACGTGCTGCTGAGAACAAAACAAATCACACAAATGTCAAAGATCGAGCAATTGACATACAACACAGGCCTATGTACATACCTTGACCTGAAAAGCTACAGTGGTATGCGGAGTGTCCGTCTGATGAAATTAGGAATCCAGATACAAATATATGGCACTCTGTGTACTGGAACACTCCACTGGTGCCAATTCGTTACCTTTCAATGTTATTTCAACACCAAAAAAAGAGTTCAAAACTAGGGGTGGGTGCAACTTGCGTAATTTGCTGTAGCATAATTAGGCAAAATCACAGCAATATTATGTGAGATTATGCAGAATTACGCAAGGAGCGTGCTCCAGTATTTACAGCTTTATCAAGCGGAAAATGAACCCTTGCATCTAAATTGCAACCAAGGGTGCCCTTTGAGCTAAGAAAAGAGAGCTAAATGCAACAGAACACGAACAGCAGCAGCCGCTCGCACTAAATATTGTTCCTGTGCTCCTGCTGTAGGATTTGTGTGCCAAATTACTCATAATTATGTGAATAGGCATAATTATGAAATTTTCTGTAATTTTGCATCAAGAGTAATGCGAAATTTCTCTGGCGTAATTAAAATTCCATCCAGACCAGATTAAAAACCTATTCAAGGATGGTTATAGTGTACTGATAACGTGGCAGTCTGATGAGAGGATTTGATTTGATATATGAAGTAATGAGTAAATGTGCCTCCTCTCTGCTATTTGATAATTTTCATTACAATTTGTTAATTCCAATTTCTCAAACGAATAAATCACATACATTCAAGGCTTGCTTCAAATGGTTGTATGTTTTCATTAACTGTACAGGAGCGAACTGTCATAATTTTTTCATTCTTCGTAAGAAGTGCTGAATATATACAAAGTCCAAGCACGTTATCTATGTACTTTTCGAAACAAAATTAAGCAACGTAATAAAGAATTCATAATACCAATAAAAATATGTTTAAAATTAAACACATGATTGTGCAGAGAATGGAAAGGTATCCCTCACCAGTGCGAGTGATCAAGATGAAGTGTGAGTGTAAAAATTAATAACAACCCATTTCTTAACAACGTCAGCTATATGCAGTAAGCTAAATGCACCAAGTCGAGAACAGCTTCAAGTAAAAAGACCAGTTATAAAAACCCACTGCAAACTTCCTTAGATCAAAGGTAGGACCAATAGGTTATTATTTTAAAGTCGACCTTAATACTGGGTTTGGTAAGGTGACCAAGGTAGCGTAGCATGCTTTTTTGGGGGTCTTGTTTTCCCTTTCCCTTCTCCGCACCATCAATTATTTGTTTCACTACTGATTTTTCTTTCAAGCAGTACGTATATAGCATGGTTGTACTTTGTATATAGTCAGTGCTTCTTGTAAAGCATGTTAAATTATGACAGTACGCTCCTGTAAAGTTAATGAAACAATGCAACCGTTTGAAGCAAGTCCTAAATGAATGTGATGTATTCGTCTACGACAATGAAATTAACAACATTGTTCTAAAAATAGTTGTCAAATACCAGTAGAGTAGGCACGTTTACTTTTTACGTTATGCTCCAGAAGTTCAACATCCCTTTCTTTACAAGGAATCAACCCAATTTGTTCACATACTGGTTTGGTATATGGGCAATACAAACAACTAAGAGTGATGCATTGAGACATTGCCAAGTAGACAGGCAGCTAGGCCATGCCTTTCCGCCTCTCTGTCCTCGCCTCCGCCTAGGTGCAGCTAATTGCCCCATATCCTGAGTTCAGGGTGCCCGCGAAGCTCCTGCCACCTTTAGAGACTGCGGAGCACCGATGGAATCATATGTGGAGAGTCCTGCTCCCTTGCAGCACAGCCCCGGAAAGTGGCGCTTGCAGTGAAAGCTGGGCCACGCAAATTGCAATGGCAGCGGCCACGCGGCAGTGAGCCGAGAGCCGCGTTTGAACTCTTCCTTCCCCGGTGGGTGCCTACCTACCTGCATTCTGTGACGCCTCCACCTCAGCAGAGCCGAGCAGCGACTCTCGGAGCAGAGAAGGCCCTGGGCAGTCGCCTGAACCCTGACAGCCATGCAACCTACTGCACCTGGCCCGATTAGACACTTGGGCCTGTATAGAGACAACCCGGAGGCGCTCACTGAACCACTCCCTAGCTAATAGGGGAGTGGTAAGCACCCGCAGACAGCACTGTGGCCATTCCTGCAATTTCTGATCCCGGGAACCGTGTGATGCACGTAGAGCTACACATCAACAGGATCTGGGTATGAGGGCCGCAGCATTCTGGAGACGCAAGGAAGCAGCGCCTGCGGCGGCCAGCTACCGGGTACCTAAGGGAAGATCGCAACCAGAGACTGGTGAAGGAGGAGGCAGTGTAGCCCAGCACTGGGGATTGCCTCTTGAGCTTCTGAGCCCCTAAGCTACGAGGGCGAGACAACCGTCGACATCTGAGGTGCTCCCCCTTCCATGCGTCTTTGTGGGACATACAGAATTACAGGACCCATTGCTCTTGAGGACCCCTAGAGGTGGTGTAACTTGTTATAGCATTGAAACTGGGGAGGATCACCCGCATTAACCTTCCCTGCCTGACTGGGCAGCCTCTTAGCCCTCAACATTAGCGGACCCCCTGCCCCACAGAGACACAAGCGGCCTGCGCCCATTGGAAGATGTGCGGGCTAGTCGGCTACGACACATTCCCAGAGATGATCGCCTGCAGCAACGTTGGCCTGGAAGCCACTAGTATGCCGTAGAAATATTGCAAGCTGTTTTAACGGTCCCTATCCTGCGATCAGAGGCTATCCCAGCAACGCCAGGGCGCATACTGGTGGAGGTACTGTTGGGGCCCCTGTAAGAGACCATTGCGGAGCCGGGAGAGCTGCGGAGTGTGGTGAACAGGGCAGGAGCCCGGAGGAAGCACCCTAAGGTGGGGTCACCAAGGCCAACAAAGGGTATTGTGATGCCTCCGGAAGGTGTGGCGATTGGCAACTGGGCTCTCTTGCTGTGTGTGGAGAAGCTTTGTCACACCCTGTACACTCTGCCCATGCCACACTTCCATAGCTGAGGCCATGACTTCTGCATGAGGAAAGAAAGACTGCTCCCTAAAGGACATGTTGATGAAAACCATGAGAGGCCCCGCCAAAAATAGTCACCAACATCCCAACCTGGAACATCCCCCCGATAGTGAAGAATTGGAGGGACCAGTGGCCTGCTCCTTCTTAGCAGCCCCGTTTGCTTCCCTCTGGGACGACCTCCAAACGATCAAGAAGGACTTGTCCAATGATCTCAAGGAGGTCCGCCATGATCTTGATGGACTGGGTGACAGAGTCTCCTCCCTAGAGGACCACAAAACTAGCCGAGATCAAGGGATTGAACAGCTGCAGCAGAAGGCCATCAGGCTCAGAGACCATCAGATCACCTTGCAGGCCCAGGCCGAGGACTTGGAAAACCAGTTGAGGCGTAACAACATACACATTAAGGGGATGCCGACTAATGCGGAGGGCACAGAATGGGGATCATATACCACAGACTAATTTCAGTACATCCTGAAATTGCCCTCCGACATGGAGATACAACTTGACCGTCTACATAGAGTGGGCCTCCCAAGACCGGACACAGCCCCCCTGCTGATATAATAGTGTGCGTCCATGATTCCAGCTCAAAGAACGTATCCTCCGCACAGCTAGAGTCTGTCACCCGGTGCGATTCAGAGGACACGCGCCAATACTATACCAGGACCTTGCAGGTGTTACATTGCAAAAATGCTGAGACTTCCGCTCAGTGACTGCCTATTTGCGGAGTAAAGGATTCTCATACTCTTGGGGCCATCCATTCCAGATCATTTTCCGCTTAGATGGCAAGCTTCACCAACTCCAATCTTTTATGGACGCTTGCTCGCTGCTGGATATTGAGGAAGCCCCTGCTGGTGACCCACAGGCCAACCCCCACGACCGGCAGGCATGCACACTCTCCTGTTGGCAACGGAACAAACCCTCGCCCAAGGGGTTACGGCTGGATCCAGAGTCTATTGCAATAGAGAGGCAAGCGGTGCTAAAGACGCTGTCCGGTGATACCGCAGGGACAGGTGCAACATGAAGGCTGTGGAGACACCTGTGAGAGCTTTCGTACTGGGGGCCAGAGCTGGGTGGCGGTGATCGGACACCTTGTGCCACCACACAGATCGATAATTTAATTCCCTGTGGGACTTTTTGACGCCTTTTGAGATCTCTCGTTGGAGTACTCCGTTGCTTTAATTCATGTTTCTAGTTCTTGTGATTTGTTGGGGTGGGGTGTACATGCAGAACATGAGGTTATCATACTTTTCGGACGCACACATACAGTGGCTTGCCCACAGGGAGTTGGATATGGGAGGGTGAGGACGGGGCTCTTACCACGGGAACTCTCATTGCATATCCCCTGCACCCAACAACACGCACACCATGCTGAATATCCTCACCCTCAATGTGAAAGGCCTTAAAAACCCCATCAAACACCACGCCATGCTGTCCTATCTGGAACATTCGGGTGCGGACATCTGGCTTTTGCAGGAAACCCACTAAGTCGTCAGCAACTGATACAGGATGCCCTCCAGCGCTTTCCCACATTCATTTTTCACGACCGCCCCTTTCAAATCTGCAGGAGTGGCTATCCTGGTGTCACGCTCCTTCGAGGCAAAGTGAAATATAAATTAGTGGAAATCAAAGGCAGGCTACTGGCGCCTACAGTGAGCTTAGGTGACCACACGTTTACACTTGGGACCCTGTCTGCCCTGAATGAGGGGCAGAAACACTTTCTTCATCAGGCGGTGGAGGAGATTATGTCTACTCAAGAAAAACTGCCACTTTTGGGAGGGGATCTAAACTTGGTATTCAACAATGACCTTGATCGATCAGTCCACCGCTTTGGACACACGGGGGGTTTATCCCGGGAGGCCAGCAAACTGCAGGGCTCGAAAAATCATTTAATTTTTACTAGACCTGCAGGTCTAGTAACCTAAAAAATGTACTCGACCTAACTGAAATGCACTTGATCGCAGTTTCTGGAAGTGGAGCAAATGTGACAAGTTAACAAGATTTAAAGGCATTTTTATTGCTCATTCACTTTGTGAGCAATACAGCTGCCTTTAAATCTTGCTATCTTGTCACATTTCCTCTGCTTTCAGAGACAGAGGTCAAAAGTCAGTTTGTCTTCCTACTCGCCAGAAAGGCCGAGTAGGACCTAAAAATAGCTCGCCCTAATTGAATATGCCTCGCAAATGCGAGCGGGCGAGTGGATTTTTTGAGCCCTGTACTGGCAATGGGTGATGGGTTTGAGGGATCTCTGGGGTGAACTACACCCCCTTACTCGGATTACACATTTTATTCTCATGCCCATAAAACATATGCTCATCTAGATCACTTCATGGGCACACAGGAATTCCAAGTACTAGTCGCAGCTTGAGAAAAATCGAGCCCCATTCCCTATGGGACCACGCCGCTGTATCCCTTACCTTGGCCCTCCCTCCTGGGAGGTGCAACTCAGGAACCCGGAGTATGCAGGAAACCTTACTGCAGAAGCATGAGGTGGTAAAGAGGGTCGACCAAGCTATAGTGGCTTTCCTGTCAATGAATGACACCACTTACACCTCCATTTCCACCCTATGGTAAGCCCTGAAGGCCGTCATTCACAGGGAATTGATTGCAGTCTCTGGGGCGGTCAACAAACTCCACCGGGAAAAGAAAGCACCTCCAACAACAGGTACAGGAACTTGAACACAGCCATAAACACACTGGTGCTCCACAGGCGTGGCAGCAGTTGGAAGCGGCCCGCACACAACTGACGGGACTTGAATTAGACAAAGACGAATATGCCGCGCTGCGGCTCCACCACTCCTTTTACGTGAGGGGCGACAGATGCGGTCGTCTGTCAGCCAACAGACTAAGGGCCCACGGTCAGGCCACAGGCATACACTTTCTGGGCCCCGGACGGCTCTGACATCATGAGAGATGACCCCATTGCATCTGCCTTCAGAGACTTCTATAAGGAACATTATGCGGGCAGACCTTACCTCAGGAGGGCCCAGCCCTTTATCTTCACAATGCACAAACATCGCGGCTGACACCAGATCAAGCTGCAGCCCTAGATCGCCCGATTCGGATTGAGAAGGTCATCCCCGCTATTGCCTGACAGAAGCTTCTCAAGTCCCCAGGGCTGGAAGGCTATTCTATAAGACCTTCTGCAATACGGTTGCCCCTGTACTGACCTGACTTTCAATTCAATCACAGACCCAGGTACGGTTGCTCCCACTATGTTGGAGGCCTCTATTGTGGTCATCCCAAAGCTCGGGAAAGACAAATTACTCAGTGACTCATAGCGCCAGATATCTCTACTTAACGTGGATATCAAGCTGTTCACTAGTATCCTGGCCACCTAGGTTGGGTCCTCTTTTACCGGGCCTGATCAGCCCAGATCAGGCAGGTTTCATACCCAGTAGCCAGTGTAGTAACAACACTAAACGCATCATGCATCTGATAGACAAAGCTCAATGTTCCAATCGAGAGAGAATGCTTTTGGCCATAGACGCCGAGAAGGCATTTGATCGGGTTCATTGGCCCTAAATCGAGGCTACACAGAAACACCTGGCTTTAACGAGCGCCTCTGCACATGGATCCTTAGCAATTACGGCCAACCCAGAGCAACGGTTTGTGTAAACGGACAGATCTCGGTTCCATTCCCCATACGCAGGAATATAGCACATTACAACGCGATGTATTACATCGCGTGCTTTACGACGCAGTCGTTACAACGACCGCGTTGTTAGTACGCGATGCATTTACATCGCAAGTCATTACAACGACTTGCAGTAGGGGGCGCGCTGGACTTACGAATAGTATTATTTACTATTCCTACTCCAGTTTGCGCAACAGTAGGGAAGGTGTTGGAATTAATTTGCAATACCTCAGCGCCCCCTACAGCAAGTCGTTGTAATGACTTGCGATGTAAATGCATCGTGTACTAACAACACAATCGTTGTAACGACCGCGTTGTAATAGTACTGCGATGTAATGACAGCGTTGTAAACGCTGTTTCCCATACGCAGAGGCACGCACCAGGGGTGCCCGGTCTCACTCTGTTGTTTGCATTATACATGGAGCCTATGGCTCAGCGCGTTCGCGACAACCCTAATATTAAGAGTCCCCTCCCGGGGTGAACGTTTTAATAGGAACTAAGCCCTGTGAAAAGACTGCATCCTCATTAGGCCGGAGCATTTGGAAGAGGCACACAATACATAATTTCTCAAAAGTTGTAACTAAAATACGTAGCTAAAAATTATTATAGATTTGGCTGTTGAAGGACTAATATTAAGGACTAATTAGACATAAGGTGTGATGTTGGTTTACATTGCATTGAAAAAACTGAATATCCATATTAATAGTGAGTTAACATTTTATTTACAGAAATATGTGTTCTGCAACAAAAGCTGTCAGAATTGCAATGCAGCATACAAGCTAACTAACAATGAGATCCCGTGGGAATGATTTATACAACAGCTGCTGTTTTCATAATTTAAACTATGGCTGGTAGGAAATATTTCCCTTTACTTATGCTGTTGCCTTTCAAGGACTGAGGCATTACTTTTTGACCGTTCTCTGTGACACCATACAGCATCCTGTAGTACCAGGGCAGACCTATAGAGCAGGTGCTATAGTGTGCATGTGGAGGGGGCAGGGTGTTAAGCTTACTCTTTTTACAAAGCACAAAGGGCTGGCACCTGATAGGCAGGCCTCAGCCCGGGGCAGCAGTAGACATTCCTAAGATCCAAATAAAAAATACAAGGGGCAAAGTACAGGTGGGAGGAGACATGAAATTCAAATGGGCTTTCTCACAGTGTTCTAAGGCACAAACATGAGGTATCAGAGTGCTATACACAAATGAGAAATAATTTCTAAAAGTCTGAAAGATAGAGGAAATCCGTGTGGTTGTTTGTTTGCCTTAAAAGGTCTGGTTTAATATTAAGATTTTGCTGAGGGGCTCAAGAGGCTGACTAACTATGTGAGGAGGTTGCTAGAAGTAGATAGCTCCAGCATAGTGTAAAGATAAGATCTTTGGTAGAGCAAGCAAAAGTGGGCAGACTGGGGATAAAGCAGTTGAAGTAATAGGTACTAATAAGAAAGCAAGCAGAATGGGAAGAGCAGGTTTGAAGGACAGCAGAATGGATCTGTGAAGGCCTCCTGCCAAATTACTGATGGAGCAGATTCTTGAGTAGAGGGAGACTGGGTGGAGTGCACACCATTGTAACAGACATGAGAGCAGGTTATGAGAAGCAAAGTTCAGGAACAGTGAGGTTCAAAGAGCCTGAGTGTCATTTGAAATATAATGCTGTTTAAGATGACCACGTGCCAGTTTCAAGCCTTAGGAACAGTCACTAAAAATGTTCTTCTATTTTGAAGCTTTTCTGAATACAAACTCACTAACAGATCAGAATCAAGAGAGCATAACCGGTTTCCTAATAAGCACACACCGAATTTAGACATTGTGGAACTCATTGTTTGCTAAAGATTCATGTAAAATCCAAGCAGACAACTGTTTCCCAATGAACAACCACAGAGGATCGATTCATACAGAAGAAATGTACTCCCTGTGGCCAACCTGCATATGCAGCCTGCTGGCAGCATTCTGAAGGCACTACAACTAACTAAGCTGCTTAGCAGCTAGCATCAAATATAAACGGATCCCTGGCTGATGTAAGATCAGATGATGATATCTGCAGATACCAGGCCAAGAAAAAGGAAAATGCAATGCAGATTTTTAAAGGGAAAAAATTACAGCTGCTCCAGATCACAATGATTTGATGGACCAAATAAATCGCAATCTACAATGAAGTTTGGGAATTTTGCCTGATGCAGTACTGAGGACCACAGTCTCTAACTGTTCAACAAATTTCAGCTCTGCAGAAGCACACCATTTGCAACAATATGATGATTTTTTAAACCTGAATTATTTAATCAAATCCCACTCATCATGGGCTATAGGTAGAGGGGAAATTAGTGGTTAATCAAAAGGGGGAGAGGTACGTAGTGGACCTTGCCTCCTGTATCATATAAACAATCAAAAGAAGTCCACTAGAAAAATATTTTGAATTATTCAAACTGGTATCCTTCCAGATGTGTTGGTGATCCCTAAGGGAAATGATTAATTTTCTTAAAATAACCCTCACCCACCAAAAGCCCCTTGGTGGCATGCTTCATCATCGGGTTCTTCCCGCCCTGTTGCGGGACGGGCATGCTACAACCGACGGAGACGTGGGAGCACTTTCTGGAAGGTGTGGGCTATATTGCTAGAGTAGGAGTGGAAGAGTCAGAGAGATAGTGGAAAAAATTCTAAAAAATACCTGGCCACTAGGAACCTAAACTTTATTGAATCCTGTGGCTGGTATTGTTAAAACAGGGGGGGTTGGGAGGTGCACAATGTAATGAGTGTGTTACTCCTGGTCGTGTTTCAAGCGTACCCCTATGGCTTTTCGTCAGGACCAAGTTCAATTGATCCCTATTACCACTCCTGAGTAATGCCTGATGTATTCCTCCGTGCCTATTCAAGGTGTGATATCTGTGCGTTATAAGATACCTAACTGGTATGATGCTTCAATACTACCCATCAATTCAATCTGGAAAGATCAGAATATACACAATTGGGATTAACTTACCGACAAGGTTAAGTAGTGTAAATAACATCACCATTAAGTGGAAATTGCGAGATATATTTGTCTATAGCTGTGACATTGTTGTGGTGCCCTTTATCCTGTATAAAAAATATTACGAAGAAGACAGTACAAACATATAATAGAAAACACACACTCTTAGTGGGCCAATTTATCCATAACACAATTTTGATGGTACCTACAAACACAGGAGTACCTGAGCCACAAAGACTGTTGTTTCTGCACGAGACAAATAGAGTGACAATAATAAAAGAAGACTGGGATGCTGAACTCTGTGAGGCATCGAGGTAACACCACTCTTTACATGCCAGAGCAAGTATAACAATAAGGCAGGGTCAGCACTGTTCAAAGGTTTTGAGGGCAGCTCTTCTGGGATTCCTGACTGGTATGCTTTAGAAAGGAGTGTAGTTCAGCCAGCCTCTCTTCAGAAAGTGATAAACACGAACATTCTCTTCAACCAGTTGTGAGATTAAAGTGTGCCAGCAGGAACCCTTACTCATACTAAAGAAATGTGCCTTAAAACAGTGTTACCTTCCCCACTGGGCTTATCAAACATAAATTGAAAGTAAATATTCCTACCTATGTTACCTCTGTGCAGGGATACAGTTTCTAAATCAAACGTTATGGAAAGATGAATAATATAAAAACACTGGGCATAGGAAAGTACCCTTCATTTGATGGCTTTTTACAGGTAAAAGCATCTGCCCCAACATGGCTTGGTAAGTAGTCGAAAGCAGAACTACTCCTTCCACTGAAGTGCACCATGCTGATGCTTGATCCGAATGGCCTCAGAGGAAGCTCAAGCCCATCAGTAGCTGCTGCAGATAACCACCTTCCTGGCACCCAGGTCTTGGGAGGAGCCAGAGTCAAGCATGAGAAAAACAAACTACAACTTATTCCACACTGAGCGAACCAGGCAAAGAGTTAGCGTGCCAGAATTTCTTCATTTGATGGAAGAAAGCTAAAAGCAAACAGCTTTGAGCCGTGCCTCTTAACAGAGTCTTAGCATTAAGTACAAGAACTACACACAGGCTCAGTAAAAGCTCCCTAGAAACAAGCCTTCTCTCATGTCATCACAACCACACCTGAATGCATTCTCATTCACTATTGGAGGTCGCTACTAGGTAGTTATAGTTAGGTCTGCTTTTCCATAGAGAGAGCTTTTTTAATTTGCTCATAACTTTGGCCCCGTTTGACAAATCTTCACAAAACTTTCCAAAAAAAGTTCATCCACCTCAGCACCTTCCTGGAAAGTTTCAGGGTGATCTGTCAAGCAGGGGCTGAGGGGGAGGGAGTCGAGAAAAAGGAGTGTCCTAAAATGCAAAATCCCCATGCTTTTTCCATAGACAAGGCTACAGCAAAAACTGCAAAACGGAATTACACCAAATTTGGCAGAAAGCTAGATCTTGGTCCACAGAATGTGCTTTTTGTGATTTGGTGTAAATACATTCAATCGCTTTTGGGATATTAAGGGTCAAAAATTATTTGGACGGTTGGGCTAGCAAACATTTCGCGAGCATATCGAGAGAGCGTAATTTAATAAATGGAGCCATGTGACTGGGCGAGAGTCCCTTTTTTCCTGTGAGTTTCATGCTCTCACGAGAGCCCAAGCACTCTGCTGGCTGGCTGTTAGAGTGTAAGAATTGAAATACCCACCATTTCTGTTTACTGTGTGTTGTGGAAAAAGGAGTAGATGAGTTGTGAATACAATACTAGGAGGAATGGATATTGTGCACTTTATTATTGAGAGGAGGTGTGTGATATATGTATTGTGATGAATAGAATGTTAATTCTTTTTTTTTTTTTTTAATAGTGAAGATCTCGCAAGACTCACGGATCGGAAAGAGTAGGTGATCTTTTAATACACTCTGGTATACAGACTGTCGGAAGGAGTGTTAGTGGAGAAGGTGTTTATCCGAACCTACTATTTACGTCCATCAGGTTAGGAAGAGCTCAGAGCAGAGAGTCAAGTCTCTCCCCACACCCTACAACGCACACCCATCATATAATAGTGAGGTCTAAGTGGAGGAGCCAGTCCCTCCCTACACCCTACCAAGAACATCCGTCATCTGATAGATAGGTGTGAATGGAGACGCCAGTCCCTCCCCACTCACTATTAAGCACATCCGTCATTTGAAAGAGGTCTCAAAGGAGAGGCAAGCCCATCCACACACCATCTGAGAGAGAGGTTACAAAGGAAAGACCAGACGCTCCCCACACCTCCTACGCACACCTGTCATCGGATCTAGAGGTCTCAAAGGGGAGGTCAGTCAATCCACACACCCTACAATGCACACCTGTCACTTGAGAGAGAGAGAGGTCTCAAAGGAGAGGCCAGTCCCTCCAAACTCACTACTATGCGCACCCGTCATCCAAGAGAGTGGTCTCGAACAAGAGGCCAGTTGCTCCCTTTACACCCTATTATGCACACCCATCATCTGAGAGAGGTCTCGAAGGAGACCCGCCCCTCACCACTTATTACTACGCAAAGCCATCAAGAGATGTCTCAGCAGAGAGGCCAGTCCCTCTACACACCCTACTACGCATACTAGTCCTTAAGAAAGTAATGACACCTCAAAACAAGCATTTGCAATGCAATAGGTCTCGGATTTGTAAGAGTTAGAGCTATTGGCGTTGTAAATGACAATGTCTTTTACCCATGTGTTTTGGTTTTGAGTGGATGTATGTGGTGTGGAGTGGAATTATGTGGGTTGGATTGGAATGGTTAGTTGTGGAATTGTGTGTGGTGGAATTTTGTGGTATGGAGTGGATCTGTGTAGTAGAATTATGTAGCATGGTGTACAGTGAAATTATGTGGATAGTAGTTATGTGGTATTGAATGTATTGGAATCATGTGAAGTGGGATTGTGTGTCATGGAGTGTAATTATGTGGAATGGTATTTTGTGGAGTGGTATGTAGTGAAGTTTAATTATGTGGTATGCTGTTGAATTTTGTGGCATGATGTGAAATTCTGTGGTGTGGATTGGATGTATGTGTGGTATAATTATGTTGAATTATGTGGTTTGTTGTCGAATGATGTGGTGTGGAATGGAAATGTTTAGAGTTGAATTGTGTGGTGCGTAAGTGTGTGGGGTTGAGTGAAAATATGCTGATTGGAATTATGTGGCAAGATATGGAGTGTATTTGTGTGGATTGTGTTACCAAGTTTAACAAGCATTTGCAATGCAATAGGTCTCGCATTATTAAAGTTTGAGCTATTGGCATTGCTAAATAATGCAACACCAATAGCTCAAACTTTAATAATGCGAGACCTATTGCATTGCAAATGCTGGTTTACTAAGTATTGGTGGAGGCATTTTATGGCAGTTCAGAAAGTGACATGAGCATAAAAAATGTGAATGCTGTCAATAAAGGACACATGCATTGCTGGCAGCGATTTGCTGGTAAGTTGTGTGCCAGCTCATCAAATAGTATAACCTGCAAAACCAGACATGTTGAAGCCTTCGGAGGGAGAGAACGCGACTCTCCAATCCCTATTGCACACAGTGGCACAGGCACTGACATATCAACTCAAATAAACGACATTTGAAACTATAATGAAGGACTTGACCTCTCCAAGAAAAAATAAGGATGACTAGCTGGGGACCATGAATCTCTAGCTCCGTACAGCATCTGATTGATCCAACGACTTAAGTGTGCAAAGCTTTCCATAGCAGAAGTACAGATCTTCCTAGTCAGGAGTTAAGCGCAATATGACTTTCGAGGTCACTTGATCATACGACCACCGTAGAGACACAGTTACAGATCATCCTTTTGAGAGACCTGCACGCTGCACTTAGGTTACCACACCACATGAATGCACCATATCACCTGTATCTATAAAGAACGCCATTCAATACTTATATGGAGGCTTAGCGCTAAATCTATCACGAGTCACTCACTTACAAGACCTGGTTTACGGATGCATGAAAGGCAGCACTGTTCCAGGCAGGGCATCATACCAAAACCCATTGTTTAATAACACTGCGACCAAGTCTACATTTTTAAAGCACCATGCTCAGAAATACGTTGTGATGCACTATTGTCAGGGCTAGGTTTGGAGGGCAGTATGTCAGGAATACCTAAAGAGTATTTAATATTACCTATTTTAAGTTCAGCAATTTGCTGACACCTGATTCAAAGGCACTTTGACAAGTTGAGAACAGTAGAGGGGTAGATGCGCGGGCACGGTGATCTGACAGATCATTGCAGGGGGACGAGCACACACGTGATCAGACAAATAATGAACAGCACACACGTGCTACGTGGCCAAAGGGGACGGACGCTCATATCACACGTGGGCAGAGCGGTCTGTCACGGGAACCTTGAGGGTGACCGGACACCCCGGAATGGGTGCACATCTAGGTGGAACGTCAACACAGGGAACTCTGGGGCTCCTCCCTCAGATTGTCGTGGGGTGGGGGGGAGGAAGTGTGAGGAGCTTGGCCCTTTAAGAAGAGGCCCAGCGGCAGTGCGATAAGTCCGGATCGAGGAGAACCCAAGGCCTTCCTTTGCCCCTTCTGTTTCCTGGACTCTGCCATCTCCCCGCAGCGCTGCACAGGTCTAGGCTCACCTCAGTCCCCGTTAGGGTTAGGGGCGCGGCGTCTCCCGACTCCGCTTGGCTCCTGCCCTGTCCCTCTCTGTGAGCTGGGCTCGCGCGTCTCGCTGTTGCTGCTGCCGCCTCCTCTCGGCTCCTGGGACGCCAAGATGGCGGCGCTGCTGAGGCTGCAGGCACGGGGGCGGCGGCAGCCACTTTCACTCACTGAGAGAGCAGGGACATGGGGAGCCAAGGCGGGGGGAGAGGCACCATTGGCCATGCCAGAGCAATCGAGTGAGCACAAGCTCCAAACACGGGAAACCTGACAGGCACCCAGAGCTCAGGCAGGGGTTCTAACCCTGTGTGGTAGGTCACGGGGAGGTAGTTTGGAGAGTGCCGATCAAGATTTAACACGGTTAGCGAGCCCGGGTTCGGAGCAGTGGGGCAACTCTCCTCCACTTTAGCGGAGGAGCCGCCACTAGTAAATAGTCTCTAACATGCAATGCAACATGAGGTCTCATTATTCTATCACTAAGACTGAACTGCTCATGGGTGAGAGAAACACGATAATAGGGAGGAAAATCATTGACTCCAGAGCAGGGAAGTGAGATAGACTGAAATGAAGAAGCCTCTATAACTACTGTTCATACCTTGGAACTGCAGTAAAGGGAGTTATGAATTCAAACCCTGCCTCAAGTGAATGACAACTAGTCTAGCAATTCGCCATCTCCCGAACTCCTTTCACTCAAGTGTAGGTGCTTAGAAATGGTGACCTACAATGCACCTGGTATGCCGTATTTACACTCCATCTACATTCCCTTACCTCCAGCAGCACATCCCATCCTGTGCGCCAACTGTGAACTTTTCAGGGTCTCTCTTTGTGGGCCCCAAAAATTCTCAGCTCTGTCTTTCTTGCCAGTCAAGTTGCTAAATGATTCTTATTTATTTTATATAATGGTTTTATATAGCGCTTCTGCGCCGAGGGATTAGTGCACTATACAATAAAACTTTAAGGTTGGATCATTAAGAAAGTGACCATAATGGATCAGACTTCTGGGTCAGTGACAGCTTGTGAAGCAAACAGCAGTGTCCCATTGGGGCTCTTCTGAGGAATCCATGAATTGTTGCTAGCTTGGCCTATTATCAGTAATCACATAATAAATATTCCATTCATAAAGATCGAATTGCTTCCTTTTCCGAACTCCAGCCAGTAAAAAGATAAACATTTCAGTTCATTTCGGATTCAGCTACCACTATTCTTTACACGGGCAAGACGGCAGAAGACCATGAGCGCGCATTCGTCAATTCGAAACTCGTTTTTCACCGAGGTACAGGGAGATAAACCTGTCTCATATGAGGGCGAGTTTAGAGCCAGGGCCTTGTGAAAGAACTCGATGATACAATTCATCTCCTACCTTTGACTAAAACACGAAAATATATAAAAATGATCTGCACAGTACGCTGTTTCAATTTTATGATGTCGCCACCATCCTATGCGCCATCATTTCTGGTTTCTGTAACCTGGTTTCAAACTGGGCCCCCAGACTGCATGCTTTACGGGTAATGCCTCATGTTCGAGATACTCCAAACACAATAAGTCCCCATCTTTAGGGGGAACCAGTTTACTCCTTCAGCAAGTACCTACGCAGGACGGCTTCAAAGCGCCTTATAACAGAGCACTAATAAGAGAAAGAAAGTGTCACATGGCACAATACACATACCAAAAATTTCGTTTGACAAATACCGTGGCCTAAATGTCGTTCACAAATATGTATTTCCACTGGGTGTAAATGTTCTATTAATAACTCCTATTGAGCGATATTTATGTAAAACGTAATTTAGGGCACAATATATTTTTGTCAGACTACATTCAAGGGCACGATGTACTAGTACTATAGCAGAAAAAGAGGGGGAAAGGAGGGAGAGAGAGGACGAAGGAGGGACAGGAAGAAAAAAAGAGGGTGAGAGCTGGAGAGTAAGAAAAAGAGAGGGTGAGAGCTAGAGAGACAGAAAGAGCCATACTCGAGGCTCCGAGGCGGGAGCGCGCGCCGATTGTCCTTCACAGAAAGGCGATTCCCAGAAAGAGGTCACAGCGAGGCAACCAACCAGGCAGTCGCGCGTTTATGTCTGTGGGGAGGGCAGCTTGGGAAATCAATGTTGTCCTGTCCCCCTCTGGCTTGGGAAACGAAAATGTGTTTGGGCCAGACTACATACGGGCACCTGTGGGGAACCTGGCGGCTGCAGCCTCGGGACGCATAACGCGTTCCCCGGCCCTGGCAGCCGTCACTCCCAGCAGAGGCTGGGCACACTGCCTCCCTCACCTGCCAAGTGCTCGAGACACTTAGCCCGGGTGCAGATTATCTGCTCGGCCCCGGGGCTTCCTCCGCCTCCACTCCGAAATAATTTGGCTAATGCGCGACAAAGGATGGTTTACAAGAACAAATGACAGAGTTGAGCTGGGTATCAATTATGAAATGCTCAAATTGCAATTAGCTGCTGCGGGGTTGGGTTACGAGGCAAACAAAGTCCTTCTGGCGCTCGAAGGGCCTCGTTTCCATTACATCGGTCAATACCAGGCCGTATTTTTAGCTCCAGTGGTATCTCCTACTCTGTGGAGATTTTGTAAAATAAAGAAGCACAAAATGAAACAATAGAATAGGGAGACATGTTTTTCCTGACGGATAACTGCCCACGCGTGACGCACAATAAGCTGAACAGAGGAGACCGGAGTGCATAACACTGGCTGGCCCAACCAGGTTATTGGGGCCGGCCGCCATCTTGAATCTAACGCTAACCTGACAACTATCTCCCTCCTTTGCCACTGTTTAGCCACAGGGAAGGAGTCTTGTTTGCCTACAGCTGCTCTCCCTGAGCTTCTGGGATACCCACCCCACCACTTGTGATCTACAGCCATTGATATCAGCCTAGAAAAATCGTACAACAGAATCATGCAAGTCTAAAATATCTGACCACCACAAGTCCACTGGAAACAGAGAGGGACCTCTAAACGTACAGCATGCACCGCCCGAACATGCAAATGATGAGCTATCGGGCGTCCAACAGCACTTGTTACGTTCACTTGCCTATCAAAGATGCTGGGTACTCAGCACCAGTACCAACGAAGTCAATAGGTATGTAAATATTTGGAATAACTGTGCACTGTACGACTGATAAGTGATATTATTTACTTAACAACACCGGCAAGTCCCCACACCGCAGTATGAAGTTCTCATAGAGAAAGTATTTATTTCTAAAGAATGTTCTACTTAACCCACTAGGAACTTGAAAATGTGATCATTAGACAATACACGCAACAGGCGTTTCCCGGCATTGTATGCTTCTGACTCAGCAAAGCTCATCAGTTTGAACCAAATATCCATTTTGTCATGGAGACAAGCACTTCTACAGCTATGAAAAACCAGTGGTGCACGCGCACCACAGAGGAGCGCGGCAGCGAGGCGAACGCGCGCTGCTGCGCGTGCTAGCCACCAGTGGGAATGGGAGGAGCAAAGGCGGGACATGCGCCCGCCTTTGCCCAATTGCGTGCCGTTTATTTTTTTTTTTTTAAAAGGCACGCTACAGCCAATGCCAGGCTTCAGAAAGCTAAACACACGCACGAGCGTGTGGTTAGCTTTCTGAAGCCCGTACAAGAGGTCTCGCGCTGCGCGAGCAGTGCTGCGCACTGCAACGCTAGGCGCGAGACCTAAAAAGGATGAAACAATTACAAAGAAAGGAGGCCTTTCATTGCGCACAAATTCACAAAATTAGCTAGATGTCAAGGTTGAAAGACACGCTAAACACTGGTGAAAAGAAACACTTCACTTTCAATATAAAGTTAATTTAGTAACTGTGTCTGGAGATTTGCATACGGATGGCTGAAATGAAACCACCCAGAAATGAGTTAAAGAAATAAGTTATGAAAAGGCTTCAGTGCCATGAAGAGATGTTGAATAAATGCTCCCTTTATTATACAAGCATTTGCAATGCAATCGGTCTCGCATTTTTTTAGAGTTAGAGCTATTGGAATTGTAATGGAAATCTTTTTACTTATGTGAGAGAGAGCGCGCAAGTGTGAAAGTGATAGAAAGTGAGAGAGAGATGGTATATAGAGATAGAGTTATTTGCGTATATAAGTGAGTGGTAGTGTGAAGAGAAGGAGAATGAGATAGAGAGTGAAAGATTTATAGAAAGGTAGAGAGAGAGAGTGTTTAGAGGTAGGTTGTTAAAGTTGGAGAGAGAATTATGTGGTAGAGTGAAGAGAGAGAAATACATCCAGTGATTCTGGGCAAATCACTTAATCTCCCCATGCCTACCAAAAATCAATGTAACCTTGTGTAATGTAACTTGTGGTGATTTAAAGCGCTCCAATACATTTGGGTCGAGTTTGCGCTACATAAAACTGAAAATAAAAAATGTATTCTGATGAGCCCAAACTTCCTCCAAAGTGCCGTACATTCATTTGCCCTCACTCTCATGGACAAATGGCAAATATGTTTTGTTTAAAGCTAACAGCATCACAATGTGGTGTTGTCTGCAGCAATTAACGACCACAATAATGTAATCACCTTAACCCACGCCCTTTATTTAAAGCAGACACCCTGGCACTCTCCATGATCTGCAGTCACCCCCAGCAACTCACACCACAACATACACCAGATCAGAACACACCACAATACATACATAAGAACTTGAAAAGTACCAGCCACATCATGACATCGAGATTACAAGACACACAGCTAAAATCCATGTTTACTTCACCCCTTTCCTCCGGATATCACATTCCACATTATGACACTAACACACACATACCGTTAAAACAATGCTTTGTATCTGCAACATTAAGTCGCTACTACCTGTAGTGGTACATCTACACCCTGATATACCTTCTCCACCTTTATAAGACGACAACCTCGGTAAGCCACCCGCTCTGAGGGACCAGTATAAAAAAGTAAACAGATGCCACTCACCCTGATACCAGAATAAAGACCCCGAGCAGATCCTTTGCAACAGTCAGCATAACAAGGGAGAAGGCGGGTCCGAAAGGCAATAAAAGTGCAATGGAAGAACATGGCGGCCCCGCGCTTACAGAGCTCGACTGGGTCAGCTGCCTCCAATGAACCCCACAGATCAAGACCTAAAAAAGGTGCTGGCGGGGCAGAAGCCGTCCCTATTCAATAAAAAAAACAAAAAAACCCTGTGTACAGACTGCTTCCGGCTTCTCATTGTGACTTTGCTTACATTATCCTTTGAAAACAAAAATACATACATTCCCGCCTTTGGGAGGTGAAGATCTCCGGTTGGAAAGGAGAAGGGATATTTCATTAGAGGCGAAGGGAGATATCAAAGGTGATTAATATTAAAATAGCTTGAACAAAAGGAGATGGCACCAGTAAATATGAATCGGTGGCATATATGCCTGGTGCAGCAGTTAAACATGCCGGCGCATTCATCCTGTGTAACAACATTACGCAAATAAGGAATTAGCATTCACGTGCTCCGTGAATTACGCTTCCACACCATTTTTCGCCAAATAATTGCCATTGGTTTCTACTAGATGTGAGTAACTGTCTGCATATAACATTGGGGGCATCTAATAATTTACTGTAGCAAAAATTAAAATCGATTCAGGTAACATTTTGGATTTGGCATCTGTGACTAACAGCCTAATTTCAAAACTTCATTTCACCAGTAGTATTCCCCATGAAAACTCAGCTGTACGCAGATTCCGCATGTCCCATAATACAGACACGAGAAACGGGTGCAGTGAAAACTAACGAGCTGGAACTGTAACCAAGACCAACTCGATTTCATATAATGGCGCACATAAGCGCACAAGCCGTCTAGGTAATTTAGAACCCTTGCAATGCAGGAGGTGGGAGGCGACATACACAGACCCCTTGTTTCAATCTGCCCCTGCGATCTACGACCCCGGAATGTCATAGGGGAGAGGAGGTGGCCTGAAGGCTAGGGCGGTCGACCTCAAATGTGGTGAATTGGGTTCGAGTCTCAGCAATGACGCTGAACATCCTGTGATTCTGGGCAAATCACTTAATCTCCCCGTTCCTAACAAAAATGAATATGTCCTCATGTAACGCAACTGGTGCTATGTAAATCACGGACAAAGCACTGACGTGTGTATGAGCGCAAAATAAAAGTTAAAATGACGAACTCATGGAGTGTGTGATACGTTCGATCAACCTTGCGATGTGCGATACGTTCGATCAACCTTGCGAAGTAAAAGCTACTGTTATTTTCATCACACAGAAATGTAATCCACAATAAGTGCAGCGAAATTGCCACAATTGGTGTATGTAATATTGGGTTCCAGCCTGTGGAATAATCTTGAGAGGGACAACGTTGCGGAGTTCGAATGCCGGTTTCAAAGCGCCACGAAATCAAGCAACTGTCACCAAACTCGGTGCCTCGGTGGTCCAAGTCAGAACGGCACGTGCGGCCCCAGGTTGTTGCAGTGTCCTTCACCCGACACCTTCCGGCTACGGAAGTCAGACCGGTGTCACCCGCCGTTGTACATTCACCACTGAGAGAATACAAAGGCTTCTTGTGGAGGGCACTACTCTTCTTATTTTATGACATGCTCTCCTTGTACCGCCGAGTGCCTGAGAGAAGGGCTCACGCAGCCCTGGTATTTTATTTCCTCATTGCACCATTTGGAACCACGCAGACTTGTTTTCCACGTAAAATTGCAGGATGACAGAAACTAGAAACAAATTGACTGCGCTATTTCGGTGAGAGGGGGTCCTTACACCTATTGACGATACCAGTCGCCCCCTGAGAATGCCAATCTGGCAGCTCAAACACTGTACGTGTTCCAGAAAAAAGACATCCACTGTTTTTTTTTCTCCAAGCAATGATCCTTTCTTGGACAGCACCCGTCTCCATATATGATTCAAAGTATGTCTGTACAGCGCAGATACTGGATGTACGGGCGCACTTAGCGCATGCGCCCAAGCCTCTGACAAACTTTAACAAGCACGGAATCGAAACCAACGCGGGAATCGAAACCAGTGGTGCGCGCGCACCACAGAGGAGCGGGGGGGGGAAGGGAGCGCGGCAGCGAGGCGAACGCGCGCTGCTGCGCGTGCTAGCCACCGATGGGAATGGGCGGAGCAAAGGCGGGACATGCTCCCGCCTTTGCCCAATTGCGTGCATTACTTTTAAAAAAACACGCTAAAGCCAATGGCAGCCGGCGAAAGCAAAACCACACGCACGAGCGTGTGGTCTGCTTTCAAAAGCCCATACAATAGGTCTTGGGCTGCGCGAGCAGTGCTGTGCACTGCAACGCTAGGCCCGAGACCTAAAAAAGATTACTGGTGACATGTCTTGATATCAGAGTTACAATAACAGAGCAAATAAACAATTTCTACTGAATATTTATCTGTTTAATACTCACACACATTTTACAAAGATATTGCAAACTTTGAACCATATCCTGTTCTGTTACAATAAAAAGACATTCTTTTACTAAAATGTAAGAGCACAACATATATTTTAAAGTAATTCTACCATACATATACGCAAAAAATAATTAATAAAAAAAAAAAAATAGAATTTCACTGAAAAAAACAAAGGTTAAAGTAACATTATAGTTAGGTGAATTTGTCAGGGCGAACATTAGCGTTTTGAGCTATAAAACAAAAACACAGAAATTCAACAGTTAAAGTTGGCAGCGCTAAATATAACTTGCGCCCCCACCATTCACTGCTTATGACCTCTCATATGACATCACTCATGACATGTTCTATGACATCACTTATGACACTGATGACATCTCAAATGTCATCATTGATGACATCACTGATGACATCATCCAAGCTTCGTTTTCCTGCATATTGCTGTATAAACTGCTATGGCTTTACACGTAGCATTGTTCACATTAACAATCAACCACAGATATATGAGAAACCCTCACTCAGTACGATGTTCAATATGTATACAACTGTTTAGAGAAAGGCAAAATAGTGAATGCCAATTCCAAAACAAATGCCCTACTATGGACAGCTTTTATCTGTATCAAACCCCTGACACTCACCGGACCTACACTAAGAAATGAAGTTCATATCCGTGGAGAACTGAGTACTGTAAACAGTTTACTCTATGGAAAGAGTTAATTCTATACCACAGTATTTGAAAACAGTGAAACGCTCATGAGAGATACACCACAGAGTAAATACACTATTTACTATGAATAAACAAGAAATAAAGGTGCTAAAGAACATACAACCTGCATCTTTTATACTGTGGTGAAAAGATAGCCCTTCCTGTAAAGCAAACCAAGCATGTGTACATAGGTTAGTACCTGGTGCACACACTCTTCCATGTTAAATTTAAATTATCATGCTCACATGAATCTGTCTAATAACTAAATGCTACTTACAAAAGTTAGTATCTACTACATAGAATCGTTCTCCTGTTGGAAACTTTTTCTGCAGAACCAAAAAGATCTCTGGAGCATAATGAATGCAAGTAAACTGTTGCTTGCACACAGAGTTACTCTTCAATGCAAACATTTATAACTTGTTCAATACCTCTACACAGCTAGGAGGAAACACGTTTTGTAAATACTTACACACATTAGTTGGACCAAAACTGTACAAAATTAAATGGAAAAGTAATATGATAGTTATCCGCCACAACCTAAACTATAAAACAAACTAGCACACTCATTGGATGATGCATCAGTAATGTCATTTGAGATGTCACGAGTGATGTCATATGTGAGGTCATAAGCAGTGCATGGCAGGGCGCAAGTTATAGTTGGCTCTGCTTACTATAACTGGTGAATTTCTGTGTTTTTTTAGTTCAAACGTTAATGTTCACGCTGATAAATTCACCTAACTATAACATTACTTTATATATATTAGTTTAAAAGCCGGTTGTTTACAACCGCACCTTTTTTCCCCCACTACCCTTTTTTGCAGATGGGAATAAGGGGGGTTTGGAGGGGTGGGGGGAATGGGCTTCATGACACAAATAGTAGTTTCACCTACCCTCAGTATGGACTCTTTTGGAATATATATATATATATATATATGAACATGGAAGCAGCAGACAGTGGCCAGGGTGTCGGAGGATGCATGGGACTATAGGTGAGCAGCACCGCGATGGCAAGCATTGATTTTAGTGGCATATTGGGAGAGGGAGTTACAATACTAAAGCAGTGAGGCTGTGTTTCAGAGAGTGAATTTGGAATGGCAAGATGACCACAGACTGGATAAAGGAGAGAGAGAGGAAGCTGCGGAGAGAATGCTTAGTGAAGACGCTGTAACGGATAAAACCAGTATGGGATCTGTACCTGGCACCAGCTTCCAAACAGTGGATGTTCGTACAAAGCTACGTAGACTGGCAAAGCTTCACAAAAATGAAATTTCTAAATGGTGGGAATACAGTTCCTGCAAAGGTACCTAGAAGTGGTACGTATACATAGAGGTCTGTGCATCCTGTATTGCGCTGACTTATGAAAACCCCAACCCGGATATGCTGAGGAAATGGGCTGAAACCAATTCAGAGGCATCTAGGAGAATGATGTCGGCCCTTGTAAAATATGGAGACATGGATCGCAAGAAATTACTGGAGGAAATAAAGACACTCTCACAGAAACTCAAAAGTGGCCCTGATCAAGAGATCATTGAGAAACATGACAAAGAAATGAAGAACACTTAATCAACTATAAGCAGTCTATTAAGGATCGCAAAACTTCTACATTTCTGCGGGACAAGTTGGATTACCAAAGGGTGTACATTTTTAGGTCGAGCCTAGCGCAGCGCGCATGCGCTGCTCTAGGAGATGACCTCTTGGAATCGGTCTGCACTTTTCTGAAACTCGCGCGTGTGGCTTTTTTTTGTTGCAGTAACTGTATTGGCCTTTGCGTTTGTGTTTCAGAAAAGAAAGCACGCAATTGGCCTAGAGCCGGTACATGTCCCACCTTTTTCTCAAAATGTTGACTCCCACGGCATCCACCTTGCGGAAGCGAGCAGCGGCGCACAGGGGCCATCTGTTTCTAATTAGCGTGGCCGCGC